>CM050918.1:25266560-25407958 GCA_027742785.1 Vigna reflexopilosa
ATTCCTTTTAGTCTATTTCATTTCCATTTGATTAGTTTGCTTTCATCAATTTATTGTACATATTAGATGTTATGTTTTGATTAAATCTGTGTTTGACTATTTCTTTTCTGATATGTGATTAGGATTAAAGTTTAATTTTGTTTTTCTTTGTGTGATGTCAGGTTTCCTTACTTTTACTCAATTACAGTTACAACTTTAATTTCTGCTATTACATTCAATTCTCTGTTCGTCATTTGTGAATATCCAATTAGTCATTTTGTTGTTATTTGACCATTATCTTCACTATTGTTTTTTGACTTGTATCGTAATAACCCACATTTTGGAAATCTTTTCAAAAATTCAAACTCTTTCCTATATAAAATGTAGTCATTGGGACAAACATGTATCCTTTTATACTCCATACCTATCGGACAAAGAATTTTCTTCGCATCATAATTACGAGTGGGTAGTGTTTCCATATCGCATCATTTCATTCAACAATGTCAAAAATTCTATGAAACTCTTATAAGTACATCCATTGGTCGCCTTCAAATTCACGAGCCTTAATTCCACTAACAACCATGTGAAATTAGTTGAACTGTCATACAAAGGAGTTTCTGCATGATTGGACATTGTCTCATACACATGAGCTTGGGCAAAATTTATTGTGCCAACATCGTAGATCATGTCCTCTAATTTTTCTTCTTCTGGTTGATCTTTCATGGTGGAATCAACAACATTTTCAATTTGGGAGACAATCGGAAAGTGTATTTCTTCTTCGTGCCATATCCATGTTGTATAACATCGTAGGAAACCATCACATATAAGATGTTCCCTAATTTGGGTTGCGTTTAACTTTCTCCCATTCAAAAAATTTATAGAAGGACGTCTAAACTTCACTTCATCATCACTTCTACCCTCATTACGTTAAGCAAATTGTATAAATTCCTCTACCCCTCTCTTGTACTGAACACTAATGCGTGGTAAATTAGTCCAATTTTGATCCATACATAAGTATTCTGCAATATTGTACAAAATTACAATACAAAAGTAATTTTTGTATTGATCATACAATTAATAACCACTCAAATAATCACATATTCAACATACAAAATTTCAGAACCTACAACAAAAGTATATAATCTTATTAAAAAGTAAACTTTAAACATTAAAATAAGAATCTGAGAGTATGAAAGGCCAATAACAATGGACAACCTGCGATCAAAACTATAGAAAATTCAACTATGCAAAAATTAAACCTGCACAAATATAAAAACAAAATATTAGTTTTAGAAAAAAAAAAAACACCAAAATGTAAAAAAAGAAAAGAAAAAGAAAAGCATCGGAAATTTAGCTCTAAGGTGGAGAATCGCAATAACCAACCCAAGAAGAGATTTGGAACGATTTTTATCGGTTATAATGCTTCCTAAACATTCACGAGTTCCATGACGACAATAAAAAACGACTTTGAACAGTGAAAATGGAAGGAAAATGTGGTTATCAGCGTAACGGAGTTTTGTTTGCAGAGGAGAGGCAGAACAACTTTGCGAAGAAGACGAACTCGTTCACCCTCTGTGTTTTATTTTTTAACCTACGAAAGGTTATTACCTCGGTTCTTCTTAAAATCGAGGCCTAAAGGGGCTACAACCTCGGTGCTTCAGAAAACCGAGGCTTAAAGTCATCCAAAAAAAATCAAAATTAATTTAAAATGGCAATTTTGCAATTTTTTAAAACTCTTTTGCCTCGTATCCTCGCCAAACCGAAGCATATAACACCATATTACCTCGGGTACCATACAACCGGTGCCAAAAATTGAAAACAAATATATTTTAAATATTCAAAATGGGTCAGAGCAAGGTTTATGGCATCAGTTCTACATGGAGCTGAGGCCAAAAGCCCTATGCAAATATCTGAAAATTTGACTTTTTTGCTGACCAATGATAAGTGAAAACAAAAGCAGTAAATTTTCATATGGAATTTTGGCACTTGTGTTTTAAATTGTGTACATTTGTATCAATTTTACCTAATCTAAGAAAGATGAAATGTAATCACATGTTTCTGAGTTGTTGATTAAAAGGAAATCATTTTATCCCTATTTTGTATATATTTCAGGTAAATTAAGAGAGAAAAGTAAATCCTGCAACATTTCGCCCAAGCTAGAATGATCTCGCTTAAGCAAGACTCATCTAGGAAGCCATTAATTTAAAAGTCATTCTCGCTTAAGCGAGAATAATTTAGCTTAAGTGAGAACGACCTATCTTCTCCAAGAAGTTTCTTCTCGCTTAAGCGATAATCATCTAGCTTAAGCGAGAACTCGCGTAGTATATATATTCACGAGTCAAAAAGAAAGAGATGGGGAGCGCGAAATCAAATCAAGGTTCTTGAAAGAGCTTGTCTTCCACTTTAGCTGTAGGTTCTTCTTCTTCTCTTAGAATGCTAATGGCCACCATGAGTGGATTATCTTTTCTCTTGGGATTGAATGTAATCGATTCAAACTCGGATGTAATCTGGTGATATTTATATATAACATTTTTTGTTTTTATTCAATATTGGTATTTTTATTCTACTCTTAGTTCTTGATTCTATCTGATCAATAGTTTCATGAATGTGGGTTTTAGAGGTGACTGGAAAGTATTTCTAAAATCTGATCTGAGCAAGAATACTTGATATTATGTGATGCTAGGGTTGATTTCAGTTTATCAATTGCTTATAACACCTAACTATAATGTTGGACAGTTTGTTGGATATGTGATGAATCAATATTCAAGGAACTAATCCTATGAATTTTATACACGAGGAATCGGTATAAATGACTTTTGAGTGTTGCATCAATATTGGTAATTTCAGTTGCTATATGTTTATATTCATTCAGATTGCAAACGAGTGAGATAGATGAATTCCATCCCAACTTCTCAAATTAAACTTTCTCTAACTTATTTGCTGCTATTATTTTACTTTCACGCAATGTAGTATAAATTATCAAAATCCATCATGAATCAGATTGAACATCCTTGTATATATGCGGTTTGAGATAAAATTTATCTATTTAATTGAAGTTGTTCCTCGTGGGATCGGCACTCTTACTTAAAAATCATTATACTATAGTTGACTATTGGTACGCTTGCCAAAAGATTCAACAACCAACTTTTTGGGAAAGGGTCTATGGCCTCGGTTTTGCAGGAAACCGAGGCCATAAACCCTTTCCCAAAAAGTTATCAGCTGAACAATCAGAGCGTAGGGGAAATGTTAGTGTGCGCAGAAGGTCTACGGACTCAATTCTGAAAACAACCGAGGTCGTATGTCCTGCATAGAGATTTTGGTCAGATTGTAGAGGGAAATGTTAGTAGGTGCAAAGGTTTATGGCAATGGTTATCCTAGGAACCGAGGCCATATGATAATTGTATAATTTAGGATCCTGAATATGATTGTATGAGATGTGAGCATGTTGGATTTTAGTCAAGGTATCTGTTAAGACTCCAACAAGTGTACCGAATCTTATCAAGTAATAATAAGTGGTAAGACCAAGTATCATTTCCCTAGAGACTCATAGGCCTAGACTTTCGTGTGATTTATTGATTATAATAAGACTTGAGTAATACAAATTAGGGTTTGGAATGAAAAAAAGAAATTAAATATGCACATGTAAAAGTTGATCAATTGACAGTTGAACGATATGAAGAATGGTGTTGTTGGGGTTTCCGACTTATCCTAAGCCACTCTCATATATTTACGAATTCTACTATTTTATTAATGTTAATGCCACTTTCTTATTTACCCTAATCCCAATGTCTTGGTGAAAAGAGCCTATCCTGATTACTAGTTTACAAAGTCTTGTCTCCCTAGCAATTGTTCATGTATTACATTCGCACAGAAGCTTAAAGGCAATCGATCCTCCTATCCATATGTCTAGGTAATATTGATCCCGAGAGAATTCCCTCATGTCTAGATCTACCCACATGTGTCCATCTAGATATAATCAAAGATTATGCTATTGAATAATGTCTTAAACAAAGCATGCAAAGATAATGGAGGAAAAAATCTAACAATTAATAAAAGAAAGCATAAGAATAAAGCATCAATTCAATATATGAGAGTTTCAATTGGATTACATCGTTTCCCCAACAACAATAGAGGTTTAGTTCACCATAGACATGGTGAAACTAGATGAAAATAATGGAAAGAATGAAAAGAAACCCTAGATTGGATAAATTGGAGCTCTCGTATCCAAAATCCGCCTCCAATGGGTGAAAAGAGTGTTTTTGCGTCCTTTCTTCCAAAATATGACCTCTAAGGGTCGTACAAATCTATTTATAATTTCAGAAAAACAGCAAAAACTAGCCCAAGACCAAAAGACTTACGCTCAGAGGAGCCGCTCAGCGGTGGGCGCGATACCCATGTTTCCCCTCAGCATTGGAGCTTAAGCGTTTGGCAGTGTATATCTAAAGAGACTGACGCTCAATGGTACCACTCAGCGGTAGGCGCGACACTTAATTTCCCCTCAACACTGGCGCTTAGGCGTTGGCCAGAGAATTCTTCCACAAGGTTGGCGCTTAGCGGTGGATTTGCGCTGAGCGGTGCCTACGATTCTTCCTTTAAGCACTTTTCCTTCTTCTCTTGAATCCAACTCCTTCCTACTTCAGCTTCCTTCATTCAATTCATGTAAATTCCTTCCAAAACAAGGAAAACCAAGCATAAAACCAAGAAAACCTCCTTTGACTCTCTTATGCTCTAACTTAAGTAAAATGCATGATTTCAAGCTAGTTTCTAAGTCATAAAGGGTGTGTTTTGCATCAAACTTAAGTATAAAAATAACGGTTTTTGAACCGTTATCAGTAGTTATCGGTCCACTTGTGTAGGTTTTATTTTTCTTATTTTACCATACGTTCATTGTTTTCCATTTTCTGAGTTACCTCGATAAAACATTCATTTTCACTTCGTTTATTGTTAAATTAAGCTTATGAAAACCTATTACTTCACCTTGACCTTTCGGATTATTAAATTGAGGTCTATAATTAGAATAATTAATCTCATATTTTTGAATAAACTGTAACCACTTTATCTATACTATGAGTCATCTTGGTAAAACCTCAATTCTCACTTAACTGTTAGATCAACCTAAAATTTTGATATATCGTTCTTAAGATATATTGATTCATTTTGATCGCTTGGATTATTAATTGATTATCACAACACTATAATCGATTAAGTCATGCACATATGTTTTTGTGCATGTGCTTTTCATTTCACAGAAACATACAGTGAGCATACAAAGATATAATCTCATAATAGTCACAAAAGTATGCATCAATCAACTGTATGTCCAACATATGCACTCAACACAGTATGTGCATATAACACAGTAAGTTAAGAAAAAAACTAAATAAAATAGTTTGTTTCTTATAAAGTTAAAAATAAAGGGACTTGTATATTAGTTAGAGGTTAACAAAATAAACTACTTTAAAATTCTTACCTAACACTTTTGTTTTGATAAAAATAAGTTATGAAGTTTGTCTGAGTAGATAATTTATTGATTTTTACCAAACACGTTCTTAATGTTATGATTTCCTAATTAATGTTAAATTTTTTATTAGTTTAGAGAAGGAAATGTGTTTCGGGTGTGAGGTCGAGAATCTCTATCAAACACTTTTTTACACTTTTCCCCTGGTTTGTCTGTATTCTCTTGCATGAAGTTAGTCCAATTCTTCTACGTCCTTGATGTTTAGCCTTCAAACCATACGGGAGGGTACCTTTCAAAGACACTCTGACACTTAAGTCAGTAATATAACCGATCGGGGATCACAGTAAAATCTTAAATTCGCAATAAATGCAATCACCTACCTCCTTACCTCGGACTTGTATTTATAGGTTTCGAGATGAGCCTATGATTAGCAAAATTGTAATCATGCCCCAATACTTAATGAGTAAGACTTACTAGTAAACTTGATTAGAGGTTGTGCTTAAGGATGCCTAGGGTTCAAGACTATTTGTCCACCTTGCTTTGCCCGATCAACCTCTTTCTGACCCGTACTCGTATACGGTACATAAATCCCCTAAGCCCTAGCTAATAGCCTTTGGCATTGGGGTTTGTTATTAAGAACCTTCGGAGTGGTAGACCGTTCATTTGTTTTTGTCTGAGGAGTCATTGGGAAGGGGCAAAGGAGGGATTGCTAGCGATAACTCGTGGTCCTTGTCTTTTTGCTTTGTGTCTTCCTCGACCTTTGAGACAACCGAGTGAGATAACGAATTGGTTGACGATTCAACCAATGTAAATAGTGATAGGGCCATTTCTAACGTACCGATCAGTCTTCATTACGGGGGAGTGAAGATTGATGGGCAGAATGAAGGGGATGAGTTCCAACAAACTTTGTCGGTGATCCTGGGATATGACGGGTATGATATAATGAAGGTTTACCTGGACGGTCAGCTTGTAAACTTGTCGATTCCGGAAGCTACCGTTATTGAGGCTGCTAAAGCCGATGGGACTGAGACCAATCCTCTAACTGCTACCGATCTTGCTGACAAAGCTGTGAATACCACCCCCACTAACGAAGATGCTGCTGCTTGACTTAGATTTTAGATTTCCCCTTTTGATTTCTTTACATCTGTAATTGTACCCCTATTTGGTTTGGCTTATTAAAGACATTTTCATTTCTGCTTTCCCTTGTATAAACTTGTTTGTGAATGACCGAAGAGCTATTTTGTTGTATGCCTTTGCTATATTATATGTTGGATTTAACGATCTTTCTGTTTTGAGAATCCTTATTGCTTCAATGAATGTATTCTGTTTAGCAAAACTTATCCCTACCATTTTTTGGTCATCTCTATCGGCATGAATTATGCCTTTCCCCGAACATCTTGCAGCAAAAGTCACATTTCTGAAGTCATTTTTCTAACTTCCTCCCGAACATCTTGAGGCAGGAGTCATTTTTCTGACTTCCTGCGTTGAGCGGGGATTTCTGAAGTCATTTTTCTGACTTTCCCCCGAACGTCTTGAGGCGGGAGTCATTTTTCTGACTTCCTGTGTTGAGCGGGGATTCCTGAAGTCATTTTTCTGACTTCCCCCCAAACGTCTTAAGGTAGGAGTCATTTTTCTGACTTCCTGCATTGAGCGGGGATTTCTGAAGTCATTTTTCTGACTTCCCCCCGAATGTCTTAAGGAGATTCGCCTGTAATAACTTTACAAGAAAATGTGGTAGGAACATCTGATTTTATTCATTGCCTTAAACTAGAATTATAATGGACACTTAACTGAAATAAAATTTCAAATGAGAGGCCTTCCATGTATTCAGTACAACCTTTCCGGTCAAATGTTCTAGCCGATATGCACCATTTTTTAGGCTTTCCCTTATTTTGAACGGTCCCTCCTAATTGGCAGCCAATTTTCCATGGGTTGCCTTTTTTTTGGCGTCAGCTGTTTCGCGCCACATTAAGTCCCCTTCAAGGAATTGTCTTGACTGAACCTTTGTGTTATATATTCGTGCCACCAACCTAGGCTTTTGCCTTCACAGCCGTCACGTCTCTCCTTTCTTGTAGCACATCCAGATTTCCCCTTAGTTGTTCCTCATTCAGAGTCATCTCACCCAACTACCTTCGAACGGTCAGCTCCCCTACTTCTATTGGCAGCATTGCATCAGTTCCATAGGTAAAATTAAAGGGTGAGTCACCGGTAGCGCCTTGCGAGGAACAACGATAACCCCACAACACTTGGTGAAGCTCATCCACCCATGCACCCTTCGCCTCTCCAAGGCGTTTCTTCAACTACTAACCGTTCGTTTGAGGATGCTCCACCGAGCTCGTAACATGAGTGATTCCCAGGTCTTTATAAATAGCGACAAGTTTTTTGTTGAAATTGTCGGCCATTGTTAGTAATAATTGTCTTCGGAAAGCCAAAGCGACAAATCAACTTCTAAACAAACTTCTAAACATGTGCCGCCGAAATACCTGCAAGGGGTTCAGCTTCCACCCACTTGGTAAAATAATCCATTGCCACCAACAAAAACATCATTTGCGCTCTACCAATTGGAAAAGGACCCATAATATCCATTCCCCATGGAGACATAACACCATGTAATTCTGTGGCAGGAGCATTGAAAACATTTCCATGATTTTGACAACTTAAGCACTTTTTTGCGAAGGCAAGACAATCCTTCTCCATCGTTGTCCAGAAAAATCTCGTTCTCAGTGCTTGGGCTCTAAGTGCCCCACTGCCAGTATGCCTACCGCAAATCCCCTCGTGCAGTTCCCTCACAACATACTTAGCCTCTTCAGCCGATAGGCATTTCATCATCGGTGTAGTGTATCCCCTTCTATACAATTCTTTCCCCACTATGACGTATCTAGCGATCCGCTTAGCATCCTTCGTTTGGAGTACTCTTCCTTCTTCCTACTGTTTAATTAGATGAAAAACCTCCTTTCTCCAATCCTCCTGGTCTGTAGTGCCGCCCACGTGAAGACATTCTACTGTCGGCTTCCTCAGAACTTGCTTAATCATCGAGGATAATTGCCCCTTCTCCTTACCACTGGCTAACTTAAATAGCCTATCTACCCTGGCATTTTCTTCCTGAGGAATATTCTTCAATTCCACATATTTGAATTAAGCCTCTAATTATTTAGCCTTATGAAAATATTGCAACAACTGATCGTCTTTAACCTGGAAATTTCCATTTATATGCCCCTCGACCAGTTGAGAATCTATTCAGCATTCTAGAATATCAGCATTCTAGAAAATCAGCTTCTAAATCCCGCGCCAACTCCATACCAGCTAACAAGGCCTCATATTATGCCTAGTTATTGCTGACTTTGAACTAAAAAATTAACGACTGCTCAACCACCAAACCGTTCAGTCCTTCGAGAACAATTCCCGTTCCTCCGCCATGTTTATTGGGCGATCCATCTACAAAGAGCCTCCAAAGACTTACAGTTTTTTCCTCCATAGGCAACTCAACAGCAAAGTTCGCTAGGTGTTGGCCTCGTACTGACCCGCGTGGCTCATAACGCAAACCAAACTCCAAAAGCTCCATTGACCATCCTATCATTCTACCTGCCAAGTCAAGTTTTCTTAGGATTTTGGCTATCGGATGATCAATTCTAACTGCCACTTGATTTCCCTAGAAGTATGGTCTGAGACACCAAGCGACATTGAGCAACGACAGAGCCACATTTTCCAGTTGCTGATAACGAGTTTCAACATCCTTCAAACTCCTACTCACGAAATAGATCGATTTAAATATCGAGGTTTCATGTACCAGTGTGATGTTGATTGCCTCATCATTTGCTGCCAAGAAAAGTTGTAGTTCGTGCCCCGGCTCCAGCCGTCCCATGACAGGTGGCTTGGTGAGAATCATTTTTACTTCTTGAAAAGCTTCCTCACACTAGTTATTCCAACATCCCTGAGCATCCTTCTTCATTACCCTTAATATAGGCTTGATTCGCTCGGCCAACTTCGGTATAAACCAGGATAAAGATGTCAAACGCCCTACCAATCTTTGGACCTCCTTGATGTTTTTCGGGCTCCTCATTTCGAACACTGCCCTTCATTTATCAGGATTGGCCTCAATTCCCCGAGCAGCTAACATAAAGCCTAGGAATTTTCCCATTGGGACACCAAACGTACACTTGGTTGTATTTAACTGCATCCCAAATTTGCGCACTTGCCCAAACACCTCCTCCAAATCCTTCACATGTTCTCCCACTGACCGGCTTCTTACCACCAAGTCGTCTACGTACACCCCCATACACTTCCCGCTCTGTTGCTGAAAAACCTTGTCCATTAACCGTTGATAGGTCGCTCCCGCGTTTTTCAAACCGAATGGCATTACATCATAACAGTAATTAGATCGTTCGGTTATAAAGGCCGTTTTTTCACGATCTGGGTCATACATGTGGATTTGATTGTATCCAGAATATGCATCCAAAAAGTTGAGCACCTGATATCCCGACGCTCCATCAACCAAACCATCAATGCTAGGGAGGGGATACGCATCACTCGGGCATGCTTTATTTAGGTCGGTAAAATCCGTACACATCCTCCACTGTCCGTTGGATTTTTTTACCATTAGCACATTGGCTAACCAAGTGGTGTACTTTACTTCATGGATAAATCCGACCTCCATCAGCTTCCTAACCTCCTCATCAACCATCCTTCGTTTTTCTATCCCTAGCCTTCTCTTCTTCTGTGCTACTGGGCGTGCATCCTTGAATAGGGATAACTTATGAGAAATTACATCGGGATGGATTCCTAGCATATCGGTTGCAGTCCAAGCAAATAGATCTTTATTCGCTTTGAGGACCCGACCAACCTCCTGGGCTTGGGCTTCCGTCAGGCCCCCTCCAATAGCAGTGCTTTGCTTTGCCCCTTCTCCAGAATAAAGGACCGCACCTCACCCAATGGCTCCATTTGATCCTCTGTATTTGTTCTAGGATCCAACTCGGCCATGGCGACCTCCGACCATTCTCCTTGTTGCCCTGAAGCCCGTGGTTTTTGTTACCAATGAGGAGCATTGGTAAATCTTGAAGTTAATGGTTTTGGTGATTCTACAAGAAGTTTAACTTGAAGAAGATATTAGAAACTATTTTAAAAGCACTTTGTAGAATACAAATGTATTAGGAATGTCTTTAAATATGTAAAACTCGTATTTTTGGTACTTTTACGTATTTAATCGATTATGAGGAGCAATAATCGATTATCCTGAGCTTTTTTGAAAAACCATGTTGCTCTGGAATAATCAATTATCACTCCAAATAATCGATTATCATAGATCTATTTTGAAAACTGCCCAAGTTATTTTGAAAAACCTGTAACGGACTTGAATAATCGATTATCACTCACAATAATCGATTATTACTGGCATTTGCGACCTGACCTTTCATATTCAGACTAGCTGCCTATAAATAGGTCTTTTGAGAATTTCAGAAAATAACTTTTGAACAGAGAGCTTTTGTAGAATACAGTTTGTTTGAGGAAGTTCTCAAAAGCTAGTTCAGTTCCCTTGCCTGGTCTCGTGAATAGGAGAAGCTCGCGTATTGTTGGTTGATAGCCGGAGCGGTTCTCTTCGAGTTGGCAAAGTGTACTTTGTTTAGTCTCATGAATAGGAGAAGCTCGCGTATCGTTGGTCGATAGTCAGAGCGGTTCTCTTCGAGTTGACAAAGTAGTTCTCTTCTAGTTCATTTATCGAAGGAAGGTTCTTTTATCTCTTATTTTCATTCTCTTATTTTAAATCCGTGAAACTCATTTTTAGTGAAACTGTTAATCACTTTTTATAGTGATTAACGACTAGACGTAGATTCTTTTGAATCGAACCAGTATAAAAATTATCTGTGTGATTTTTCTACTCACTACACTCTTTACTGTTTTATACACATCAACTATTTGATAAATTTTCTCTTAGAAAATTTATTTATAAATCTGACTATTTTATATAACTTGTGACCGAACATGCTTTCCACTTTATAAATCTTATTCCGTTGCGTTATACTCTATTATTGATATACTCGATACCAACAATTGGTATCAGAGCTTGCTTTGATATTCTTTCAAATTTTGCAAAAATGGTCGGTCATCAAAATCTTGTATATGTTGAGGGTGCATCTATTAACAGACCACCACTTTTTACTGGTGATAATTATGCATTCTGGAAAGTCAGAATGGAGATTTTTATGGGGTCTGTTGACAGAGGTATCTAGGAAGTAGAAAAACCATATTTTAACTAGACTACTAAAGAAAATAGACGAGCCCAATTTGATATTAAAGCTCGTAATATTATTTCATCTGTTGTTGTACTTGATGAATTTTATAGAATTTCAGTGTGTAAGACAACACAGGAAATGTGGGAAGTCCTCAGAGTCACACATGAAGGTACAAAGGACGAGATGTTCAGAATGCAACCTAGAGAAACTATTTCCGATGTCTAGAAGCGTTTCACTCACATAGTGAACCACTTGACAGGTTTAGGTAAAACTTTTGATACTGATGAATTAAATGTAAAAATTTTGAAATCATTTGACAGGTCTTGGCAACCAAAGGTGACTGCCATCTCGGAGTCACAAAACCTCTCTCAAATGACGATGCCTATTCTCTTTGGATAGCTCCGTGAACATGAGCTTGAGTTGAAAATATTAACTACTGAAGAGGATCAAGGTAAAAGAAAGACTCTTGCCTTCAAGTCAGAAATCTCTAAAGGGAAGAGTTCAAAAAGGATTGAAGATGATGATTCCGATGATGATGAGGAGAACATGAGCCTCATGATTAAGAAATTTGCTAAATTCATGAAAGCAAAAAGTAAGAATAAATTCCGTGGAGAAAGGAGAGAAAATTAGGAATCTCCTGCAATTAGTAAATGCTACGAATGTGGAGAAAGAGGACATTTGAGGACTGAATGTCCTAAGAATACGAAAAGTGTAGAAAAGAAGGAAAGAAAATTTCCAAAGAAAAAGAAAGCTTACATAGCTTGGGAAGACAATGCGTCTAGCTCTACAAGCTCGAGTGATTCAGATGAAGAAGCTAATATATGTCTAATGGCTGACTCAGAAGATACTGGAAACCAAGTAAGTGATTCTAGCTTTGAATCTAGTGAGTTAGATTTACAAAAAGCCTTCTTTGAATTAATGAATGAATCTGAAAAACTTGATGCTACACATAAAAAGCTTAAGAAAGAGCATAATGAATTGAAATTAAAACATGATAAATTGCTTGATGAAGAAGTTGTTTTGAGAAACAAAGTTAGCAATTTAGAAACTAAATTGTCTGATTCAAATGCAATTATTGAACCTGTTGAATGTTTGTCTTGTAAGAGTCATATTTTTGACATTGATATCCTTGAAAATTTACTTGCAAAGGCAACTAAGCCAAAATCACATGCTAAATTAGATTTTGGTAGAAGCAATGTTAGGCACACAAACATGCATCAAAACAAAAAGTCTAAAACTAGAAGAACTCGTAGAGTTTGGGTTAAAAAAGAGACTTTTGTGAAAAATAAAGTGAATGATGTTTGTTGTTTTTATTGCATGATACATGGTCATACATCTAACAAATGCAACATTAAACATTTTGATGTTCCGAATGGTAAATATGCATGGGTTAAAGTTGTGAAATGATGTATAAACTAACCCCAAGGACCCATAATAAGATTGGGGACCTAAATTCTTGCTAATTTGTTTTGTAGGAACCGACTAAGTCAAAGAAGTCATTGTGGTATCTTGACAGTGGTTGTTCAAGACACATGACCGGTGACAAGAAAAGGTTCATTTCCTTTGAGAAGAAAAAGCAAAGATTTGTAACTTATGGGGATAACAACAAAGGTAGAATCATGGGAACCGGAGACATTTGAGGAGGAAACACCTTGACCATAAAAGACGTTTTATATGTTGAAGGTCTCAAACACAACCTCCTAAGCATAAGCTAATTATGCGATAAAGGTCTCAAGGTAACCTTTGAAAGTGATAAATGCATTGTTTATTTTAAGAATTCTACTGATATTGCTTTGCAAGGTGTTAGGCATAATAATATTTATTTGATTGATATTGAAAGTGCATCTAGTCATAGCATAACATGCTTAGTTGCTAAAGAGGAAAATCCTTGGCTATGGCATAAAAGAGCTGCACATATGCATATGCAACATTTAAATAAATTGATTTTGAAAGATCTTGTGATTGGTTTGCCTAAATTAAAATTTGATAAAGACAAATTATGTTCTGCATGTCAAAAAGGAAAACAAACCAAATCTTCATTTTCATCCAAAAGCATGATTTCTACATCAAAACCTTTGGAACTTTTACATATGGACTTGTTTGGTCCATCTAGAATTAAAAGTTTTGGTGGAAACTACTATGCTCTTGTAATTGTAGATGATTATACTAGATTCACTTGGACCTTCTTTTTAACGTTAAAACGTGAAGCTTTTAAAGCATTCAAATCTTTTGCTAAATGTATTCAAAATGAAAAAGATTTGAAAATCAAAACCTTAAGAAGTGATCACGGTGGTGAATTTGAAAATGAATCTTTTGAAAAAATTTGTGAAGAAAATGGGATTGCACATAACTTTTTTGCACCTAGAACTCCCCAACAAAATGGTGTAATTGAAAGGAAAAATAGACCATTAGAAGAATTAGCTAGGACTCTTATGAATGAATCTAATATGCCAAAATAATTTTGGGTTGATGCAGTTAGTACTGCTTGTTATGTGTTAAATGGGATGCTCATTAGGCCTATTCTAAAATTGACTCCCTATGAATTATTAAATGGTAGAAAACCAAATATATGTCATTTGAAAATTTTTGGATGCAAATGCTTTGTCTTAAATAATGGTAAAGATAATCTAAGTAAATTTGATGCTAAATCTGATGAAGCAATCTTCCTAGGATATTCTTTAACTAGTAAAACATATAGAGTGTTTAATAGAAGAACTTTGATAATTGAAGAATCAATGCATGTTGTCTTTGATGAGATTGTGGACCTTGAGGTAAACCCTCTTGAGTCAAATAAACCTATTGCAGGTGATGAGGATTACTTAAGGGAAGCTCTTGAAGAGATGTATCTAAATGAGAATTATCCTTCGGAATTTCAAGATAAATCTCAAGTTGTTGATCCTAAAAGCTATCAACAACCAAGAGGACTTTCTTTGGACAACATCATTGGAGAAATATCAAAAGGGGTAACTACTAGACACAATCTTAATAATTTCTACTTAACTGTAGCCTTTGTGTCTCAGATAGAACCCAAGAACATTAAGGAAGCTCTTCAAGATGATAAGTGGTGCGTTGCTATGCAAGAAGAGCTAAATTAATTTGAAAGGAATGATGTTTGGGAACTCATTCCTAAGCAAGATAATTATCAAGTCATAGGAACTAAATGGATATTTAGAAACAAGCTTGATGAGGATGGAAACATCACAAAGAACAAAGCAAGGCTTGTTGCAAAAGGCTACTATCAAGAGGAAGGTATTGACTACGATGAAACTTATGCCCCGGTAGCCAGGTTAGAAGTAATTAGATAATTACTTGCCTATGCATCTTTGATGAAGTTTAAATTGTATCAAATGGATATGAAAAGTGCATTTTTAAATGGTTTTATAAAAGAAGAGGTGTATGTTAGTCAACCTCCTGGTTTTGAGGATTTTAAATATCCTGATCATGTTTATAAATTGAAAAAGGCATTGTATGGCCTCAAACAGGCACCTAGGTCTTGGTATGAAAGACTTAGTACCTTCTTGATTGATAATGACTTTTCTAGAGGTAAGGTTGATTCAACCTTATTTATTAAGAAAGTAGGCAAACACATCTTGATTGTTCAAGTGTATGTAGATGATATTATATTTGGGTCTACTGATAATTCTTTGTGTGAAGGATTTGCACAAATAATGCAAGGTGAGTTTGAAATGTCTATGATGGGTGAACTAAATTTCTTTTTAGGACTGCAAATAAAGCAAATGGATGGGGGAACCTTTATCTCCCAAACCAAATATTGTAGAGAAGTTCTTAAGAAGTTTGGTATGGACACTTGCAAGGGACCAAACACACCTATGGGAGCTTCATGTTATTTAGATAAGGATGAATATGATGAAGGAATAAATGAAACTATGTTTAAAGGTATGATAGGATCTTTACTGTACCTAACTGCTAGTAGACCAGATATTATGCAGAGTGTATGTGTGTGTGCTAGGTACCAAGCTAATCCCATAGAATCTCATTTGACTACTGCCAAGAGAATCTTGAAATACCTTAAAGGAACAACCTCCTTTGGGCTTTAGTATCCTTCTGATGCTTCACCTAGTTTAATAGGATATTTTGATGCAGATTATGGTGGCTGTAAAATTGATAGGAAAAGTACTAGTGGAACTTGTCATTTTCTGGGCTGCTCTTTAGTGTCTTGCCATTCAAAG
Organism: Vigna reflexopilosa; assembly: GCA_027742785.1. Lineage (NCBI taxonomy): Eukaryota > Viridiplantae > Streptophyta > Magnoliopsida > Fabales > Fabaceae > Vigna > Vigna reflexopilosa. The sequence goes on from CM050918.1 coordinate 25,282,415, forward strand.
AAACAAGCATGTGTAACTTTGTCTACCACTGAAGCTGAATATATTGCTGCTGGCAATTGTTGTGCCCAAATTTTATGGATGAAACAACAATTGGAGGATTTTGATATCTTCCTTGATCATATCTCACTGAAATGTGATAACACTAGTGCTATAAATCTGACTAAGAACCCCATATTGCACTCAAGAACTAAGCATATTGAGATTAGACATCATTTCTTAAGAGACCATATTCAAAAAGGAGATTGCTAAATTGAATATATTGATACTTTACATCAATTAGCTGATATTTTCACAAAGGCATTGCCTAAGGATAGATTTTATGAACTTAGAAGAGAATTAGGAGTGTTAGATGTGTCTTAGGATCAAAATTTATTCAATTTTCTCAATTTTCGTAAGCTTAGCGCTTTTAATCGATTATCACAGGGTAATAATCGATTATTTTTGGCTTTTGGAAAATCCTTAATCTTAGATAATCGATTATCCCATCGAATAATCGATTATCCAAATTCAAACCTAAATCTGGAGAATTAAGAACAGAAAATCGATTATCTTCAGCCATAATCGATTATTCTGCAATTTCTAGAAAGTGACCCATGAACTGATAATCAATTATCACTAATAATAATCGATTATCACGCACAGAGTTTCAAAAATAGAGTCGTTAGAGAGCTCTATAACAGCTATAAATGGCTAGTTTTCTGATTTTTCTTATAAATAACCTCCTATAATCGATTAATGGTCACTCCTTTGCACCCAAAAACTGCTGAAATCAAATCTGAACCAGATTTCTTCATCCCTCTCCATTTCTTTTCCAAAGTTTCAACACTTCCATTTCTTTGCAATGGCTGAACCCAGAAGAAACCGTAGAAGAACTGTTGGTGCTTCCTCTTCTTCTCGACCACGTCGTGCCACCATTGATGGATGGATTTCGGATCAAGAGAGACATGCAGACTATGTCAATTTTTGGCAAGAAAGGAGAATCATGGCTGTAAAGTATATTGGCCTTGAATTTTATCGTTTCTATGGTTTTAAATTCCTCAATCTGTTTGGTGCTCAAGGTCTCACTCACTTAGTGGAACAAAAAGGTTGCATCTATCCCAATCTCATAAGAGTCTTCTACTTTAATTTGAGATATCGAGATGGGATCATATCAACAAAGGTGAAAGGCGTTCCAATAATTCTGGATGATGATGTGTGGACCAATGTTACCCAACTCACCATATGGGATGATGCTGTGAAAATACATCTTGGTGTTCCTGACTTCAATCGCCTGATGGCCTTTCAATCTTTCTTGTGCCATCCTGAACAACAAATCAACCGTCGGTAGTTACTTGTTGGCGGATTCAAAGTTGAAGAAAGGATGATCCACTATCTTATTGTGTGGATTCTATGTCCTCGTGCCACCAACCATGCTCAATGTTCTGAGCAAGATCTGCTTCTTCTCTATGGAATTCTAAATCACATTCATATTGATTGGCCTGCACTCATTGCTGACACCATGGTAAAGGCCAAGAAATATCACTCTTACCACTTTCCTTATGCTCTTCTCATTTCAAGAATTTTGGAGTACAAAGGTGTTAATGTGGAAGGAGAACTTGTTCAAGCAATTCAAGCTATTGGATCGGAGATTGGTGAAACTACTTTTCGACAAATGGGATTTGTTGCTAGAGACAAGGTACTCATTCATAAAGAGGATGATCATCCAGATGCTGATGAAGAAGATGATATGGATGATCATATGGCAGAACCAGTAAGAGCTGCTACTCCTTCTGCTGCTGGTCCTTCTCACATACCTTCATCCTCCTCACTCACCATGGAAGAACATTTTTCTAATTTGTCTAAGCAAATCGAGGACCTGGGTCTTGCTCAAAAAGCTCACTTTGATCAAATTTATGAGTGGCAGCAAGCTCATGATGATTATGTGATTAATCAATTTCATGAAATTGATGTTCGCCTTGGCAACATTGAAAATCATCTCAACATTCAACCTCCCGAGAGATCCCCTAGCCCTGATTTTTAGAGTTAGGAATCTAAGTTAGTGTGCTTTATTGCTTAATTGTTGTCTTTACTTCTATGTTATATTTTTGGCTTTTATGTTTCTCCTTATGATGCTAATGTAATCCTCTCTTTTATGAATAAAATGATCTCTTGTTTTCTATGCATACATTGTTTAATTGAGGGGGAGATCATATTAAGGGGGAGCTTTTTACAATGATCTTTTTGCTTATGATCAAAAAGGGGGAGAAGTATATTTTTAGGGGGAGAAGTATAATATAAGTTGATACAGGTATTGCTAACTATGTTGTTGTCTGTTAGCTTGTATGTTTTATAGGAAAGCCAAAGTTGCTTTTAAAACATGTATTTTTTATCATCATCAAAAAGGGGGATATTTTTACCAATGAGGAGCATTGGTAAATCTTGAGGTTAATGGTTTTGATGATGCTACAAGAAGTTTAACTTGAAGAAGATATTAGAAACTATTTTAAAAGCACTTTGTAGAATACAAATGTATTAGGAATGTCTTTAAATATGTAAAACTCGTATTTTTGGTACTGTTACGTATTTAATTGATTCTGAGGAGCAATAATCGATTATCCTGAGCTTTTCTGAAAAACCATGTTGCTCTGGAATAATCAATTATCACTCCAAATAATCGATTATCACAGATCTGTTTAGAAAACTGTCCAAGTTATGTTGAAAAACCTGTAACGGACTTGAATAATCGATTATCACTTACAATAATCGATTATTACTAGCAATTGTGACCTGACCTTTCATATTCAGACTAGCTGCCAATAAATAGGTCTTTTGAGAACTTCAGAAAATAACTTTTGAATAGAGAGCTTTTGTAGAATACAGTTTGTCTGAGGAAGTTCTCAAAAGCTAGTTCAGTTCCCTTGCCTGGTCTCGTGAATAGGAGAAGCTTGTGTATCGTTGGTCAATAGTCAGAGTGGTTCAATTCGAGTTGGTAAGGGGCTTTGCCTGGTCTCGTGAATAGGAGAAGCTCGTGTACCGTTGGTCGATAGCCGGAGCGGTTCTCTTCGAGTTGGCAAAGTGTACTTTGTCTAGTCTCATGAATAGGAGAAGCTCGCATATCGTTAGTCGATAGTCGGAGCGGTTCTCTTCAAGTTGACAAAGTAGTTCTCTTCTAGTTCGTTTGTCGAAGGAAGGTTCTTTTATCTCTTATTTTCATTCTCTTATTGTAAATCTCTGAAACTAATTTTTAGTGAAACTGTTAATCACTTTTTATAGTGATTAACGATTGGACGTAGATTCTTTTCAATCGAACCAGTATAAAAATTATCTGTGTGATTTTTGTACTCCCTACACTTTTTACTGTTTTATACACATCAACTATTTGATAAATTTTCTCTTAGAAAATTTATTTATAAAACTAACCATTTTATATAACTTGTGACTGAACACGCTTTCCGCTTTATAAATCTTATTATGTTGCGTTATACTCTATTATTGATACACTCGATACCAACAGTTTTAATTTTAATCCTGCAGCATAACATTTGCGGGCCATCTTCTTATCTGCCCGAACGGCACAGATTCTCCCATCTTCAGAGGGATATTTCAGAGTCAAATGAAGGGTAGATACAATGGCCCCAAAGACATTCAGACACGGTCGACCCAAAATTGTATTGATAACTCCCCGCAGGGGTGACTCCTTACTTCTACTCCTGCTGCGGCGATCTCCCTTCTACCAATCATCCCTCTTGGGTGGGTTATTCCTTCTAGGCGGACGACCTTCGTCACCCGAATAGCTTCCTCTATGACCTCGTACAAATTTTCACAAATGTTCGGCCTGGACCAAGCTTTCCAACTTGTCCCTCAGAGTTATGCAATCTTCTATAGCGTGTCCTTAGTTTTGATGGTATTGACAGTGTTTCCGCCCATCGGCTCCCTTGGGAGTTGGTGACTGAGTCAAAGTTAACAGGTCACTCTCAATGCTTCCTCCATTACCCTAGCCCTAGGTTCGTTCAGTGGTGTATAATGTGCATACTGAGGAAACCTAGAAAGGTCTCTATTTCTCTGCTCGTTTCCATCATCATCCCTTCTAAATGTCATTCTTCCATCTCTCCTTTCCCAGTCGGGCTTAGCTACCGGGACAGCCTCCTTTTTCTGCCCTTTCTTAAAGGCACGCCCTTCTTCAATCTGAATAAAACTAGCTGCTCTATTTTGCAACTCGGCCAACGTCTGAGGTTCTTCAGCGTAAAGATAGTCGACGAACGAACTCGGTCACAAAGCAGTTGTCAGGGCACTTATTATCAATCTCTGGTCTACATTCCTCACCTGGTGTGCGGTTCGGTTAAACCGGTCCATAAATGTTTTTAATGTTTCCTCTCTTCCCTGCCTCATTCTGACCAAGGCCATATATGTCAAACCCTACGCTCCACTAGACGTATACTGCTGGGTAAACAGATGTCTCAATGTCGCAAACCCATCTACCGTCCTAGGATGTGTTAAGACCCTGGCAAGTGTACCAGATCGTATCAAGTAATATAATTGGTAAACCCAATATCGTTTTCCCAAAGGACTCAAAGGCCTTATCTTTGGTGTAAATCAATATCGTAAGACTTGTAGAGAAAATTAACTTGTGGTTTGAATGCAAAAACAAAAAGTAAACATGCAAATGAAATTGATTCAATTGGCAAGAAAAAGATATGGATGAATGGAGTTGTTGGGGTTTACAATTTCATCTTATCCACTCTCTTATATCTACTCTTCTTATTAAATTCTCTTTATTATCTAATTGTCATGCAAATTTTCTTAGTCTACCCTAAACCCGATCCCTCGGTGAGAAGAACCTACTACTAGTTACTGGCTTACTATCCCTAGTCTCCCCTAGTAACTAGCAATGCAAGTACCACAAAAGCAAAATACAATTGATCGTCCTACTCCCCCTATCCCTAGGTCGTATTGCTTAATCAAGGAATTCTCTATCAGTTCATGACTTCCCCGTACGTCCCTGTATCGACAAAGGCAAACATCTATTTATCAAATGAGTTAAATGATAATAACATAGAGCATAGATAAAGGACCCAACAATTGATAATAACAGCATATGCAAGCATATAAATAAAACAAGAATTTCAATATAAGAGAGTTTCAAAAGATTACATTGTTCCCCAACAACAAAGGGTTTAGTTCACCAGTGACATGGTGAAACTAGACGAAATACAATGAAAGAATGGACAAGTAAACCCTAGATTGGATAAAATGGAGCCTAAGCATCCAAGAAATCTTCTCCAAGGAGTGTAAAATTGCTCTGGACGTCCTCTTCTGCCAAAAGAATAAATCTTAAATCGCACTAGGGCTATATATAGCACAGAAAAGTAAACGAATTTAGGCCCAAGCCCAGCAGACCACCGCTTAGCGTCATATTTTACCGCTCAGCGGTTTCCCTCAAGCCACACCACCGCTCAGCGGTCACTTTCACCGCTGAGCGGTTTGCCTCTAATCGCCCTGGACGCTCAGCTTCACTTCTGGGTGCCAAACAGTGGCTTTCCCTTGAATCATGGCACTCAACAGTGCATTTTGACGTTGAGCGGTGCATAGACTCTTCTTTTCTTCATTTTTCTTCTTCTTCCTTGAGTCTAAGACCTTCCTTCTTCAATTCCATCCTTAATTCTTATCAAAACCCTGCAAAACAATGCAAAACAAACATAATATCTCTAAACACAGCTTTTGACTCTCAAATGACTCAACTTAAGTGTTTTACTTGATTCTAAGCTCATTCTAAGCCATAAAGGGTGTATTTTGATATCAATTTAAGCATGAAAATAACGGCTTTTAGACCGATATCACAACCCCAAACTTAGAACTTTGCTTGTGCTCAAGCAAACAAGACAAAACTTGGCTTTCCACTTTTTCATCAAATAATTCAACAATCCCAAAATTCATTTCTCTTATGACAAGAACTACTCAATTTCAGATTTTCAGTGGAATCTAATCAAGATGTATGCATGCTTTCAATTCAATTCAGGTGTCATGATCACATATTTCCCAACAGATGTTTTATTTATGAATGATCAATCAACTAAGCATAGATGTAATCATGGAATTCAACAATTCTCACCAAGCAAGTGTTTCACTCAATCACTCAAGTGTTTAAGAGTTCACTCCACTCTCTACTATTCCCATGTCACATAAAACAAAATTGCCCTTCATCTAATACAATCAACATTCTTACATGTCAATGCCATCACAAGGACTTTTCCAAGGCTTATAATGAGGCTAGGCTAACAAGAAAAATTCGTTTTTCTGGATCACAAAATCCTTGAGTCAAGAGATTATTTTTAACATTTAAAGTTCAAGCAGAAACTCTTTTTCTTTAACCAATCTCACTCATTCCCAACTTCTTCCCTTTCCTTTTATTTTTACATTGAGCTCATCTTTCATGCTTTTTCTTTTCTTCTTTTTCTTTTCTCATGCATTTTTCTTTTTCAACACTTGAGCTCAATGCCTTTCTTTTTGCCATTCAAATTTTCCCAACAACCCCAAACTTGAACCTTGTTAATACATACAATTATTCTCAACCCAACTCAAGGTACATAATTTCAAATCAAGGGTTTTCATCCTGTTTAAGCCCAAGGTTCAAAATGGGTATAACATTTTAATCACTTTGGGTGAAAATTTGGCTAAGTAAGGGCTTCCAAAAATGACCTTGATCATATGACATAAACATTCAATTCAATCAATTATCAAGACTCAGGCAATATCATTCATGCTTTCCTGTGAACAGTACATATAGCAATGAATACTTTGGAGCTCAATACCTCACACAACATGCTTTCTCACATATCATTCATTCATACACCCTGCTTAGCATCATAACCACAATCATAAATCATCACACATTTGTTCACATAGCTAGTGAACTTTTCACCTGGATATCAACATGCAACACAACTTAATCATCATCCACATCCAATCATCATCAAATAGATTCATCATGCATTTCATTCAGTCAAACATTTTTAGAAATAGTGTTCAAGCCAAGCATAGACACTGACAATCAAAATTCAACCTATTCTAAAAAAAAAACAAAAATACAAAAGTGCAAGATAAAACCCCTGTTCTAAGCACTGGCATCCATCAGTAGATGCCATATCACTCCATATCGTCATCGGAGTCCTCATCCTCTCCAGCCTCTGCATCCTCAAAGTTATCATCCTTGTCATCATCATCCCTGACTGGAGCTTCAGTTGCTCTAGCTCCACTCCCTTGTGCCTGCTCTGGCCAAGCCACTCTGTTGTTGAACTCATCCATCGTTCACCTATGAGCAGGAGGTGTGTCGTACATGCCTATGATCACCTCGGCAATAACAACCTGTCCTTGGGTTGGAAAGACCTTAAATGTATGCAAAATTCTTATAACTGATGATGGATGAAACCAAAATGCAGTGCTCTCTCAAAAACCCCAAACTTGGATTATGAATGATGCAAAAGTGATAGAGAATGGATTTTCTAAAATGCAACAATTAAACCCTAAATACAATTCCCACTCACTTTACTCACTTATGCAACAATTAAGCCCTAAATGCAACTAGAACACTATTAAAACATGCAACAATAATAAATCAATCAACTGGGTTGCCTCCCAGGTAGCGCTTGTTTAACGTCACTAGCCTGACCCAAACCTTCTAGCACTCATCAGTAAGTGCCTCCCAACACCTTTCAGTAGGTGTACTTACCTGTATCCTTCAGTAGATACATATAAAAATTAGCATCCCTCAGTAGATGCTACCCAATATACAAATATTAAAAAAAATTATTCATACTTACATCACCAAGATTTAAAATTTAAAGTACAGAAAAATATTGTTCTTGGATCACTGGGATGCCTCCCAGTAGGCGCTCTTTTTATGTCACTAGCTTGACCCAGTAGAGTTCAAACACCCATCAGTAGGTATTGATACTCCCCTTGCTTGATATTCTTTTCTTTTTCTTCTTCCTGCTGAATTTCTTCATAAAGTTGAGAACACCAAACACATGTTTCCATGTTTCAATCATAGGAACTTTAATCTCCAATTTCTTGAAGATCTATATAAGGCACTTGACTTTCTTTTCCCTCCTATGATATTTTTTTGAATTAGGAAGGGGTTTTTCATATGATCTTTTATTCTTTCCTCTCTTCCTCTTTTTCTCTCTCCTTTTCTTTTTCAACTTTCTCTTTTTATTTTTTTCTTTCTTCTTTATTTTCACAATTTTTCTCTTTTTTTCATTTCTTTCAACCACTGCTTTTTCTTTGTCCTCATCTTTCTCTCCCTCACTCAACCTTATAGTTTCTTCTTCCTCTATTTTTTCCTCTTTTATCTCTATCTTGTCCTCATCAACAACCTTTTCTGTTTTTATCTCTTCTCTCTTTTCTTCCTCTATTTTCTCATCATCTCTTTCTATCTTTTCTTCCTCTATTTTCTCCTCATATATCTCTATCTCTTCTTCCTCTATCTTCTCCTCCTCGACAACCTTATCATTTTCAGAGATAGTGACTTGACATTCCTCTTTAGGGTTAACTTCAGTATTAACCCTAATAATACCCAGAGACTTCATCATGCAAGAGAGTTGTTCCTACCATAAACGTTCTTCAGCTTCCCCCATTTTCAAGATTGGCGGCTTCATTATTCACGGATTGCGTGGACTGTCCCCTCAAACAGTTCCCTCGCTCAGGTCTCATTGTAGTCATCTCCGCCCTCATCTCCTGCATTTGCCTCTGCATTTCCTACAACATCTGCAAGTGAAGCTCCTCTGTCATTGTGGTCTCACTTTAGGTTTTGTCTACACTCTCGGGCCCACGATGGGCGCCAAGTGTTTTGGTTATAGGGTTCGAGACTGCCGATTCTCCTACCGCCGTCCCTTGCCGTTGATGCTTCGTGTAATGTTGAAGATCTTTTCCGTAATGCCGACCGGTTGTGATCTGCAAAAAACACTCTGACGCTCAAGTCAGATCGATCTCGTCAAAGTAAATATTATAAGAAAAAGTCCCTTTACATTGTCATTTACACCATATTTATAGTCATTATTCTTAGTAACTAACATTAATTGCTCTTCAATACCGTATGTTTTATTTCCTTTTATGTAATATTTGTTCATTAAAGCCATTCATTCTGTTTCTAATACCATTAATTGTCTTTTAATGCTCTTTTATGATCAACATCTCAACGATTTTTTTTCTCACATAGCACGGAATGTGTTTTTATTTTCAAAGATAGCACATTGTGCAGTATATTTACCACACTAGCACACTTTTCATTTAAAGTTAGAATTCGGTTTTCAGATAACCGAATTCTAACCTGTTTTTTTTTTTTTATAATCTTAACCTAGAATTCGGTTTTTAAATAACCGAATTCTGAATTATTTTAATTTTTTTATAATCTTAAGTTTATTTTTTATGTTTTAATATATTTTTATAAAGTCTTTTATTTTTTAAACATGTATATTTATATTTTTTTATGATGTTAGATAGAATTTTATATTTTAATATTATTTTTTTATAAAGACTTTTATTTTTTTAAGTATTTATAATTTAATTTTATTTTATAATCTTATGTTAGAATTATATATTTTAATACTTTTTTATAGAAACTTTTACTCTTTAAGCATTTATAGGAAATATATATTTGAAATGGATTTCTAACCAACGGAATTGGGTTTTCTAATCTCTTTGTCATCATTTTTTTTTTACTTATAAGTAATTTGGAACCAACTATTATACAATTTCTGAAGAAATTGGTGGCAAAGGAACCCTATTTAGTAAAAGTCATGGTGCAAGAACATAACCGGTACCAAAGGCAAAATAAGTGGGTACTTCAGGTGAAGTTTTTGCACATGAAGGTCAACTATGAACATGAAACTCATTTTGGAGTTCCTAATTTCTTTGTCATCATTTTTTTCACTTATAAGTAATGTGGAACAAATTAATATACAATTTTTGAAGAAATTTGTGGCAAAGTAACCCTATTTAGTAAAAGTCATTGTGCTGGAACATAACCGGTACCAAAGGCAAAATAAGTGGGTACTTTAGGTGACGTTTTTGCACATGAAGGTCAACTATGAACATGAAACTCATTTTGGAGTTCCTAATTTCTTTGTCATCATTTTTTTTCACTTATAAGTAATGTGGAACAAATTAGTATACAATTTTTGAAGATAATGGTGGCAAAGTAACCCTATTTAGTAAAAGTCATTGTGCTGGAACATAACCGGTACCAAAGGCAAAATAAGTGGATACTTGTCAACTATGAACATGAAACTCATTTTGGAGTTCCTAATTTCTTTGTCATCATTTTTTTCACTTATAAGTAATGTGGAACAAATTAGTATATAATTTTTGAAGAAATTGGTGGCAAAGTAACCCTATTTAGTAAAAGTCATTGTGCTGGAACATAACCGGTACCAAAGGCAAAATAAGTGGGTACTTCAAGTGAAGTTTTTGCACATGAAGGTCAACTATGAACATGAAACTCATTTTGGAGTTCCTAATTTCTTTGTCATCATTTTTTTCACTTATAAGTAATGTGGAACAAATTAATATACAACTTTTGAAGAAATTTGTGGCAAAGTAACCCTATTTAGTAAAAGTCATTGTGTTGGAACATAACTGGTACCAAAGGCAAAATAAATGGGTACTTTAGGTGACGTTTTTGCACATGAAGGTCAACTATGAACATGAAACTCAATTTGGAGTTCCTAATTTCTTTGTCATCATTTTTTTTCACTTATAAGTAATGTGGAACAAATTAGTATACAATTTTTGAAGAAATTGGTGGCAAAGTAACCCTATTTAGTAAAAGTCATTGTGTTGGAACATAATCGGTACCAAAGGCAAAATAAGTGGATACTTCAGGTGAAGTTTTTGCACATGAAGGTCAACTATGAACATGAAACTCATTTTGGAGTTCCTAATTTCTTTGTCATCATTTTTTTCACTTATAAGTAATGTGGAACAAATTAGTATATAATTTTTGAAGAAATTGGTGGCAAAGTAACCCTATTTAGTAAAAGTCATTGTGCTGGAACATAACCGGTACCAAAGGCAAAATAAGTGGGTACTTAAAGTGAAGTTTTTGCACATGAAGGTCAACTATGAACATGAAACTCATTTTGGAGTTCTTAATTTCTTTGTCATCATTTTTTTTTTCACTTATAAGTAATCTGGAACAAAGTAATTGACAGAAGACACCATAATTAACTTTAATAGAGGATGAAGTAATTGACATCAGTGAATGAAACATTTTCTTTTATTTTAACATAATTGTCTTTCATAACAATATTTGAAGCACAATTGACATTATGACTACATCGAACATTAAAAGTAGTAATTAACTAATCACTCCCCATAATGGTGTCCAGTTCCACAACTTGGTTGTCGCCTGTTCCTAGTTGGATTTCTCCTTGCTTGTGGAGGTCTAGGTGGTTCTTCCTGTGAAGGTTCTGTTTCAATATGATGTTCACCTTCATCTCCTCCATAAGCAGCAGAGGAAGTACCTATTTCGTTATGGCTTTGAACAAAAAAATAGGAGTTATCATAAGGTCCCCCAACAGCGTGGGCCGGAGGTGGAGTAGGGGCATAAGCTCCAAACAAGTTTGACATGTCTAGATCAGAGAACGATGAAATTGAATGCCTTCTTCCATTCATACTTGGCTCTGCATGAGGAGTGTTTTCATGGTCCCTACTGTCATGGTATTCAGGAGAATGAAGATGTGTCGATGTCGAGGCACGTTGCATCCTAGGGTCATTCAACATTTGTGGAATGGACAAAAACAAAATTGCATTCTCAAAATACCAGGACATGTACTCGTTTGTGTGGACAAGTGGCCCTAGAACTGGAATTCCCGTCAATGTTAAGTCATGCCTGTTGTTCCATACGTCTATCCATTGGGCATGTCTAGTAACCCAATTCTCATCTTGTCTGCCCCTCATATCAACTTTATGGAGGTCACCAAGATTGTTTGGTAATTCAGGAACATGTTGCGATAGGCGAAATTGTAACTTGACCCGATCTGATTGGTGCCATTCAACAATTGCAAAACAAATTAGAGTTGTGCATGACGTCCACAATGCCTGGTCTCTGTAAGCTTGGGTAGGAATAATTGACTCCAATCCCTCATAGGGAGCCCATGTAAACTGCGTCAATGAACCATTACTGTCTAATTCATTTTATATAAAAAAGGATTTAAATGACAAATACAATGTTACCTGGTTATGTTCTATGTGGTCTAGTCTTGATCGATATCCGATTAAATCATTGTGGGGGACATTACGAAAGGTCAAAACACGACCTCCGCTCCATCGACATACAAGTGGGAAACTAAATTGCAGTCGCGAAATTGGTGCAATAAAGGGCATACGAAACCATGCCCACGATTGTAACAACGATGCACAACCACCCATGGTCTTTGAATGTCGATCTGTTGCTCTACACATCTCCCTGTACAACACAGCTAAACAAGCAGACCCCTAACTATATCGTCGAGTTCTGCGAAGATTACTTAAGAAATTCAAGTACATTAAGTGTACTTTATTACCTGTTTTATCAGGCATAAGAACCCCTCCAATTAGTCCTAATATATATGCCCTTGCATGGGCATGTATTTCGTCTAGACTTGAGCCGTCATGTATAGGCAACATATTTTCCCGCAACCACTTTAGCTTCACCATAGATCCAACAAGAGACTCCCCCTTAATCGGTGTAATCCCTAACAAAGTATCACACATATCTTCCCAATCAAACATTGTAGGTCCAATTACTGGAGGACCATTAACTCTAAGCCCCAATTGTAGTGACACATCTTGCAAGGTAATTGTGCATTCTCCAGTTGGAAGATGAAAAGTATGTGTCTCAGGCCTCCACCTTTCGACCAACGTTGTAACTAACCCATGATATACTTTTAAGTGTCTCAATTTGGATACAGCACCAAACCCAGCTTCCTCTATAACAGGAGCAACTACAACATGTGGTTCAGGCATCGAATGACAGTAAGAAGAGATAATGTTGCCCTCTACATCCTAAAAATCAACAAAAAAAGAAAGTTGAGGACAAAAGTTAATTGAAATTTAAGTTTATGAAAAACAAAAATAACATACCATGGATGCAATATACGCAGCTCTATGTTCTTCTTGCCTCCACAACAACATCTTTGAAGTGTTTTGGTCGTCTATGATTTAATTGATGGCAATAATATCAGTATGTGATGAGGTTATGAACAATCATAATTGAAGATATATGTAGACAATTGCTCAATACATCTATTCAATGTCATCCTTTGGATTAAAGTTAGCAAAAAATATGACAATCTCTTACTACGACATGTATTTGAAATTTTGTATGACCAAAAGCAAGTAAATAAATTTGCATATGACCAAAAGCAAGTAAATAATGGACTTTGGCAGAACTCTTTAACACCATTTTTGTTTTATTATTAAAGAGTATACTAATAATATTAAAGAAATGAATAATTTAATAATATTTATAATAAAGTTGAATTGGAAACATGTGGTGACAAAAAAGAATGGCCAACACTTCTCGCGTGCATGGAAATTGTCATATTTCACATGGCAAAAGTGAATGGGTACAACTATATCAAATTTGGTAGACCTCATTAGATTCACCAAAATCTCCATCTGTAAAAGAATTATCAAAAGCAAGTAAATAATGGACTTTGGCAGAACTCTTTAACACCATTTTTGTTTTATTATTAAAGAATATACTAATAATATTAAAGAAATGAATAATTTAATAATATTTATAATAAAGTTGAATTGGAAACATGTGGTGACAAAAAAGAATGGCCAACACTTCTCGCGTGCATGGAAATTGTCATATTTCACATGGCAAAAGTGAATGCGTACAACTATATCAAATTTGGTAGACCCCATTAGATTCACCAAAATCTCCATCTGTAAAAGAATGACCAAAAACAAGTAAATAATTGACATTGGCAGAACTCTTTAACACCACCACATTGACATGTCCCTACAACATATTTGTTTTCTTATTAAGGAATATAATAATAATACTATAGAAATGAATGAGCTTTACTTTTTGCGTGCATGGAAATAATCATAATTCACACAGAAAAAGTGAATAGGTACAACTAAAGGTGTATTTGGTAGACCCAATTAAATTCACCAAAATCTCCATGCGTAGAAAAAATGACATCCAGCCAAAAAATGTCATTGGTTCATACAAAGTGCTGCAAACATGGACAAAACATTGAGCATGACCTGTCAGACTTTCGGCATGTGGGAAAACGATAAACACACTCATTCACCTCCAGTTCTTTATTTTTAACCCTTACGTTAAAGTGATACATAGTGTCAACAGTGAACATCTCAGCCTATAAATGTAGGAACTTCTACCTTAGTCCATCAATTCAATCAAGTCACTAAAAAAGCATTGTAAACAGCCATGACATCTACCCCATTACCTGTCTTAGTGCACTTCAATGGCACCATCTTCACTGAAGAAAATTATTCTGAAACGTACATTAGTTGCCAAACAGCTTGGGTCACCATTGTTGATACGATGAATATTGTTGAAGTCAAGCAAGCAATCCTCAACCACTTCAACATGTCAACGTTAAACCAATATCAAGTTGAATTACGATACAGGTTACCAATCTACATATATGGTGGCACTGCACATTATCGTTCATGTATAATTTCTACAGATGACGACTTGGAGGCAATATTTTTTATGGCTACAGAAAAAGTTGTGCAGGTTCATGTTGAGATGATGGCATTTATTACACCAATTCAACCAAACACAACCCCTAATGAAGTTTATTACGATTTGATGAATAACTTCAATTTCTCACTAAATCTTGATTGAGGATGACCTACCTTATTTTTAAAAAATGTATTGAAGTACTGCATGTTATTTATCGTTGTTCAACTTATCTTATATCAGTGTACACATCAGTAAATGAATGTATTATTGCAAGTGACATCATCAACTAAGCTATTGTGCAACTTTTACCTATAAAACATGCACCTATCAACCATTTACAATTCACACATTCAAACATATAAATTTACACTTCATTGTGTTGCTCTTCTCCATTCAAACATCTTCTACCACAACTAAAAATGGCAGCTTCCATCTACGCATGCATCTACGATAATGGCAACATTGTTACTGATCCTGAAAGTGGAGTTTTGTTTACATCGGACACCAAAATCATGATTCGCATTCATAGAGGTTTTATGTTGTCTAGATTAATAGAGATACTACTGCAGAAGTCGAACAGAGATCCAACTCATCCACCTCCAAAACTCCACTTTAGATTTCCAACTCAAATATGTGGCAGACATATCACTTTTACAACCACTCAGATTGAAGATGACGATGACTTAGAAGGTGCAATCGACATCACAGAGGCCAACCCAATTTTAACATGCATACAACTTTGTTCAACCTATACTACAGGTATTCCATCTTTTGTACCCATTTTTGGAACACAATCTAACCAGGATGAACCACCGTCACCTACTCAACCCACACATCACTCTTTTGACCTTAACAACACATCTTTTGGGGAATGGCAAAATGACATACAGTCATACACTGAACTATTAACCGGTCCATCCACTTCACAACATTTGCAATATCTCCCACATCAAAACACAGAACCTTTATCCCCACATACTTTGCAAGAAAATGAAATATTAGGCTTACCTTCATCGTCATTAGATCCATTTAGTGAGGATGAGGATGAAATCCTAAGCCAACACGATCCTGATGAACAACAAAACTTAGATATCCCCTCCATCCAACAACAACAACAACAACCTTTTACCTCTATTCCATACAACCCACCCCAACATTTCCAAGCCTATGAAGAATTTCCCTCACATCTACAACAATATCCTCATGCATATGATCACCATTCGGTTTTGCATGAAACTTTCGACCATCAACCTGGAACATTGACTCAGGGAATGAGGTTCCAAACCAAGGAACAAGTCATTGATGCTCTAAACACATTTCACATACAAAACCATTGTACATACAAAACGACTCATTCTAACACAACAAGGTTGAGGGTGCAATGTGTACATCAACAATGTCCATGGAACTGTCAAGCCATCCTTCGTACACGAGATCAAGTCTGGGAAATAAGAAAAATTGATGGTGCACACACATGTGCCACACAACTCATAACACAAGATCACAATAGGTTGGGATCACGAATCATTTCCCATCACATACGTGAGATGGTGGAATCTGACCCATCCACGCCAATTGCAACAATTATTGCTTCCATCAAGACCTCTATGGGCTACACTACATCCTACAGAAAGGCTTGGTTGGCTAAACAACATGCAATTGAGCATGTGTATGGGAATTGGGAAGAATCGTTCAACAAATTACCATGCCTACTACAAGCCATGCAAACTTTTCTTCTTGGCTTTGTGTACAAATTGAAAACACAACCAATTACTGATGGCCAAGAGATCCGCCAAAACCAACAATATTTCAAAAGACTTTTCTGGACCTTCAAACCTTGTGTTGATGGATTTCCATACTGCAAACCGTTGGTGCAAGTGGACGGAACATTCCTATATGGAAGATATAGGGGGACTCTTTTGGTGGCTGTGGCACAAGATGGGAGAAACAACATACTCCCCATTGCTTTTGCTATAGTTGAGGGTGAAACAGCAGACGCTTGGTTGTTTTTTCTAAAAAACCTTAGGAGACATGTCACACCTCAACAAAACTTGTGCTTAATTTCGGATCGCCACAACTCCATTAGTGCAGCATTCAACAGACCAACCAGTGGGTGGACAGAAGGACAATGTCTGCATGTGTATTGCATTCGACACATTGCACAAAATTTCACCCGAAGATTCAAGGATACAAGTTTGAAGAAGGACCTTGTCAACATGGGTAACTACTTTTTAAAAATGATTAACCAATTAAATGTCGTCTTTATTATTCTTCGTTATCCGTAATCATTACTATTTTCTAAAATATTTTTGCAGCATACGCAATGACTAAGCCGCGATGTAACTATTACTACAATATCATTAGGGAAAACAATCCTCAAGTAGCAGCTTGGATTGATCAAATTCCAAGACAACAATTCACACTTGCGTATGATGAAGGCAAAAGATGGGGTCACCTAACAACAAATCTAGCCGAAGCAATTAACTCAGTCTTGAAGAAGACAAGAAATTTACCAATCTCCTCCATAGTTTTGGCCACATACACAAGATGTAACTCTTTTTTCACAGAAAGAGGGAAACAGATAACTGCAATGATAAGTGTTGGTCATGTCTATTCTGAAAATGCCATGAAGGTCCTACAGGATGCTGATTCAAAATCAAACACCCACAGGGTTGTTGAATTTGATAGAAATACAACAAGATTCAGAGTCGAGGAGATGGTAAACCCAAGAGAAAAACAACCTGCAGGAAAATTTGTTGTCAGATTGGATGAACGATGGTGTGATTGTGGCAAGTTTCAAAAGATTCATCTACCATGTTCACATGTCTTAGCAGCTTGCAAACATGCTCATCACGACTTTAACATTTACATCAGTCCCTACTATAGGTTGGATGTCATCATGAAAGTGTATAATAATATGTTTGGGGAGCTACGACATGAAGAATATTGGCCACCATACCAAGGCACAGAAATTTGGCCTCATCCAGCCACAAAAAGGAAAGCAAAGGGTCGACCAAAATCATCCAGAATCAGGACTGAAATGGACATCAGGGAACAAGCACACCCACGAAATTGCTCATACTGTAAAACACCTGGCCACACAAGAAATCATTGTCCTCACAATCCTGGCATTAGAGGGTCCACATCCCATTATGGGGAGTGATTAATTAATTACTATTTTTAATGTTCGATGTAGTCATAATGTCAATTGTGCTTCAGATATTCTTATGAAAGATAGATATGAATGACTATTTTTCCCCTAGTAATCGATTACATGAGTCTTGTAATCGATTCCCAGAAAAAAAGGTCATTTGTACAAAAACTTGAACTATACTCCCCACTTGGATGAACAACACTCCCTAACTTTGTTTTCCAGCACAATGACTTTTACTAAATAGGGTTCCTTTGCCAACAATTTCTTCATAAATTGTATAATAATTTGTTACAAATTACTTATAACTGAAAAAAAAATGATGACAAAGAAATTAGGAACTCCAAAATGAGTTTCATGTTCATAGTTGACCTTTATGCGCAAAAACTTCACCTGAAGTACCCACTTATTTTGGCTTTGGTACCAGTTATGTTCCAGCACAATGACTTTTACTAAATACGGTTACTTTGCCACCAATTTCTTCAAAAATTGTATAATAATTTGTTACAAATTACTTATAAGTGAAAAAAAAATGATGACAAAGAAATTAGGAACTCCATAATGAGTTTCATGTTCATAGTTGACCTTCATGCGCAAAAACTTCACCTGAAGTACCCACTTATTTTGGCTTTGGTACCAGTTATGTTCCAGCACAATGACTTTTACTAAATACGGTTACTTTCCCACCAATTTCTTCAAAAATTGTATACTAATTTGTTCCACATTACTTATAAGTGAAAAAAAATGATGACAAAGAAATTAGGAACTCCAAAATGAATTTCATGTTCATAGTTGACCTTCATGTGCAAAAACTTCACCTAAAGTACCCACTTATTTTGTCTTTGGTACCGGTTATGTTCCAGCACAATGACTTTTACTAAATAGGATTCCTTTGCCACCAATTTCTTCATAAATTGTATAATAATTTGTTCCAGATTACTTATAAGTGAAAACAAATGATGACAAAGAAATTAAGAACTCCAAAATGAGTCTCATGTTCATAGTTGACCTTCATGTGCAAAAACTTCACCTGAAGTACCCACTTATTTTGCCTTTGGTACCGGTTATGTTCCAGCACAATGACTTTTACTAAATAGGGTTACTTTGCCACCAATTTCTTCAAAAATTGTATACTAATTTGTTCCACATTACTTATAAGTGAAAAAAATGATGACAAAGAAATTAGGAACTCCAAAATGAATTTCATGTTCATAGTTGACCTTCATGTGCAAAAACTTCACCTAAAGTACCCACTTATTTTGTATTTGGTACCGGTTATGTTCCAGCACAATGACTTTTACTAAATAGGATTCCTTTGCCACTAATTTCTTCATAAATTGTATAATAATCTGTTCCAGATTACTTATAAGTGAAAAAAAAATATGACAAAGAAATTAAGAACTCCAAAATGAGTCTTATGTTCATAGTTGACCTTCATGTGTAAAAACTTCACCTGAAGTACCCACTTATTTTGCCTTTGGTACCGGTTATGTTCCAGCACAATGACTTTTACTAAATAGGATTACTTTGCCACAAATTTCTTCAAAAATTGTATACTAATTTGTTCCACATTACTTATAAGTGAAAAAAATGATGACAAAGAAATATGGAACTCCAAAATGAGTTTCATGTTCATAGTTGACCTTCATGTGCAAAAACTTCACCTGAAGTACCCACTTATTTTGCCTTTGGTACCAGTTATGTTCCTGCACCATGACTTTTACTAAATAGGGTTCATTTGCCACCAATTTCTTCAGAAATTGTATAATGGTTGGTTCCAAATTACTTATAAGTAAAAAAAAATGATGACAAAGATATTAGAAAACCCAATTCCGTTGGTTAGAAATTCAATTCCAATATATTTTTCCTATAAATGCTTAAAGAGTAAAAGTTTCTATAAAAAATATTAAAATATATAATTCTAACATAAGATTATAAAATAAAATTAAATTATAAATACTTAAAAAAATAAAAGTCTTTATAAAAAATAATATTAAAATATAAAATTCTATCTAACACTATAAAAAAATATAAATATAAATGTTTAAAAAATAAAAGACTTTATAAAAATATATTAAAACATAAAAAATAAATTTAAGATTATAAAAAAATTAAAATAATTCAGAATTCGGTTTTTTAAAAACCGAATTCTAGGTTAAGATTAAAAAAAAAAAAAAAAAAAAAAACAAACATTTTAGAATTCGGTTATCCGAAAACCGAATTCTAACTTAAATGAAAAGTGTGTTAGTGTAGTAAATATACTCCATAGTGTGCTATTTTTGAAAATAAAAATTCATTCCGTGCTATGCCAAAAAAAAAATCACATCTCAACCGTTTGTGATTCTCACGGCTTCACCGACCGACCGACCATCTTTGAGCATTCGTCTCGCCTTGATGTCCTTGGCTGATTTCCGGATATACTACAAAAAGCCATAATGATGCTGCCGCTATCGCTGCCGCAAAGGGAAACTTAAGTACCTCTATCATTGGGTTTTTAGAGATCAATAGAAGTGTATATAACATGAAGACAATTATAAATATTAAAAAAAATCAACCTATTGGTGTATTACAATGTTCTTTTAAGTAATTGAAATTTTAACTCGTAAAAGGTTGAATTGCGTGCAAACAAAACTATATTTTAATTTCAAACATTTAAATATAAAATAAAGAAGTGTCGTATACTTATAACATTATAATAATTAAATTTCCAAGCTTCTTTATTAACAGTATCTAGATAACAATGTAAAGAAAAAATTATATAGATTTAAAATATTAATTTGAAAAATGAATGTTAAACACACTCACATAGTTATTCTTAATTCTTAATTACCAATATAAATCATTAATTAGTTTCAGAACGTAACACCAATATGCAGGTGAACGTCTTTTAAAAGATTGGCTGGGAAAGTTGCAACTTGTTCCTTATTAAATTATTATGACCTTATGATGCTAGAATAAAGATTTATATAAAAAATATTATAGTGCTTACGGAATAGATCCACCACTGAGATTTCAAATCAAACTGTAGTAAGCTCATCAAAGCATACTTCCACATTTCTCATGCACCAATTTCATTTTGGGAAAACTAATCTCAGATTGCTGCGTTTATGTACTCCATTAATGGAAATATAAAGAGGTACAAAAATTCATATATTTTCAGTGTCAAATGAGTGAATTAAAATCGTTATTTATATGATTAGTAATTAAAAAAAATAAAGGTATAATATACAATCAAGATTTTATTCATTATAGACTCAAAAAATTGATTATTGTTTCTGCTGAGATGGGATGAGGATAATCGCCTATGTGAAAGTTCTGTGTATCGAACGTATAAGAAATGACTTGCAGAATACACTTCAACAGCTCAAATCAAAATTGTTTTGGTTGTAGGATCCGAGACTAAAAACACCCCAAACCTCCCTTCGATCTCTCAATCCTCCAATTAACGTTGAACGCCTTCTCTTAAACTCCCGGTCTTCCAACATGTACGCCAAAGCCTTTCTTTACTGTCCCGAACGGTTGGTGACCTGCAGGAAACACTGCGACGCTCAAGTCAGCAAGATCACGATAAGAGTGGTTTGTATAAATTTGAATTCAAAATTACTTTACCTGATGGTTAAGTTCGTATTTATAGGCATTAAGCCTAGTAATCAGTATTAACTTCTAGTAAATGACGTATCTCCGTTTCTCTTTGTGCAATATTCATCCATTAATGACATTAATTACCTTTTAACGCTGTCTTCCTGGGTTCTTTACTGCTCAGTCTTTTTCCCTTCTCTCCATTGGGCCCTTTCCCACCCTTCGATAGGGGCCGGCCGATCGGCCCACTCCTCATACTACAAAAATCTTTCTCTGTAGGTCTTTTGTAATTCAATAATAAGTCAAAGTGAGTTTACCTCAAAATTAACCCCCTATCTATAGAGTTTATAAGAATCTGACCAATTAATTATTAATGCAAACCTTAACCACTTAACCATAGTCGTTGTGACATTAATTGCACCTTAACTTTGTTCAACGGTTGTCGGGACCGAGCAGTCGTGGAGTGCTTTTTTGCACGTCACTCGTTCAATCCTTTTCATCCAGTTTGTCATAGTACCCGATCAGTCGGCTATAAACCCATAATAACAACTATCAATTGCGTTGGATCATCATAATAACATTAATGAACTATATCTTATTTAATTGATAACTTAGCTTTTCTAAAATTTATCATTATAATTTATTATTATTTTTTAATAAAGGAATATTGTCATAGATAGATGCGTCCAAGTTAGAATTCAGTCAGCAAAGATATTAAAAAATAAATTTAGGCCCAATTATTTTTATAAAACTAATTTGCAAGTTAAAAATTATATTTATTTATTTATATTATATTATATATATATATATATATATATATATATATATATAATTGATTTTATCTTTAATTTATTATTATATCGGGATAAATTCTAAAATTATATTAAGAATAAAATTTCAATTTATTCCAGAACTAATTTATAAAACCATCTGACTTATACATCATAGATTATTTTAGTTTATCTAAGATTCCGACAAAAGGCATAATATTAATCTGCACTAAGATTTTCCGACTAATTATGGCTTCCAACCAAGAATGTGTTTTATGCTGTTCAGCTAGTATGTGTGTGTGTATAATTAAAACATTTTTATCGAATCCGACAGACAATTACAATTTGCAAGCCATTTACTGAATAATTTGAATAAAATATTGCCATTTGAGTTTTGTATATAAAATATATGTAATTTTCCAACAAAAATCAGTAATTGGTAAAGATATTAATACTCCTTTCTAAAACAAAATGAGAATGTAAAATAAAAATTAAAGATCAAAATACTAAAAAGGTAACACGGTAGGAGAATATAAAACTATTAAAAATAAAATAAACCCTTACAACCTAATGAAAAGATAATTGACCCTAGTTCTTTTGCCAAAAGGGTGAGTGAACATGTACACATAAATCAACTCTTTCGTTACATATTCACAGGCTTAAAGCACTGTGATGTTATGATCTATGGTATATATATATATTATAGTTGTTGGCAAAATTCTGAAGCATGCACATCTCCATCTCCACATATGGCAATTGCAATCTCATTTTCCAGATGCCTGTTGCTCCAAGTCTTGTGTGCCTTTTGGCATATGTTCCCTGTTCTTTCCCCACAACACGCTGTACAGTCCAAGAATCAACACAATTCCTCCAAGAACACTGATCCAACCAATCATTCCATTAATATCAATCGTCGTTTCCGTATAAACAAAAAAACCAACTTTCTCACCTTTTTAGATTATTCATTATATTCCACCACAAAACAACATGGCAAAGTCTTTTATGCATGTGCATTAAAACCTAATCTATCAATCAAACTTTGGAAAATTTTGACACTGGAAATAAGTTATACCTTCCCAAACTGATAATCTCTCCAAAGACAGTTGCAGAGGCCAAAATTGTAATGATAAGAGCAAGTGGGGTTGACATCGCTAGAAACACAGGTCCTTTTTTCTCTATGACCCATGTTTGTAAGTAATATGTGACACCAGTCACCATAATTCCCTATATATCATCACAAATTCAGTGCGATGAGTCATACAATATATTTATATGTGTAGAGATAAGACTGCATTAACCAAATTAATCAGCAAGATTAAGAGAATTACACAGTATATTACTGCGAGGAGTCTGATATTACAACCCAACTTCCATTGCTCAAAGTCTCTTTCTACTGCCAAGGCAATAACCAAAGATTGAATTGAGCTTAAGAAACACTGAAGAGTTGTGAAGAGTAGCTTTGAAGGGTACCCTTTTATAATAAAAGCCTGCATATATGAGTAAGATGTATATTAAGTGATTAAGAATCACGAAATTGAAGAGTAATGTATAAAACTAATAAGATTACCTGCAGTACAAGCCATAGCCCAAAAAAGGTGTTGGAGAGGAGCATGATGAAACAACCCTTTATCCATGCACCCGATTGAGCATGACCTTGATGTTGTAGGCCTTTGTGATAATCCAAAAGGTGAAAATGACTTAAGAATCTTAAAGAAGGACCTTTATAAAAGGCAAGGGTTGCTGCACCACCCAAACATGCCACAATGCCTATTAACTTAGCAATCCCTGAGGTGGTCTTTATTTTCAAACTCTCAATCCTGAAATGCAAAATTCACTTGTTCATTAACAGCATGCTATGAGAAAGACCAAGGATTTTATTACGAGGTAGCAGTGTATCACACACTCTGTGTGGCACGATCTTTTGCTATTGAATGAAAGACTTAAATTCTGTGATCATACAAAAGCAAGTCCCACTCTCTCTAAAAACGGGATATTTTTCTCTTTCCAAGGAATAGTTACTTAATCTAGAAGAAAAGGGAAAGAATAATTATCATTGAAAAAATCTGTGTAGCAGACCATGTTTTTAAAACTTTAGCCATTTTGTAGTTCTCATTATAACTTCTTTTTTCTCACGATTAATTAATGAAAATGTAAATTTAGACACCAAAACCTATAATTCTAATCACTGGTGGAAACTACCAAACACACTCCAAAAGTTGAAAAAAGGAAATGGTGTTACTGAGTAAGTTCTTTGACTTTGCCACAACATCTAACAGAAAATGTCTTTTCACAAAAAAAGTATCTAATCATAGACGAAACCAGATAGAACATAAAACTTCGAGTTGATTTCAGAAGCATACAACATTAAATTTTATTTGAATGTTTGTATTTTTTTAAACTATAAAATAACATAATAAAAATATATAATTAAATAGAAACCAAAATAAGTGCCTCTTCTTAAAACTAAAATTTTCATATATATATATATATATATATATATATATATATATATATATATATATATATATATATATATATATATATATATATATATATATAACAACTATTCATGCAAGCAATTGTTGAATTTATACTAAAAAATAGAACACATGTATATTCGAAGTGAGCAAAACTTATGAACCTCTTCTTCAATTATACAGGATATAAAAGATGCTTTAGTCCATCTTATTGGTTTGATGAAAGTTAAAATTGGAATGCCCTTTCCACCTCTACGAGTGGAATAAAAAATATCTCACCAATTTCTTCCTAAAAATAGCTTCCATTAGGGATGAATCTCCAAGTCAAACTTTGCCATTGGTTAGGAGTAACCTTTACAGTTACTTTTAAAATTTTCAGAACAACTATTTGAATTTCCTAACCTAAGACATGTAGGGTTTAGTTTGGTTATTAGGATTAGAAATTAGGTTTCTTTTAGAAGTTAAGCTCATACAGAACACTATAGGCCAACTCAACCTTGTGATGGTACCAACACACAAACCATAGAAACATTATTAATACCAAAAAAAAAAATGAAAAATAGCAGGTAAGGGGAATGACTCTAGAGATTTACAGGTTAAAATATAGATGGAATCTGAAATCTGATATGTCTTCTTTTTCAGTGCTTTATCTTTATTTCTTTTTCTGCTTTTGACGTCAATCGTCGAGCAGGTACCTTCATATATGTATTTAAAGTATATACTTGTCAAGTTCTCTTTGTCGTCCAAATGCTACAGATCCACTATAATCGCTCACATGATCACATGCTGTTAATTAATCGATTCACGCTTTCACCACAAAAGAGGAATATGAGTAATCAATTAAAATATTAGGTGCGCTCCGAGTGTAGTTCCATGCAGATGCAATAAAATCTTAGAAGCAGAATCTAAACCACCTTTAAAAGATCATTAGTGCTTCAACAGTAGGCATAATTTTGATTTAAGTTTTGTTTGCCAAGAGATAGCAGCAATATTTCTTTGAATTGTTTGGGCTCAAAGTTAGATTTGACTTAAAAGGTGGAAATAGTTAACCATGATTGAAGAAAATGCAAAGCAATCATGGGTCCAGCATGATCTGATGTAGAACTTTACCTTAGTAGGAGTGCCAAGAAGAAGGTGATTACTGGAAGACAGTTTGTGGTAGCAGCAGCTAAAGTTGCTGAGGTGTAAATAAGCCCGATACCATATACGTCCAAGCTTAAAGTGATCCTGAGATTTAGGATCACCACACAACTTTAGTGAAGGGGAAAAGGAAAATAAAAATTTGTATACTTCCATAGTTTGAATCATAAACATATAATTATAAGATCATGTGAACTTGTAAAGTACAAGCTTCAAATTTCAAACCCATGTTTCAGCAATATTTTTCAACTTTAATGTACTATGACAATTGAATATTTTGACATACCCAAAGAAAGAAAGGAAGAAAATCTTGCAGAAGGTCCAAAAGGGCATAGGAGGTGCCGTTTTCCTACAGCCAAAATGGGTTGAGTTAGAATCTGGGATTAATGTGAAAGAAGTTGAGTTCATGAAAGAGATGATGATAAGTGACATTTCTACATACCATTCGAAGAAGAAAGTGAAAGGGGTCAAAAAGATGGTTGCTATTGCCTGTCTATAGAAGACGAAGATGAAATTGTTCATGCCATGATCGAATGCTGCTTTTGAGAGAAGAAACATGGCAGCATATATGGCTTGTATGAGAATCACAACCAAATAGGGATTGTTTCCTTTCATTTTGTTTCTTTCTTTTTGTGTATGGCTTTGAGTATGAGAGTGTGAAGTATAATGTTGTGGTGGTGAGTGTTTCAAACCAACACAAACGTCTATATATATATATATACACACACACACGGTATCAAAGCTTTTCCTTTTAAGCACAGATGAAAGGCATTGCTTGAACGAATGAAAAGGATGTTACCTCTTCTACGCGGACGTGTGTAAGGAAGATGATATGCTGCTTTACCCTTGGGACCACCTTTTTCTTTATAAGTATTATACTAGAAGATTTCACAACACTTATTTGTTGCAATCAAAAGAAGAAACTAGTCAAATTAAATTTCTATTTATATTTTTTAATGGAAAATATATGATTAAAAAGAAGATTCTGTTTAAAATAGTTAATTAGTTCTTTGGTAAAGATTACTTCTCCTCACATTTAATATATATTTTGGTGGTATATTAGAACATGATTGTAATAAAATAAAACTTATTTTCTGCATAATTTCCATGCATTATTCACCGGAACCTTCATGCTTGTTGCCTTTAGCTAATTGCTCGAATATGTTATTGAGGGACCTTCTTCATTTTCATCACGTGCCTTTTTAAGTTTTTTAAATTAAAAAAAAAAAAAAAACCTGTTTTTTGTGCTTGTGTTAGGGTTAAGGAAAGGAAAAGGATGAAAGTAAAAAAGTTATATTTCATACTTTTTTGCACCACAGAAATTTATATCCTTATCTCTTCACAAAAAGGGAACTGGTGGGGAACTTACATTTGAAGATTTGTTCGATTAAATACAAAACCATTCTTTGGAAGAGTAACAAGAAATCGAACACTCTCAATATGTATCTTATAAAGCTTTTTTAAAATAATATTAAGTACTCTGTGAATCTTACAAAAGTTAAATTGTCATCTTTTATTTGATTTCCATTTCCAGATTATATATTAAACAATGATTTTGTGAGAATCACAAAACTTTTTAGCATTTTAATCAGAATATATACTAACAAAGATTTTGTAATCTTAATTTTCATTCATAGATGGATATATATACAATTTAAAAAATAATGAGTTTTATAAATCTTCTTTAATTTTTTATACGTTATATTTAGTAATCCAACTATTGAATATAATTACACTCTGGCAACAATTATGGAAACCATATTTTTATAGACAAGTCAAATATTTATGGTAAAACGGTCTTTTATAGTTTACATTTGATTTAACTTTGAAAAATATCTGATATGTTAAACTAAATTTGTAACAAGAAAATGTACGTTAATGTTGTATAGATTTTTTGCATTTTCATCCATTAGCAAATAATCTTTTTTTATGAAAAATTTGGTAATAGTTAATATCTACAAATAGTTTTAAATTCTTAAAAGATTGTACTTTCTATATTTAATAAAAATAGAATTAATTGATTAGATTGTTAAAATTTAATACCACTATATCCACATGCATTTTATTTCCTCGACTAGACCATTTTACTCTAAATGCAGTTTAATTATTATTTTTTGTTTAAAAGAAATATATATTTCTATTTGGAAAAAATAAAAAAAAACAATATTAAAATTATAGAAATATAAAAAATTTGTTTAGATAAAAGTTTTATTTAGAAAAATATATATAAAAATTAAAAATAGATTTCTAAATGTTTTTTGTTCTTGAAATTATTTAAAAAAGGAAAAAACAAATTTTACAATACTCAAACTTCTTAAAATTAAAAAAGAAATTCACATGAAAACTTCAACTTCTATTTTTATAATTTTTTTTCTAAATAAAACTTTTTTAATAAATTTTAATACTTTTTCTATGTTATAAATTTCAATTAAAAAATTTGATTATTTGTTATATTTTTAAATTTCTATTTTCATAATTTTTTTTTAATTAATGAAGTTACATAAAAACACTATAAAGGGGAATTCAGTAGTATTTTGAAATTCTTTTCGCATCATAGCGTCTGATAAATAAATGTGGATGAATAGTTAAAGACATTATTTAGACGCTAGATTTCATAGAAAATATTTAAAAAGATTTCACAAGAAGCATCGTTTATAACTTTAAACTATAGTGATAGAAGAAAGTGTGAGTCTTCAAATAAATACTTTAAGTAGTACCCCACATTTGAATAAAATTGAACTGAAACTTATGTTTTAGTTCACATTATCGGCATCTAGTGAATATAAAAAAATAGATAGTTTAAGCAATTTGATCAGGTGTTGTCGTTTTATGATGAAAACAAAAAAACATTTAATGTAATAAAGCAATGGGTATAAGATTTTTATATTGGTTCACTCCAACTAAGCTACGTCTAGTCTCTCCCAAGATCTCTTGAGAGGTTCCATTTATCTTATTCAAAGATTATATGTCAGCTTAATCCACTCCTAGTTATGTAGTATTATACACCACTTTTGGTATCCCTAGACACTCGTCTAGTTGAGTTTAACCAACTCCTAGTATGCAGTATTATTCACCACTCTTGGTATCCCTAGACAATCCTAGTATCTCATTGATACATTGTCTAGTTGAGTTTCACCCACTCTTGATTCCCCTAGATAATGCATGTAGTTTGAGTATTCTAAACCATTCTTGGTTTCTAAGTATTCTAGCCACTTTTGGTACCTGAGTGTTTTAACCACTCCTGACACCTGAGTATTCTAGCCACTCCTAGCACCTAAGTATTATAGTCATTCTTAGAACCTAAGTATTATAACCACTCTTGGAACCTGAGTATTCTAGCCACTTTTGGCATCCCTAGAGAATTTTAGTATCTACTTGATACGTTGCCTAGTTGAGTGTCACCCACTCCTGGTTGTATGTGTTTTAGTTCTTTCCAAAACATACAACAAGGTACAAATGGTTTAGTCTCACATAAAAGTATATGTTTGTAGCTACATTACATATGATTCTTGTAAATTTATAGACTCAAATTAACTCTCCTAGAGAGGATAAATAAAATGAAACGTAGTCTTGTAACTTGGAGGTTGCTTCCTTTGTTGAAGAGCATCAGACGATGTAAGTGCGAAGAGTAGCATTGTTGATCTTCAATCTTCTTACTTGTGCTTGCTCTTTATCTCTTTTCTTCAATGAGGTAGTTCCTTAGAGAAGCATTAGACGATGTAGCGTGAAGAGCAGTAGGACGAATACTTGCTCTTTCTCTTCCATTTTCTTACTTGATGAAGTTGTTGATGAGGACGTGACCAAGAGCAAAGGAAAGGATCCACTTGAACAACCTATGATAAGTGCCAAATCAAGGAAGGCAAAGGAAGATCTTCAACAAGTGTTGTCCATGCTAATTAAATACAAGCCCAAATTTTAAGGAGAAAATGCCAAGATGGTGAATTGCATTATGACCTAAATAGAGGAGAAGTAAGGCACCATTTTGTTGCTGTTTTATTTTATAAGTTATTATTTTATTTTTAAAATAGCCCAATCCTTGTAAAATTGGCTAATCGAATTATGTTTTTGGGTATATCAATTAATAGGCTTTAATTTGACTTCTTTTTTTTTAAGTTGTAAAAGGGCCTAATTTGGAAACTTAGTAATCACTCCTTATAAGTTTAACTATTTTCATCAAATGTAGAAGTCAAGTTTTTACATAGAGAAATTGGGGTTTTATCCCTTCTATCTTAGTGAGAGTGATTCTCCTAAGTTCTTGAGTGATTCAAGAACCTTTGGCTATATAAAAGGACTTTCCATCCTTTGTGTGTTGTCTCCCATGAAAAAAATGATTCTTTCCTTTTGTTTATCTTTGTCACTTTGTTTTTCTTTCTTCTCCCAATTTTATAGAAACTCAATGCTATCCAATTTATCTCATATTCATAACTTGCATTTTACGTGTCCAAATTAAGTGTTTCTTAAGCCAAAATTGAACTTCAAAACGTGAGCTTTCATCTCGTTTTAGAAACACTTCAATTGGAGTTCTATAGCTCGAGATATTGACGTTTTGCAAATTTTGTTCCCTACTTTTACTAAGTTTTGAAATTTGCTTCAAGGTTCTAACCCTAAAGAACCTCTATTAGTCCTTTATAAATGTGGTTCACATTGGTTGTACTTCTTTGATTGAAGAGCTTTAGATATTGTAGGCTCTGAGGAAAAACATTGTTGACTATTCAACTTATTCAAATATGGATGCTCTGTCTCTTTTTTGTTCCTTCTGGATAAAAGAGCTTCAAATGATATGTATAAGCTTAATAAGCATAATAAGCATTAGAGTGAATGTTCATTGCATGGTCTCTTTCTATACTTCTCTTCTTTTCAGTATGCTTTCATCTTCATTGTTTTCTTATTCTCTTCTTTTCAACCCCAACTTTTTCAACCTATTTTCTTTTCTTCTCTTCTTTTTTTCTCTCATCCTATCTTGGGCATAATAATTCATTCTTATATTTTCATTATCGTTATTCCGTTAGTCTTTTCTCTTCTTCAAACCTTCTTTATATATTCTTTTGAAGAGATGATCGTTGAATGTAGAGTTGGTCTTGTCGTAGGCTTCTTAGTGCTTTTCGGTAGATGGTCACACTCACGTGTCTTGTCACGCAGAGGTATAGTGTTTTATCATATCTTGATTGGAACGCGACTTGTATGACATGTCACTAGTGCAAAAACAACGTATAACATCACGCGTTCTGATAATGGTTGAAATACCGTTATTTTTATACTTAATTTTGACACTAAACACACCCTTTATGACTTAGAAACTATCTTGAAACCATGCTTTTTGCTTAAGTTAGAGAATAAGAGAGTTGAAGGCAGTATTATTGGTATTATGCTTGGTTTTCCTTGTTTTGGCAGGAATTAACATGAATTGGATGAAAGAAGCTGAAGTAGTAGGGAGTTGGACTCAAGAGAAGATGGAAAAGTGCTTAAAGGAAGAATTGCAGCTGGCGCTGAGCGCCATTTTCACCGCTGAGCTCTACCTTTACTGTGGAGTTCTCTAGACGACGCTTAAGCGCCAACGCTGAGGGGAAAATCCAAGTGTCGCAGCCACCGCTGAGCGGCACTTTTACCGCTGAGTGCCAGCCTCTTCAATGAGTTCACTGCCACGCGCTTGGGCATCAACGATGAGCGTTATTTCTAAGTGTCGCACCTACCGCTGAGCGCAAATCTGGCGCTGAGCGTTGTCAGCGTAGGCCTAGGCCAGTTTCCTTTTATTTTTATGAGCTATTTAATGATTTTGGCGACCTAAAGGGTCTATCTTTTGGCAGAAGGAGACGTAGAAACACTTTTTTGCCCCCTCGAAGGCGAATTTTGGATGTGGGAGCTCCAATCTACAATTTCTAGGGTTTTATCTTTCATTCTTTTCATTATTTTCATCTAGTTTCACCATGTCTATGGTAAACTAAACCTTCATTATTGTTGGGGATATGATGTAATCCTTTGAAACTCTCATGTATTGAATTGATTCTTTATAATATATGCTTTACTTTATTAATTGTTAGAGTTTTTCCTCTACACTCTATGCATGCTTTGTTTAACTTATTCAATTGCATAATCATTGATTTTGTCAATATGGACACATACGGAGAAATTTAGACTTGGGGAAATTCTCTCGGGAGCAATATTACCTAGACATAGGGATAGGAGGACCGATTGCCTTTAAGCTTTTGTGCGAAAGTAATGCATGATTAATTGTTAGGGAGACAAGACATTGTAAACTAGTAATTAGGAGTAGGCTCTCTTCACCGAGACATCAGGTTTAGGGTAAATTAGAAAGTGACATTGACATTAATGAAGGAGTTGAATTCGTAAATACATGAGAGTGGATAGGATAAAGTCGGAACCCCAACAACATAATTCATCCGTATACCATTCACCTGCGTATTCTTTTGGTCAATTGATCAACAACTGCGTTCATGTTTATTTTCTGTTTTGCATTATAAACACTGATTTTCGTTTCTCAAGTCTTAAATAATCAAAAAATCACATGATTGTCTAGGCCAATGAGTCTCTAGGAAAAACGATACTTGGTCTTACCATTTATATTACTTGATACGATTCGGTACACTTGTCGGAGTCTTAACAAGTTTTTGGCGCCGTTACCGGGGACTCGTGGTTTAACTATTCTATTCGTGTGATTATTGATTAACTTTGACTTGATTTTTTTTATTTTTTGTTTTTGTTTCTTCTAATAAATGTTTTCTAGGGTTTTGTGCCTAATGTTTGCAGGATGCAATTTGGACAAGAATTTAACTATATGGGCACTCAATTCTACCAAAGTAATCTCAACCACTGGTGGGAACCTCACTCAAGCATGGACCAAAGTCAATTTGGGCAAGCTGCCAGACAATTTGAGGGACTACCACAACAACAATGGCAGCGACAACTCTCTCTATCAATGGCAAAGATGGATGACGCCTTTCAATAATTTATGCAAGAGTCCATCTCCACTCAGAAAAGCACTGAAGCAGCATTCAAAAAGGATGGAGATGCATATTGGTCAATTAATTGAGAAATTGGAAGATTTTGGGGTTAATACTGAAGTTAACCCTAGGAAGAAATGTCAAGCCATTAGCACTGGAAGTGACAAGAATTTATTTGAGAAAAAGATAGAAAGAAAAGAAAAAGAAGAGTTGAGTGAAAAAGATAAAGATGTAGAGAAAGAAAGGGAAGTGGTTGAGAGAGAAAAGAGAAAGAAAATTTGTGTGAAGATGAAAAAAGTGAGTGAAAAGGGAAAAAGAAAGTGAGAGAAAAGAAAAAGAGGAAGAGAGAAAAAAAGAAAAGATCATATGAAAAACCCCTTCCTCATCCAAAGAAGTATCATAGGAAGGAGAAGGAATTTGAGCGCTTTATGGAAATCTTCAAGAAATTGGAGATTAAAGTTCCTATGATTGAGACATTGAAACATGTTCCTAGTTTTGTCAAATTTCTGAAGAAATTTACCAAAAAGAAGAAAAAGAGAATATCCAGAAAGGAGAACACCAACATGGAAAATGGAACTTGAGCTCTATTGGGTCAAGCTAATGACATTAAAAGAGCGCTTGTTGGGAGGCACCCAGTGATTTAAAAACATTAGTTCCTTGTTTTTTTTTATTTTGGTGATGTAATTTTATATATTCTGGAACATTGTTTATTGGGCATAGCATCTACTGAGGGATGCTAGATGATTGAGTATCTACTGAAGGATACCAGGAAGGTACACCTACTTATGGGTAATGGTAAGGTTTGCACTTACTGATGGGTGCTAGAAAGAGTTTGGGTCAGGCTCGTGACGTTAAACAAGTGCTACCTGGGAGGCAACCTAGTTGATTGAGTTTATCTGTATTTGTTTGTTTTAATTCTGTTCTAGTGCATTTTAGGGGTTTGATTGTTAAATGTTTAAGTAGAGTGAGTGGAAATTGCATGAAATCCAAAATTTGAGAGTTGAATTTGAGTGGCATTTGGTCAATGACGCTTAGGGCAAGCTAGGAAGAAGGAAAGTTGATCTCGCGCATACTACTCATGGGTAACTGGCGTTGAGCGCTGGTACTGCAGATTGGTTTTTGGGTTTTAAAACTTTGGGCCTAGTGTGAGTTAGCCCATTGCACACTTCACTTACCCTAGGTCTCGCCCTAACCTCTTCATTCGACCCTCACTCATTTTGACTACTCTCAAGCACTCTCTCCAATTTTCCTTTCACCCCTCTTCATAAAAACACATCCTCCACCATTTTTGCACCACCTCTTCATCAAGTTTGGGGTTTTTGTGAGAGCACAACTGCTTGGGGTTGATTCTTCCACATTCATAAAGCATATTGCACACATTTGAGCATCTCCACCCAAGTAAGTACATACATTTTACATTCTAGGGTTTTGAGAGCATGATTTTTTTATGAGAATGGTTGTCTAAGAATGGTTTTTTTAGGGCTTTTGATGTTTGTGCATAATTTGTTGAAAAGTCACTGTTTAGACCGAATAAAATGTATGATTAAGGTCTGGAATTGGAAAAATTGCATGTGGGTGGAGATTAGAAGCAATTAGGACGTTTAATGCAGAAAACATTGTCACCGCTCAGCGCCAATTACCGCTGAGCGCAACTTGTGCAGATTGTGAATTTTTGTGTTTTCTATGTGTAGGTGACATTGAGGGATCCTATTTTGCCCTCAACGATGATAGGCAATGTGTTTAGAGGGTGTTGCGTGAATTACTAATGCTTAATGAGATTTCTTTTGGTCTTGTGAATTGTATTTGATGCAGGGATGGCCTCCTCATCAAGCAAGAGGATCAAAACCATTGGAAACAAGATGAGGGAACCGGAACGGTTCTATTCCAACAAGTTCCTCTCCCGAAGACATGAGCAACACTTTAGCATTATCCAAGATAGAAGGCTTTTGATGGAGTGCAAGGCAGGGTGGATACCAAACTTGACTCCACAATTTGGAGAGGAACTAGAGAGCAGACACTGGAAAAATTATCCACTTATCCTACACCAGCCAACATTGCAGTGGTGAAGGAATTCTACACCAATGCACAACCATTAGGTGACTCTCACAATCAGGATTATATGAGTTATGTTAGAGGGAAAATCATTAGGTATGATCCTAACTCCATTAACAGGTTCCTACGTACTGAGTGGACCGGTGTGCAATGCCAATTTGCACTAAACATGGAGGAAGGGACAGACTTTGACGACATAGAGCGTGCGCTATGTGTGCCTGGAGGGCATTTTCATAAAAACAGGAATGGAGCAGCCGTGCACATTAAGAGAGTTGCTTTGACGCCCTTGGTGCAATATTGGATGACGTTTTCTCATGCCAACATCCAACCTTACTCTCATGTCTCGGATATCACTGTCAACAGGGCCATGTTCTTATATTGTGTTGTCAGAGGTTTGAATGTGAACATTGGTCAAATCATAGCAAATGAGATACAGAGTTGTACCATTACTGTGAACAACAAGGCACCCTTGGGGCATCCTTCTCTGATTACACATCTCTGTAAGTTAGCTGGGGTGGACACTTCTACTCCACCATTGGAGAGACCGAGGAAAGCTATTGATGAAGCCTACTATAGGAAATATTGTGGTGGAGATGAGGCAGCCCAGCCAGTGCCACCACGACGCCCTAGGAGGTGTGTTGAAATTTTAAAATGGGCCCAATTTTGATGAATCATTAATGTCTAGTCCCATGCTTGAGATGTATATACCTCAGCGTGAAGGAGGTGTGTTGGAAGTCCCACA
Source organism: Vigna reflexopilosa (assembly GCA_027742785.1). Classification (NCBI taxonomy): domain Eukaryota; kingdom Viridiplantae; phylum Streptophyta; class Magnoliopsida; order Fabales; family Fabaceae; genus Vigna; species Vigna reflexopilosa. The sequence goes on from CM050918.1 coordinate 25,317,968, forward strand.
ACGATTAGAGATAAGACCAATTTATAATATATAAGTGAGATGCAAACCTGGCCTTACAAGCCAGTTTTGTGGGGTTAAGTTAGACTTAAAATCCACTTCTAATATGGTATCAGAGCCATGGTTAGAGCCTATCCTAGCGATATTTCTTGTTTCTTGGACATTTCTATTTCACCCGTTGTCGGGCCGCTATTGGACCACCCAATTTCTACTATCACGCATAAGATGTTTATACCTCGGGGTGAAGGAAGTGTGTTGGAAGTCCCACATCGACTAGAGATAAGGCCAATTTATAATATATAAGTGAGGTGCAAACCTCACCTTACAAGTCAGTTTTCTGGGGTTGAGTTAGACTTAAAATCCACTTCTAATATGGTATCAGAGTCATGGTTAGAGCCTATTCTAGCGATATTTTTTGTTTCTTGGACATTTTTATTCCACCTGTTGTTGGGCCGCTATGGACCACCCAATTTCTACTATCACGCACAAGATGTTTATACCTTAGCGTGAAGGAGGTGTGTTGGAAGTCCCACATCGACTAGGGATAAAGGCCAATTTATAATATATAAGTGTGGTGCAAACATCACCTTACAAACCGGTTTATAGGGTTGAGTTAGGCTTTTTGTCTCTAAATTTAATTTTCATTTAGTGATTTTTTAGTGTATATATCAAATAGTATTTAAGTACTATTCACTCTCGCATACTCTCAATACTTTTATTATCATTATAACATATATTTGCGAATTAAGAGTCGGATAATTTTTTGGAAGTGAATTTCTCTTTTAGATGTACTTAGAACTTGAATAACTCTTATATCCAAGAATAACAACTTCACTTCAAAAGTTTTTAGACAAATTTAATAAAAATAATTAAGAATGGTATAATTTTAGAACTTCACAACTCAAGAAATATTTGGAGATGTTTAGAGTACAATTAAACTTACTATATTGTAAATTTCAATTGGATATGTGTGTTTTTTAACTTGTTATTTTGTATTATAAAGTGTAACATCATGGGAAAGAAAATAAGAAATATAATCATATTTAGACTGAGAAAAAAAAAGGAAGAATACATACCCTTTGTTAATACTTATATATATACTCTAAACCATTGATATGATAATAATTGAAGGCTAGCAACACACTTGACTTTTGTTTTTAAGAAAAAACACGCAAAATTATTTAAAAGAGATAGGTATGTATCAAGTTTCACAATCATGTTTTGCTAATGTATTTTGGACAAAATTAGAAATAATTTATATTATAATTTAATATTCTTTGATTATATATTTTACAAGTTTTATTCACTTATAAAAGAACAAGTATGTATTAACCTTTACCATTTCACAAAATTAACTAGGCTAACAAGTTTGAGAATATCTTTATCTAAATCTACTCACACTTCCATTTTATCTCCACCACATATTTCAACCTTCCTTTATCATTTGTAGCAAGCTTTCTCGATGGTGTGATATTAGAGTTTGTTCAGCATAAAGAAAAAAACAACTTTGAAAGTTCAATGGGTTTCCTCGAACTTCCACAACCGACCATTAAACCTTTTTATTGAAATATTTAATATAATTAAATATATTAACATGTTAATAAAATTAAAATAAATTCATTTAGTTAACTCACATATTGATGATAATATAAACAATTTTTTATAATTATTTCATTAATATAAATATTTTATTAATCTTGGACTAATCTCTATAGTTTTCGGAAACAATAGTTAGTTATTAAAAAAAAGGATAATTTATAAATACCACTCTAGATGAAGACGCAGCCTTTTTTACACACCACATGCGACTGCCAAGACAAGTTTAAAATATGTTTCCAACTTGCCATCAGAGACGGCTTCTTCTTTTGCTTTGTTTAGTATCCATTAAATGCTTTTCTCTTTTTCATTGATTACGATTTATGACATATCTTTCCGACCAAAAGTAAAGCAAACATAATGAATAATAATTATATAAAAAAAAAAAAGGCTAACAGATGCTGATACGTCAAGAAGAGCTATATCTTTGAATTATTCAAGCATTACCATTTATTACATCTTCCCTTAACAAAAACAATGGTAAATAGTTGTACAAAATCCATTTACATCTCAACTAAAAAACAGTGTAACTTAGAAACCCTGTCATTTTGCATCTTTTTTTGTATAAATGCTACTCTGTTGGTTTCCTTTACTTAATTAATTCTATATAAAATTTTAAAAACTAAGAATTATAATTAGAAAAGGATTTAAAACTAAAGGATAATTACTTAGAATTGTTAAAGTAAACTCTCAAATAAATTTAGTGTGCACAATAATAAAATATTTCTTTGAAGTAAAATATATGAAAGATTATGATAGTGGTTATTTTCAACATTATATTTTGATTTCGATTTGTTAACTGAAGTATATTAAAACGAGATAAAAAATAAGAATATTTTGGCTTTGGTTTTAAAACCAAACATAAACTTCAATTTTAGACTTAGATTCTCTCTAAAACAAAACTCCAAAACAGTAAGAAATTATATAGAAAAGATAAAAAAATATGTTTCGGTCTTAAAAATAATCAAAACCTATTTGATTATATGTTTCAATTCCTTAAACAATCGATGATATTTTAAAAAATATTCAACAACTTCCATACTATATTAAACAACTTGAAAAATTAAATCAAAATTTAGTATTATCAAATGAATCCTAAACACAACATAAGTAAAACTTGAGAACTAGTATTGAAATATAGATTTTCATGCTTTTATGATACATATACAAATAATAAACAAACAAAGAAAGACACTAAACCTGGACAATGGACATTAAATTCCTTTTTAAACATGGTAACGAAAACCTGAAGAAAGCAAATAAGAGAAAGAAACCGAAAAAGAAGAGAAATGAGAGAAAAGAATAAACCTATAAACGAAAGGTTCCTAACAACAACATAATTCTTTATAAAATCAAAACATATAATTGTGCAAATATTTTTTAAAATTTTACTGACGATATTTTTGAAATTATTCGCAAAACTATATATTTTGGTTTTTACTAGGATAAACTTATGTTAATTTAGAATCAAAACTTATAATTGTACAGATAGTTTAAAAAATGTTAGTATTTTGAAAATTTTCATTTTTTTTATCCGAACCTTATTAGATAATTTTAAATGCGTTTTCTCTATACTAATGATATTTTATACATCATATGTTATCCCTGAAAAATGAAACACATAAAAATCCACTATAAGAATGTCAGTAAAACAAACTTACATGCAATTAATATATAAAATACTTTTACATGCAATTATATATAAAATATTATAGGATATGTCTCTTAGAAGATCTACTTCTAAAAGTAAAGCAAAAATCCTCAACATAAAGAATAGATTTTTTTTAATAAACAGGAAGATTTACACATTTTTATAAAAATAAACTCTTAAAATCTTCTACACTAAGTGATTGCAGGGAGTGTTAACAGAAAATAAAAGAAAAGAAACACTCTAAAACAAATATTACATTAAGAATAGCCTATAATAGATTTTGTTTATTTATTTTTTACGTAATTCTTATATTATTTAAAAAATTAAATGTGATTCGTTCCGATATATTGACGTTGAACTAATAACTGAACGACATCAATACTAATTAACGAACAATTACATTAACTTTTTCTTAAAAAATAAAAATCACACTAAATAAAGCATAAATAAAAGAAACAATTGATTCATTAATATAAATATATAGAAAAAAAATTAAATCTTTCAAAAAAAACACTTCACAAATATTATAAGAATAAAATATGTTGACAAAATAAAAAATTAAAAGTCTTATATGTTTTTATACATTCAATAGTTTCTCGTTTAGAAATTGAGCCCTAAAATAATTTAAATATTTATTCTTTCTATCGGTGTCTTTTAAAAATAAAATTATGAAAAAGTTTTACGTTTCAAAATTTGAATGTATGATTATTTATCCTAATGATGACAATCACAAATCTAATACATCAATAAAAAAATTTTAAATAAAACAAGCAATTCATTAAACTTTTCACTAACCAATTCTTGCTAGATCTCAACTAGATATTTATGTTCCTATTATACAAAAGAATCCAACATTTAAACGTACTCAACCCCTTCTTTGCGTACATTATTTTGTTTTATTTGGGTAGATTTCATACAAGTTTTTCATTTTATTCTTTCTACTGAGATTTTTATTAAATTTTCAATTAAAATTCTACTTAAGGAGTAGGTAGTCCCCATCCTATATGTAAGTGCTTTCTAATCAATGGTGACAATTTAAAGCCACAATTTATGCTTTTCAGTTATAAAATATTATAAATAGAAAAAAAAAATTAATAACAAATGACCACTTGCTGTTGGGGATGGGATACAAAGAGCAGTTTTAAAGGGATCATAATTGCAAAAATGTAAATTAAAAATATTTTGTTATGAATTAATAATTTTTTATTGATTTGTTACATTTGTTTAAGTATCATAATTATTACCCAAGTATTCATTTAACACAATTACTTATATGATTTATTATTTTTATGAAATTTAAATATTTATATTAATTATTTTATTTGTATTTTACTTGGATTACATTATATATATATATATATATATATATATATATATATATATATGAATAGAGTTTTTCTTATTAACAATAATATACACAAAAATTAATCTTCATTCTTTTTTATGCTCTTTTTTTTTCTTTTTCTTTTTTTTTATCTCTATTATTAGTCTTATTTTATAACACATTATCAACACGATGCTCTAACCAAGTAAAATTAGTGAAGGCGTTTTATCTGTAAAGATAGCATTATGCATGTCTCAACCCAAACTCTTTCTAATCTTTTTTTTCACTTATAATTTTATCTTATATTCTTATTTTTAGAGAGAAATTGTTTAACTTTATCAATTTTTATCTTTGTTTTATTATTATTATTATTATTATTATTATTAGTATTATTATGAATATTATTATAATTATTATTTATATTTGTTTATTTTTCTAACCTTTAATATTGTTACATTAATAGTTTCATACCTGAAAAATGATTATTATTAATATTTTATATGCTAGTTCTAAACATGTCAAATCTTGCAAATTTTGAATTTGTGATCATTAATACTACAATGAACAATTACTTATCTTAGAAGTTAGATGCTAAATTACATTTATATGCATTGAGTCTTTATGATACCAATTAAAAAAGAAATAAAGCATCTAAGCAATTAATTTGCTCCTAAATCAACAATATTGTGAAAAGAAATTTCACAAATATTATGAATTTATTTGATGTCTTCTTGTGATGGAACAAAATACTGACCTTTTGATGAAAAGATTATGAGACTCCTCTAACTGGTTTTGTTCCATTCCCGAAGTAAATGCAACAATATCTATGATTCATATTTTCATGGTCATAATTGTGGCTTGATCATGGTTGTGGTCGTGCTAGTGATCATGGTTGTGGACATGATCATAAAGGAAATTTTAAAGAGACATTCTATCATTAGAAGTGAAACAATAATGTGAAAAGAGAAAAAGAAAAAGGTGAAAATAATGACAAATACGATGAAAATATAAGTTACCATTGTGATGGTAGACCATTTGAGTCATACTTGTTGTACACCAAAAGCATCTTAAGAAAATAAGGAGAAGAACATAGAAACACACTTTGCTTATGAAGATGGTGACTTTGATTTTGGCTATATAGATGTCAGTCATCTTGATGGTGTTTTCGTTTTTTGCTAAACCAGATAACCTCAATTGGTGATAGGAGTGTTAAGAAATATTTCTTTTTTCTTTTTATAAAATGGCAGAAGAAGTCTCTACGTGATAATGTTTTGAATTTGTTTTCATTATAATTAAATTTAAGGTGGATTTTCTATGATATTTTTACTATATATATTGGTTTAAAATATACATGTCTAATATTGGTATTATGTATAGGTATAAGAATCACTTTTTTTATTTTGTATTATGATGAACATTTATTATTATATAGATCTTATATAGTAAATGTTATAGAAGTGAAAATGGAGATATTCAAATAAAAATATTATACATTATACATATATTACAAATGTATATCTTTTAAGTTAATATACATAAGAATGTGAAATAGGTGTTTTTATATAGATTTGTGGTTTTGATTTTGTTATACTATACATATATAAAGGTCCAAAGATTTTTAGAAATGATGTTCCATACTTAGTTTTATTTTATATTATATGATAATATATGACTTGTGAAGTTGATTAACTTTGGGTGATACAACGAGTTGAGATTATTAAGTTCATTAAACTTTAATTGTATGTATGATCATTTGACATCACTAGTGCAAAAACAACATATAACGTCACGCGTTCAACGTCGAACCACTGAATAGCCAACGTTAAAAATGACCGGTGACGTTTTTGTAAATAAATGCAATTATTAAACGTCGTTTATAATTGTAATTCGACGTAAAAGGATATAAAAATGTCAAACGCCCCAGCGTTAGACGTTAAAAGGTTAGTGAATTCAATAAAAATTTGAGCGGGAGATTGAAAATTCATTCACTTTATCTTAGCGCGCGAGACCCTCTTCTCTTTTCAAAGTTTTCTCGAACGAAGTTTGACGACCATCACATGTAATCTTTCCTTCATTTGATACAAATGCATTTTAATTAACTACTTTATGTATGATTTTTGTTTGTTTTGACCGATTATTTTTGTGCTCTTGTCCTTCTTAGACGCATTCTGTTTTCTCTCTCACGGGTGACGACACTTTATTTCGATGAACCCATATTTTGAAGGTTAGTTTTCGTTTTGAAGAACTTATTTGTTGAACTTGTTTTTTTTTTTTTTTGTAACTTGTTTATGGTTGTTGTTTGGTTGAACTTGTTTGTCGTTGTTGTTTGGTGAACTTTTTTATTGTTGTTTGATTGAACTTGTTTGTTGTTGGTTATTGTTGTTGGTTGTTGGTCAAAGTTCATGCTTTATAAAATACCAAAAACTGAAAGTTGTTATTTTTTTGCTTTTCAGATCTCATAGAGTTGTAAAAAAGAATCACAATTAATTAAAAAAAAGTAAAAAAAATTGATTAACGTCGAATATTGACAAAATTCGACGTTAAGGTATATTGACAAAATTCAACGTCAATTTAACGTCTCCTGATATGACGTCGTTTGCGAATTCGCCGTTAAAAGCCCAAAATATTCGACGTTGTACGCGATTTTTGTACTAGTGCATGCAATAGTGTTGTATAGACTAATAGATTGTGTCTTTAGAAGAGCTATTATACTTGTACCGAAAAGTATAATAGAAATTTATTAAATGTCAAAACAAGATTGTCTAGGAACCCTTATTTTCAAGTTTAGCAAAAATAATGTCTATAAAATGAACCGTCTAGGATAACCACTAAATGCAATATATGTGTTAAAAAATCCTAATCGATATACGTGACTCTAAATAGACTTCGCATAAATGCTAGTACATGTATCATGTTAAATGCTAATGAACGTCTAACGTTTTAAATGCAATGTATGGATAGTACTTATCTGTTTATTGTGTTGTTTCTCTTTTTCTATGCAGATCATAATGGACAAAGCTTTATTCTAAAGTTTTGCATTAGTTCAAAAGAACATTAAGAGATAAGAAGACAATATGGGAATATTTTTCTCAATGTTTTTTGTATAATCAAGAGTGATTTAGTATACTTGTTTGTTTAACTCAGAAGAGTTAAACGATAATTAGTTGGAATATTTGATACCAGAAGTGGTTATAATTGTTGTAAACCAATAGTGGTTAAACTCGTTCCAAAGATTAGTGGAATCTTTTATGGTTGCATAGAGGAGAATGAGATGTAGCTTAGTTTAAGTGAACCAATATAAAAACAAGTCTTCTTCATTGTTATCTGTTTACCACTTTTTCTAAACGCTTTATAAAAATTCTTAAGTGTTCAACACTGTGTAGACCGTTTAACCCATTCAAATAGTGTTTAACACTTTATTGCAAAAAGTTGTAAACTCTATTCAAATTCCCTTCCCCTTTCCAAAGTTTACCTATGATTTCATTAAGTTTCAAGGATATTCGTCTAAATGGATATCATATTGAGTATCAAAGGAAAGAGATATGAAATATCTTTATATCATTAAAATTGAGTTGAATAAAAAATGTGTATTGGGAAAATAATCAACCTTCTCTTATGGCCTATACTACACATATATTAGTACAATTGAAATATATGTTATTGAAAGTCGAAAACATATGAATCAAAATGAATTTCTTTTTTGACATGATCAATTGAGTCATCCTAAATCTATTATGATGCAAAAAATAGTTGAAAACTAATGTGAACACGCACTTAAAAATAAAAACTAATGTGACCAAAACGTAGAATTCTTATGAAGAGAGAAAAATACAAAAAATAAAGGTTTTGGAAAAGAGAATGAAAACAAAAAGAAGAGAGGTACAAGAATGTAGGAGAAAAAGATAAGGATAGAAAAAAAAATTGAGATAAAAAAAAAACGATACAAATGCATTAAAAAATATACTACATTATTTTGAGTGAACATCGATATAGTATCATATTTTTTTATTAAAAAATAACATATTCATATGTTTTTCTTTCTTTTTTAAATTTTTAGGAGATATTACATCAGTTGATGTAATATGAATTTAAGTATTCACGAAAGTGTCATCACACAATATATCACATTAATATAATATCATGTTATAATTATCTCTCTTATACACTAATTTGTAAAAATATTAAATTTTTGAAGTATTTATTATACACACGTATTGTAAAATTATTTAAATATTCTATTATATTAAAACTTTTGTGTATTTTGATACAGTGAGCTTTTAAGTAAAAAAAATTCTGCTTTATAATTTTTATATTTGTTTGACAAACCTAAAAACTGATAATCATCCCTGAAACTAGCTAGTTCATAATGGTTAACAATATAAAAAAAGTATTTATTATATTAAAAAACAAATAGTCTAATATTATTTAATTTTGAAAAAATTGAAAATTGAATTGGTGTATTAAATGTTTCTCAAATTTTAGTGCACTTATTAATTATTAGCAAAATTCTTGACATAATTCTCTCTCTCTCTATATATATATCACGAGTTTCTCATGTAGGATATTTTCTTTTAAGAGACATAATCCATGTGGTTGAGTTTAGATAATTAGAGTTGACATGGATGAAATGTGATTGCCACCATAATTTGCCCTCAAGTTTTACGTTGCAGGATGAATCATAGGTGGACAAGAATACGACACTACAAACCCTGATTATTTAATGATGACAATGTTCTCGTCCTTCGCAAATAATTTATAAAGAACTTCTCACAAACACAATGTTTTAAATGTGAAGAAAAGTGGTACGTAGTAATGTGCAGCAAAAGCAAAATCAAAAATACTTACCAGCCACTCTTTATTTATTTTTAAACGAATTGAAGGACACATAAGCAGCACGTTGACAACATTTTCTAAAATAGGAAAAAAAAAGTTCTCCTTTAAATGAGTGATCTCCATACTTCACACCAAAGAACTTAACAAATATATCAAAATATGTGAAGAAGGTACGAAAATGTGTCCAATATTGTGCCACCTCAAACAAGAGTGTTTATATGTGTAAGGTGCACCGTGTCTTGTTTTTTCACGAAAGCTATTTCTCTATCAAAAGCTCTTTCTTGATATTTAAAATCTCAACATGCACATGCATACGAAGGAACGGAGAAATTCCAATGATTAATTAAATTTTAATTCTTCGTGCATGAATAATCTCACATTTCCACCACAACCATTATAAGAAAAGTAATTAGTTCAATTAATCTACTCAATTTGATAATTCCCATAAATCATAATTAATTAACATGATAATCATGTTTTTCGAATAGAGTGGTGTGGAGGGTGGAGGACCAAACCCGTCAGAAACTCTGCGCGTAAAACTTTATGTCGTTAGTTTAGTCTCTTTCGTTTATTTATTTTTTTCTTTTAACAAAAAGATACACGGAATCTAAAAATAAGCTCGTTGCAATTGAATATTCTTCCCAATTATGGACAAAACAAAACAAGTCCAACGTTAGAGAGTAAAGTCATTCATGCAGCAAAAAGATATAAACACGGTCGGAACTCGAAACTAATTGATTATTCGCCACTCAGCCTTTTTTAGATAGATAAAATTTTGATAGAGATTTGATCATTATCTTATTAGGATGGTATAGGTAAATGATTGAAGGATAGTTTTCATATATAGTAGAAGTAGGTGTCTTTGGATATCTTCTTTTCCCTATTATTGGATAAAACCATCAAGCTATTGACATCCTTAAGCAACATCTTTTCCTAAAATTAGTATTAAGATAAGTTTCATGCGCAATGAAAGACATTCTTTACAATTTCTTGTATAGTGTAAACTGGTACAAAAAAGAGCATGCTTTATTGTGAATGAGATGGTTGGGTCCCAAAGAAGAAAATTCAGACATTAGGGTTACTGTGGTTCCACCTCTGCACCTTCTTTTATGGGTAAAGAATTCTGCTGATGACTCATTTCTTCTTTGCTTTTTGCCCACAGAACACTATAGAGGCTTATAATAAGCACAATGCCTCCCAGAACGCTGAAACCAAAATTTTACAGGATTAGGGCAACGGACTATAAAATTACTTTCCACCTATTCTTCTTTCACTTTTGCCTTTTCATCATACTCTACTTCATATTTTTTGTTGAAAGGAATATGTTCCGAAAATCACTTCTCTAGTAGGAGAATTCATTACATTATTACCTGAATTGGTAGATTCTTGAGCAAATCCTATTATAGTTTCTAACCAGAAAAAGAATTGAGATTAAGAAATTGTGCTCTGGTAGACCCATAAAACACAATGGGATTAGCAGTGATATTAAAATTAGACAAAGTTACAAAGAATAAGAATAAAAGTAGACAAAGCACTTAAACAGCTATAATACACGTACGTTATTCTAAATCATGCAACAGTCAGCTTGTTTAAAAAAACAAACTCAACTAAGAAATCTTTAATTGAACTAAATTAAATTACATACAACACTTAAATTATTTTTATTGAGAATTAAACTATTTTTTAGTTTAGTTTTTAAATTTAAAAAGCTTTCGTACACTACTGAAATTATTATTATAGTTGAAAATATACTTCACATAATTATCCATTTTTTTTAATTATTTCTGGAGTCACAATTGAGATTTTTCAATTGTAATTTATTTTATCAGTAAAAATAACTTAAGCTGAAAATTTGTCTGTTAAAAAGAGTTTCAATAAGAATGTTTCTTAATAACCACAAAGTAATGTAACAAGATGGCAACACACTATAGATTCCTGCGTGGAAAGTTTATTTTTCATTATGATTTTTGTTTGATTCTGCATATTCATTTTATATTAATTTATTAGATACAATTTATATGTCTGTATCTATATATAAAAAAATATTATTGTAGATTTATTAATAGATGAAGTCATGCATAAATTTAAGTGAAACATCAGCGTAATAAATTAATTTTATATCCTTTTATGCATATAATAAGAGTGCCTTCAATTTCCAAAGAAAAAAAAATACAGTTTAGTTAAAAAAAATAAAATATATATAGGTCACTAAACTAACTAAAAAAAAGAGTTCAGTTTAAAGAAACAAATTTTTTACTTTATTCACGAGTTTGGTTTGGTCAAATAATTATTCATATTTTATATTATATTTTCAATAATATTTTTTAAATGTGTTTAGAGTGTAAGTATGTTAAGATATCAAAAGATATATATATATATATATATATATATATATAATAATAATAATAATAATAATAATAATAATAATAAACATGAGTTTTGATAAAAGAAAAAAGAAGAAACAATTTTTTGTCTGTTTTTTTTTATACAATTTAATTCACATATATCCTCCACTTATATCTTTTAATAGATTTAGCATATGTGTGGAAAAGCTGTAAGGATATAAATAGAACTTAATCATACATTTTCTCTGGTTATATCTCTTAAAGTTATCATAATCAATCTAAGTTTAAATTTAATAGAATGACTAAAATAACCAAACAAGTTATACTTCAATAATATATGGAAACCCCCACAAACAATAAGAAACATTTTTATTTTAGAGATTTTCTAAAATTAAATCCGAAAGACTTTTATTGGTGAAGTTTTGGGTATAATATTTTTTTTAGACAATTTGAATTTTGAGGTAATTAGAGTTAACTAGTTTTCTTTTTAAATTTTTATGTATATAAATGAAATTTTTACGAACATCAGCCCATATGGAGATGGAACATTTTATTTATTTGTATAAGCTGTTAAGCACATTTGCTAATTTTATTTTATATTGTTTATAAAAGCGTAATATTGGCTTTAATGTTATTATAATCCGTAATGTATATTAAAGTATATAACTTGGAATTTGAAGTTTTGTTGTTTCATTATTTTGTTTTTGCCGAAATAACGTGGATAGCATTACGTTGTGAAGAATTTGTTTAGTTAACGTGGGCATCATTGGACTTTAAAGATCCAATTCAATTGTTCTCTAGATCAAATTGGATCACATTTTGGATCCATCTATACTTTTGCTGCAGAAATAGTTTAGATTTTTTTTTAAAATTTAAATTCAAATATTTGGATCAAGTTTTAAATTTAAATCTACTTTAGATCGACTTGTTTTGATTAGAGTTGTTAATTTGACTTATTTTATAGAGTTTGACTTTAACTCAAATAGTTGGAGTCAAAAATATTCACATGGTCAAAAGTCTCATTAAAAAAATCTATATAACTAAAATGTTCACAAAATTTTTATGGGTAAAGTTAACCTATAGAAATTTAAAAAAAATGAAAAAATATTAATTTTTTAAAATATATTTATTAGATATTTGGTTTAGATTGATCTGTCTTGACTTTTAATTTAAATAAGTTCATCTTGACTTTTAGTCAAATCGTCCAGAATTGCCCTTCAATCTGGGTCGGATTATCTCGACCGTTGACTTTAGCTAACTTGTCACAAACTTCAGTTTAAGTTGGCTCGAATCGACTCGAGTTAACCTTCAGCTTGGGTCATACTAGTCTTGACCTTTGGTCCGGGCTAGCTATCTCAGCCTTTGGCTAAGGTTGGTTTGTCTTGACTAATTAACTCGATTTGGTTCGTCTCAACCTTTGACCCACTCATCTCGACCTTAGACAAAAGATGGGACCAAATTTGGGTTAGGAATGATTTGGTCAAATTTCGACCAAGGCCAACTCATTTGAATTCAACCAAATTTTGATTGGAACCGACTCAACCAAATTCGACCAAATTTCGATCGGGATCTACTCAATTGAAATTAGACTAGGACTGATTCGACCAAATTTCAACCTAGGCCAAGTCATCCGAATTCGAATAAATTTTGATCAAGACTGATTTTACCGAAATTAGATCATGATTGACTAAACATAATTTGATCAAAGTCAACTTGATCAAATTTTAATTAAAACAGACTCAAATTCTATCAAATTTTGACCAAAACTAACTTAACAAATTCAACCAAATTTTAGACAAAACTAACTCAATCACCTCATAAAATTTGGTCCAATTTCATATGGAGGGACCCTAATTTAAGTTTAGGTGAATAAATGAGTTGGTGTTATCCTTGGGTAATTAGCGTATACTTTCTGGATGAGCTTTATAATGTATGGAGCGTTTTTATTAGGTAATTTTACATGCCATGTGATTCGTTTTTATATATTGGCTCAAAATGTATATATGTGTTCTTGAAATTTTGGGCAGGTGAATAGTACTATTTTATTTGCTTTCTAATAGCTATGTGGGTGTTTATTTGGTTTAGGTTTTTTATACAGATAATATAAAAGTTAAATTTTGGTGGGCAGTGGTAGTTTATTTTTTTTAAAACAATTGTGGATTTTATGGTGTGCAATTTATCTTTTTATTAAATTTTCAAATAAGATAAATAAATGTTACATTCGAGTGTGTGTCACTTGTTGGGTTTTATTGGGGTAATTAAATTTATTTAAATTTTTATTTATATTTTAATTTCTTTTTCTTACATTAAACTGTTTTATAATTTTTATTTTATTTTATCATATGAATTAAATTATTTCCAATTTTTCACCCAAATCCACTCATATATCTCAGTGTCTAAATCTTAGTGTTCACTCTCTTTCTCCACTTGACATCTCTCTTCCACTCTTAGCTGTATCCAATCCACAAACCATTTGTTAAGAAGTGACATGTCGGATTGGTGGTGGAAAAGTTAAGAAGTGACATCATTTTAAGCAACACTTGTCAAAGTAAACATAAATTTTAACTTATATAATAAACAAGGTGTTAAATATTTTATATTAATATATATAAATAATTTAAATAAAAAATTTCAATATAATCATAAATTTTGAGATTACATTATTTAATTAGATGGTAATAAATATAATATAATATAATATAATAATGGACGTAAATTAATTGGATACACTACAACAAAAATAACTTTATGAACTGAAATAGAAAAACCCTTTTAAGCAAGAATTTGACTACGTAATAAACATATCATTTAAGTTACAAATAGTCTGTTAGGTAAACAACATATAAGTAATATATGAAATCACCCCTACAAAAATTCATTTATAATCAGCCATCTATAATATTAGATAAATGATTTTCCTCTTTATAAATATGGAAAGAGCTAGCCACACTTATAATGATTCTCCTATTCATCTATTTTCAAACAGCAAGGAGCATTAAGTAACAAAGAACTAACTTGCAATGATTTTAAACAATATTAAAAAATATTCTCCTATTCAACTATTTTCAAACAGCAAGCAGCATTAATCCACAAACAACTAACTTGCAATGATTTTAAACAATATTAAAAAAAAAACTTTAGTATGTATAAGAGTCTGAATAAATAAAAAGGGTTATTGGACCCTAGTTGGAGGCAGTCAAACCCAGATTAAGGGAATCTGACCTTAGTAAGGGTCATTTCCCAAAAGCTAGATCCTTCATTTCTGCTTTTTCCTTTCTCTCTCTAAACAGGAATCCTTTTTCCTAAATAATGGTTCTGTCTTCTCTCTAAAAGATTCAAACACTGAACCGTTTAAATTTTAATTTGAAGGTGCCTAAACGATCGCGGTGGCAAGGGCTTCAATTTGAACCGAACAATTTCCTGTTCCGACCGGTAAGTCTCCTTTTCTCATTTTCTTTCACTGTTCTAGAACCTAGGGCCTGCAACTTTGCTGGATTCATGTGTCTTGTACGTTTTTCCTTCCATTCTTTGTCCATTCGAGTTCTGAGAGTTATGTTCTATCACCAATTTGGTGATCTGTAGGTTTTGTCAAGCTCCGTTTTGTGTGGAGGGTGCTGTTAGGGCGTCTTCAATTAGCTTATTTTGAGAAACCCAGGTAAGGGGAGCTAATTATTTTGTGTGGATTTATTTTATAAAATATATGCATGTTGGATTTGAAGTTGATGTACTGTTTGAATTACATTTCGCACTGTTTCATATATCTGTTGAGTATGAATATGTTTCAGGGTTTCATGTGTGGCTAAGTTTATAATATAATGTTCTGTTGGGACTGTTTGTTGTTGTCTTATGTAATTGATCTTGGTATGAGCTTGATTGCGTAAAGGAGGAGCTTGTGATTTATTTTCCTGTGCATTGGTTGATGAATCTAATATGTTTCTGAATGAGTTATTGATTGTGATTGATGATGTTTTGGAAAGGCTTTAGGTGAGACTTTAATTAGCATCGTTTGGGTAGTACTTGGATGCATGGGTACTGTTTCAGAGTATTGTGAGAGGGGGATAAAATATAAAAACTGGGCGTTTGAGGTTTAGAGCAAAACAGACTAGTTTAGGTAACTTAAATAAATTAATTAAAACTGGTTGAGAGTCTTTCTTTGTTGGTAGGATAGAGGGGACTTAAAAACCTGAGTTGGCACATCCCTGATCATAGAGCAGCCCTGACCTAGTCCAGTCAGTTGTGACTAGTCATATGTACTAGCCCCGAAGGTGAGTCTGATGCGTTCAAACATCTGAATCCTCTCCGGTAACCAATTGGGTAGTGAGGTGAGATTGGGAGCAAACATTCTGTGGTAATGAATAATTTAGCAGACAGTTTCATAATTAAGAGAGCATTGTAAGTTATTTAAAGGTAATACGTATCATAATATATTATATTATTAATGTATAGATTATATATATATATATATGTATGTATGTATATATGTATGTATGTATGTATGTATGTATGTACATACATACATGTATGTATGTATGTATGTATGTATGTATGTATGTACATACATACATGCATGCATACATACATACATACATACATACATACATACATACACACATACATACATACACACATACATACATACACACATACATACATACACACATACATACATACACACATACATACATACATACATACACACATACATACATATATATATACATACATACATACATATATACATATATATATATATATATATATATATATATATTATATGTAAACTGGTGCATGTAGTGGCAACTTTTATGCTTAAAGAAATTTTTGGTGTTTTATAAGTGCTTAAAAGGTATAAGTTTTTTTATATTACATGTTCTTTTAATATTGAAAAAACTGGAATGGTTAGGTTGCAGGGAATAATATACTTTAAGTTAATATAATATAATATATTAATATAGTATAGATATATAAGTATATATAAGAAGAAGAGAATTACGTTACTTAATATCATTATAATATAGTAATATATATAAAAGATGCAGATGTTGTGCGGATGATGATAAATTCTATTAATATAATATAATATAGTTGTTTGTAGGATTAGTAAATACATAATATGTATAAAAGAGAATGTTGATATAGCTGGAAGTGTTCATAATCATTTATAATATTATAATATGTATGAATATTTGTATGTTGGTTTAGTATAAATATTATAATATAATTATGATTTAATATGACTATTATAATAGAATTAAAGGAAACAACTTTTCATATATTGTTGAGAAGATTAGGTATTGGAAATAAATTATAAAGATTCTGGTATTGATAAATTTAGATTAAATTTATGGAGATGTTACTTTTATAACTTGTGATGAATGAGTTAATGTATATGGTTGAGATTATGTATATGTTGATTGTGAAAAAAAGTATATGATTACAAAGTGATGAAAGTATGATCCAAGTGGTAAACCAAGTTCCATGTGTGTAGAATCTCTTAGTGAGATTCTTAGTGTTTTAGAATGAAAGTAGGAGCTCAGTCTTGGGGGTCTTCCTGACGCTCCAATGGTCTTTCTTCTCACGTAGAGAGGATTGAACCATGTGGTGAGGAGTAGCAGGAGGTCTTAGTCTTGGAGGCTTCCATCATGTTCCAGGGTGCGGAACAGACTAACCTCATGAGTGTGGCAAGACGGGGGAGCCCAAGGCGGGGGAACCTAAGTATCACAAGCCACCACGGGTGCATGACCCGCCATAGCTCGACTATCATTCTAAAGTCCGAACGAGTCAAGTCTAGAAGATAACATGCTAGGATCTGTGTTGTATATATTGCCTTGCTTGTATATACTTTACTTAGGTTGAATCCAGTATGTTCATGTTGGTATAAAATCATGCTTTTTATATAATTAGCTCACCCTTGCTTGCTTGTGTTTGTGCCATGTTTGCGTTGTTTTCTTTTGCGATGATCATCCACTTAGATGGGAGCAGATGGCGACGAGGTTACCTTGGAGGCAGCTTTAGATGGGAATGACAGTGCTGTAGTCTAGTCCACTAGACCTCATTTCTCTTAGTCCTGTTATTTTGAAGAACCTTTTCATGTTTTAAAATTTTTAATTCCTTGTATTTTCAAGGAGAAACTTTAGTACTCCACTTCCAAATTCTAAGTACTTTGTAAAGATGATGACTGTAATCCTATTACTCTTAACTGCTTTCTATTATTATTCATAATGACGCCTTCATTATATTATATATCTCTTTATATATATTCTTATTTTATTGGTTGGTTTAAATTTAATATAAGTTATATATTTTTATTTTAATAATAGTAATAAATAATGATAAGTATCCGAAGCATTGTAACTCTGACCTTCCTAATAGTAGGGGCTCGCCCAACAGGAATATTGAACCCGTGGTAGCAATGAGAAAACTTAGCGGGTTCCACATCGCAGTAAAAACTGGTCCTCTCTTTTGGATAGCCCAAGCTTGCAAGTAGTAGATGATTCCAGTCACTTGTGTCCCCTATTAGATGCACCACCATTTCAAACTTAACTCATCTAAACTTTTATTAATGTACAATTCAACAATACTTACACAGTAAACAACTGCAAGCAGTTTCATGTCCCACCCCAACTTCCACTGCTCAATATCTCTTTCAAAAGCTATAGCAATACAAAATGACTGGATTGAACTTGATAGGCACTGAAGGCTCGTGAACTTCAGCTTTGCAGGGTAGCTTTTAAGAATTTGAGCCTGCTCTTTTTTAGGATCATTGTGAGTACAGTCATAACAGAGCATAAGTTGGAATAGCAGAAATGTGCAACACAAATGAATCTACCTGAATTACAAGCCAAAGGCTCCAGATGATGACGCTTATGAACAAGACTAAAGAGCCTAATACCCATCTTTTGCTGGATGAAAAATGATCCTCATGATGTGGACTCTTATGATTGTAGTAATGAGCAATCCTTAACTGTGGTCCCTTGTAAAAAGCAAGGGTGGCTACACCAACCAGGCACACTAATACACTTGCTATCTTTGTAACTCCACATTTTGTCCTTATATTTACCTTCTCCATTCTGTGCAACATTTAGTTGTTATATGCTAATAAACTTAAAGTACACAACAATCTATCATTACAAACTTTTACACTCCAATGATTTGCTGAATTGCTTTTGACTCCCAAATTTTGTTCCAAGTAATGAGGAAAAGTAAATCATTTGACCAAATCATCATTTGATCATTATTATACAAGAACACACTCTCAATGAAATTCCAGCTTCTATCAGAATAGATATCACGGTCTTAAGATGTGTTCCAGTGACAGTCCTAACTGTTACAAGAGAAAGAGGTAAAAACTGATACATATCAGAAATATTACCTGAGCAGCACAGCAAAGAAAAACGTAGATGCGGGGAGAGAATTGACGATTGCAGCAGTCAGAGTGGCAGACGTGTAAACAAGGGCAATAGCTTGCATATTTAGGGTCAAAGTTACTCTGAAAACCAACAAATTAAGGTCATATACCTAAGGTTCTCTCTTAGTAACATTTTACGAGAAATCACATAGAAAAATAATAATTCCATACCCGAAAAATGAAGACACAAAAATCTTGCAGAAGGTTGAAAAGGAAAGTGACACTGACACTACTCTTTTTCTGGAACATATCATAAATAAAATACACATGTGAGTGATATATTAAGTAAATAAACACAGTAGGAAATAAAAACAGATCCTTAATTACACACTTACTTCTCAAGTATGAAGGCCAGAGGAACCAAAATAAGTGCACCAATCATCTGTCTATAAAATATGAACACAAAGGTATTCATTCCCCTGTTAAACACAGCCTTGGACAGCAGGGTTAGCCCTGAATATATCAATTGCACCACAAACATTGCCAAATATGGTTTTAGTTCACCCATTTTCCACCTCTTTATTTTCATTACTCAAGTGACATATGTATATATATAAAGTTTCAAACTGTGCACAAGAAATGTGGAGGTCGTGTTTGATTATGCTCTAATGAACTTACAGTTGGATTGGAAATGTGTATCTATTCTCCAAGCACTTCGATTAAATCATTACTATAGAATCTCATCTTTCGGTTTTTCTACCAAAATATAATAATTTAGTAGGAACAACTTGCAACTTTCTAAGCCAACCTTTTCAGTGGGAGTCTTTGCAATGGAAATTTTCGGTATTCCTTTCCAATGAGTAATTATTGATTACGTTATATTTTCTACATTTATATTTTAAATTAATTCAAATTTTAAAATTATTTTTGTTGAAAACGGAGTCTAGGTGACCATGGTCCACCAACAGATAATGCTAATATAAAATGTCAACATTGAATAATCAAAAGCAGTTCTCCCTCTTTCCGTTTATCTTTTCTTTTATTTTTAAATTTAAGATAATATTATTAAATATGACGACAGAAAACGTAAAAATATTATTATGTTTAATGATGTAGAGATAGTATAGATACTATAAATAACCCTAAATTTTTTAATATAGTTACCAGATATCCTAAACCTTTATTTATCCTAAGGAGTGAAAAGTGGGAGAATAAAAACATAAAAAAGAAAAAAATTAATGTAAAAGTTTTAAGAATGAATGTGATAAAATTAAAAAAACATGTAAATTTAAACATTAAAAAAATAATCAAAGTATTATTTCATTAAAAGAGAACTTTGATTAAAGATTAAAACAATATTTAAACACTTACAAATATGTTAAACTACTCATTTCGGCTTATAAAATAATATAATTGTTAATTTTATTAGTTGATAACAGTTGAATATACCGTTATCTATGATGCAATTTGAATATTAAATTAATCCTTTTTGACTTAGGAACTTGATTAATATCTTGTTTTTAGTTTAATTGTGTGAATACATGAATTAAGGTTATACTTGAGAATTTTTATCACTAAATTTCCTTGATTTTGTAGGGTATTGGAATGATTTGAAAGAGGAGTTAAAGTACCAAGGAGTTGGAACTCAGAAAGGACAGAAAAAGCACCAGAAGAGAAGGCTACAGAAGATCGCAGGACGCCTGGTTGCCCTTTTCTAGGGCCTTGGGAACCATAAGCTCGCACCAACGCTTGGTTGCCCTTTTCTGGGGATCTCAACGCCAGATGCTCGCACGAGTGCCTGGTTGCCCTCCAGGGAGCACTGAGCGCCAGTCTCCAAGTACTGCAGGAAGCCCGGTTGCCCCTTTCAGGGCCCTCAGTGTCACTCCTCTCGCAAGGAAGCTCGGTTGCCCTAAGTAGGGGCGTTGAGCACCAACGTTATGGGCTTGGACTTTGTTTTCTGATCTATTTAAGGACCTGTACAAGTTAGGGTTTGTATCTCTTGGAGGCAGAAGCGCAAAAACACACTTTTCGACCCTCTAGAGGCAGAATTGGATGCGGGAGCTCTCCTCTTCACTTTCTAGGGTTTTTCTATCTCTTTCATTCCATTGTACACCTAGGTTCTCCATGACGATGGAGAACTAAACTCATTTGTTGTTGGGGAATATGTAACCTTTAAACTTCAATGTATTTGAATTTGTTCTAAACTATTTTATGCTTCTTTCATTAAATGTTAGTGATTTTCTTCTATTCGTAATGCTAGTTTTGTTTTAGCTATTTATGACTTGATATTTGATTTGCCTGAGTATTGGGAAATATCTTACGAATCATGATCTGGAGAATTTCACCTAAGGGAACTATTGCCTAGACATAAGGATAGAACGTTTAGTTGTCTTAAGCTTCTGTTCATAATGCATAATTAATTATTAGGGATGCAAGACATTGTGGTCTAATAATTAAGGATAGACTTTCTTTTCCGAAACATCGGGTTTTAAGTAATTTAGAAAGTGACATTAACATTATAATGAAGAAGATGAATTCTTGTATGTATGAAAGTGATTAGGTGAAATCTGAACCCCAACAACATAATCATCTCATATTATCAACATCATCCATTCACTCTTGTTTTTGCCTCAATTGATCAACTTGCATTCATATTTACTTTTATTGCATTTGCATTTTAAAACCAACCAAATATGTTTTCAGTCTTAATTAGTTAAGTAATTACATGATTGTTTAGTGTCGTGAGTCTTCTGGAATACGATACTTGGTCTTACCAATTTATATTAGTTGATATGATTCGGTACACTTGTCGACGTCTTAACATTAGTACAACTAATTTTATAAAGGTTTAATACATCATTTAGTCCCTACTTTTATGGGTTTGGTTCAAAATGATCCTACCTTTTAAAAAAGTTCAGTAAGGTCCCATATTTCGTTAAAAAATGTTCATTCTGGTCCTTTTCGTTGACGCCGTTAAAAACTTAACGGCGTTAATACCACCGTGGCCAAACGTGAGTGAACTGGAAAGTTTTATAAATATGTGTCGTTACACTGTGTAAATATTTAAAAAAATTATGATGTAAGGTCATCATTTCCCTCTCACTTTTCTTTCTTTTTATTTTCCTCACCACCTACACCAAACTTGTGTTGTATTCTCTTTCTCTCTCACAGCCTTTCATTGACATTAATGCAGAGCTGTATATTGTAGTAGCAACATCTGCAAAACTTGACAGTGAAAAAGAGTTACACCATTTTTTATAATACAACCCAAAGTCAAGTCCTGAACCCTTCCTTTATCTCTGTCATCAGAAAAACAGCCACAACCAGAATAAGAAGAAGAACAAGTCATCTTAAATTAAGTTTTAATAAGAATTTCATAATTTCCTTTTTTTTATGAACCAGGCATGGGAACAATTTGATGGGGATAGAATATTGGTTCGATACAAAAACCTTAGCACTTAGCAATGGTCGGTGGCCCTAGAAATAGAGGTGTAGAAAGTAGTGGCATTCACGGTAACGAGAGAGAATCGGAGGTTGGAGATGGAATCGATAGTTGGAAACCCTAATTACATCATGGTCAATCGATGAAAATACCTAAATTTAACACAAAATCAAATTAAACCCTAAGCCCCAAATACTTAGGCTTACCAGTTTCACAATAGCACAGACCATTCTCTCGATTTCCTCCTCGCTCAAACGTCCCTTTTCATTTGTAATCGTTATCTTCTCTAACTTTCCAGTGCCTTTGTCTTTTGCTTTCACATTCAGGATTCCATTTGCGTCAACTTCAAAGGTCGCTTCAATTTGAGGGGTAACCCTTAGAGTTGGAGGAATTCCTGACAGATCAAATTTCCCAAGCAGACGGCAGTCTTTTGTGAGACTCCTCTCACCTTCGAAAACCTGAATGGAGACAGTGGTCTGCTGGTCCTGGTAGGTGGTAAACACCAGAGATTTCTTTGTTGGGATAACAGTGTTTCTGGGAATCAACTTTGTCATCACTCCACCAACAGTTTCAATTCCAAGGGTGAGGGGAGCCACATCTAGGAGAAGGATATCTTTGGTTTCTTCACCCCCTCTCCGCTCAAAATGCTTCCTGGCACTGCAGCACCATATGCAACTGCTTCAACCCAAAAATGGTGTAATCAGACAAGGGCATTTTACTTTAACCTATTTTTTGTCATTTTATTTTTTTCTTAAATATTTACACATTAAAATGACTTCACAGCGCCACGTAAGCATCAAAGTAAACAGGTCATTGATGTTTCGCCACACTAGCATCTGCACCGTTATGATTTTAACGGCGTCTGCGAAAAGGACGATATTGAACAATTTTTAATGAAATATGAGACCTTATTGAACTTTTTTCAAAGGTGGGATCATTTTGAACCAAACCCCCAAAAAAGAACCAAATGATGTATTAAACCTTTTATAAAATAATTTAATGTAAAATTAATTTTTTAAGATATAAAATAAAGTTGAAATAAAATTAAAATTATAACAAAAAAAAAGTCATTATAAAATGTTTATACAAATCAAAATTAAATTGCACTAAAATTTAAATTAATTAGTCATCTTAAATAAGTAATAAACTTAAATTTATGTAAGTGTAACTTTTAATAAAATAAAAGTACCCTTAATAAAATAAAATAATTTTACAAATTCATCATGCATCATTTAGTAGTATAACTTGTTTAATTGTAAAAGAACATGATTTATGGTTGTGACATAAAAGAATGAGTGATATTCACATGAAACATTTGAATAAACTCATATAAAAGGGACTTAGTAATAGGATTGTCAAAACTAAAATTTAAAAAAGATATAAATAAAGTTGAAATAAAATTAAAATACACAAAAAAAAAGTCATTATAAAATGTTTATAGAAATCAAAATTAAATTGCACTACAATTTAAATTAATTAGTCATCTTAAATAAGTAATAAACTTAAATGTATGTAAGTGTAACCTTTAATAAAATAAAAGTACCCTTAATAAAATAAAAATAATTTTACAAATTGATCATGCATAATTTAGTAGTATAACATTTTAATTGTAAAAGAACATGATTTATGGTTGTGACATAAACGGATGACTGGTATTCACTTGAATCATTTGAATAAAATCATATAAAAAGACTTAGTAATGAAATTGTCAAAACTAAAATTTTAGAAAGATGGACTTTGTGCAGCATGTCAAAAAGAAAAATGATAACGGTTGAAAAACCGTTATTTTTATACTTAACTTTGATATCAAATGCACCCTTGTTGACTTATAAACTTGCTTTGACTCATGATTTTTCTTTAGTTTTGTGAATAAAAGAAGGGTTGAAGTATCAAGGGGTTGTAGTGCAGAAAAGTCAACCAGTCAACCAGAAAAGTCAACCAGTCAACCAGAATGCTGCAAAATTGACCAGAGTTGACCAGAAAAGTCAACTAGTTGACCAGAGTGTAGTTGACCGGCGCTGAGCGGCCGCTGAGCGGTCTGGCGATCAGAGGCAAACCGTTGAGCGCCGTTTTTGACCGCTGAGCGGTTTGGACGCGGCTTTGGACCTGTTTTATGTTATTTTTATGATCTTTTTGGGCTTAGGCTTGTTTTCTGTTATTTTTATGCCCTATTTAAAGGCCAGAACATTTTAGTGTTTGTATCTTTTGATGACTTAGACATAGAAACACACTTTTCACCCCTTTGGAGGTAGATTTGGAGATGGTGACAACTCTCCTTTTTCTCCTCTTTAGGGTTTTTATCTCTTTCATTCCATTCACCTAGTTTCTCCATGACGATGGAGAACTAATCTTATTTGTTGCTGGGGAAAGATGTAACCTCTAAACTCTCATTTATCCAAATTCTTATTTATTTCATATGCTTGCATATGCTTGATTTATCAATTGTTGGGTTCCTTACCTCTATTTAATGTTTTTATCGTTTAACTCATTCGGTAACTGTTGTTTGTCTTTATTGATACGGGAACTTACAGTAATGTCATGAACTGGGGGGAATTCCTTGATTATGTTAATACCGCCTAGGGATAGGGGTAGGACGATCAATTGTATTTTGCTTCCGTTTATCATGCATTATTAATTGCTAGGGGAGGCTAGGGATAGCAAGCCGGTAATTAGTAATAGGCTCTTTTCACCAAGGGATTGGGTTAAGGGTAGACCAAGAAAGTTTGCATGACAATATGATAAATAAGCGAATTAAATAAGAAAAGTATATATAAGAGAATGATTGGGTGAAATCTGAATCCTAGCAACAAACTCATCTCATATTATCAACATCATCCATCCACTTTTGTGTTTAACCTCAATTGATCAAATTGCATTCATGTTTATTTTTCCGTACTTTATATCCAAAAATCCCAAAATATTGTTTTTATAGTCTTGATTGGTTATGCAAAAGCACAACAGTTTAGTGCCATGAGTCTCTTGGGAAAACGATACTTGGACTTACCATTTTATTATTACTTGATACTACATTTGCCAGGGGTTTAACAAAAAACAAGGAAAAACATCTTTTAAAACTAAAAATGTTATGTCTACATCAAAACCTTAAGAACTACTACACATGAATTTATTCGGTCCTTAAAGGATAAAGTTTTGGAGGTAACTATTATGCTTTTGTGATAGTAGATGATTATTCAAGATATGCATGAACATTCTTTTTCACTTTCAAAAATGAAGCATTCAAAACATTTAATAAATTTGCCAAAGCTATTCAAAATGAAAAGGATTTGAAAATTAAAGTTTTGAGAAGTGATCATGGATGTGAATTTCAAAATGAACCTTTTGAAACTTTTTGTGAAGAAAATGAGATTTCTCATAATTTCTCTACACATAGAATTCCTGAACAAAATGGAGTATTAAAAAGAAAAAATAAATCGTTAGAGAAATTAGCTAGAACCATGTTAACTGAGAGTGACATTCCTAAATACTTTTGGATAGATGTTGTAAGTATTGCATGTTATGTTTTGAATAAAATAACCATAATACCCATCTTAAAAGTTACTCCTTATGAATTGTCTAAAGGTAGAAAACCAAACATTTCACATTTGAGATTTTTGGATGTAAATGTTTTGTTTTGAATAATGGAAAGTGAACCTTGAAAACTTTGATTCTAGTTCCGATGAAACAATATGTTTAGTATACTCATTAACTAGTCAAACATATAGAGTATTCAATAGAAGAACATTAATAGTATAAGAATTTGTACATGTTTTTTTATGAAATTGTGGACCTTAAGGAAACTCCTCTTGAGTCAAATGAGTTAGATGATGAAGTAGATCATTAAAAAGAGGCTCTTAAAGAAAAAACACAATAGAAAAACCTCAAATAAAGGATGAAAGTCTTCCAAAAGATTGGAAATCTCCAAGAGGTATGTCTTTGAAAAATATCATTGGGGACATTTGAAAAGGAGTTACTACAAG
Source organism: Vigna reflexopilosa (assembly GCA_027742785.1). Lineage (NCBI taxonomy): Eukaryota > Viridiplantae > Streptophyta > Magnoliopsida > Fabales > Fabaceae > Vigna > Vigna reflexopilosa. Next base: position 25,344,481 of record CM050918.1, read on the forward strand.
GCTTAATATAAACAATTATTGCATGAATGTAGCCTTTATGTCTTAAACGAAACCTAATAATTTAAAGGAAGCATTACAAGATGACTAATGGTGTGTGGCTATACAAGAGAAATTAAACCAATTCGAAAGAAATGAAGTATGAGATTTAATTTCAAGAAAGAACACATATCAAGTCATTGGCACCAAGTGGATGTTTAGGAATAACCTGGATGAAGAAGGAAATGTGACCAAGAACAAGGCAAGGCTTGTTGCTAAAGGATATAGTCAAGAAGAAAGTATAGATAATGAAGAAACTTATGCACCAGTTGCAAGGTTAGAAGCTATAAGTTTACTTATTGCTTATGTTTCAATTATGGGTTTTACAATATTCCAAATGAATGTTAAAAGTGCTTTCTTAAATGGTTATATTGAGGAGGAAGTGTTTGTAGAACAACCTCTAGGTTTTGAAGATTTTAGATATCCTAACCATGTATATAAGTTAAAGAAAGCATTATATGGTCTCAAATAAGCACCTAGATAATGGAATTAAAGATTAAATAATTTCTTGATTGATAATGAATTTAGGACAAGCAAAGTTGATTCCGCATTGTTCATTAAGAAATATGGAAAACATATATTGATTGTTCAAGTATATGTTGATGATATCATTTTTGGATCAACTAATAACTTTGTCAAGAATTTGCTAGTATAATGTAGAGGGGTTATAATGGGTGAGTTAACATTTTTCTAAGGATTACAGATCAAGGAAATGAATGGTGGAACATTAATTTGTCAAACAAAGTATTGCAGTGAAGTTTTAAAGAAGTTTAAGATGGAGACCAAAAAAAAGTTACAACACCTATAACAACAACATGCTACTTGGACAATGATTATTGAGACAACATCATAATGTCTAGCAACCTGAGTTTTGAAGCTTATCAAATAACAATTAATGAAATATTTTTCATAGAGAAAAACATATAAGGAAAGAAAATATTTTTCAAACATATCTAATAGACAATACAGGTAACAAGCAATGTCTAAATGTCTAAAAAGGTTAATTCATCACAAAAAAATGTCTTACTAAGAGCAATAAACAAAGTCTTTATCTAAGCAAAAATATTAGCAATGTATCATTTAAAGGAAGATTCCAAACAATACTTTGAAAAATGTATGTAATAGAATGTCTAATAAGAATGTCTAAAATATTACTCATAATAGCACCAAATGATAAGAAACATCTTTCAAGAGTATCCTAACATCTATGTATGGTAAAAAGTGAAAAGCTGGAAGTAATAACGTCTAATGAAGATAATGTCTAAAGCCAAGATAATAAAATGTTTTCTAGACCAAGTTGTCTAAATGGATTAGAAAATCATAAACAACGTATGATAGATAATATCTCTCTTTAAAATTATCTAATAATCTATATGAGCAGAACAAGCTAGCATCTTATGAAAATAAAAGTGTATCTCTTATATAACATTAAGGCTAAAAGAAAATTTTATCAATACAAGTGTTATCTCAAGCAAATCTTCTAATAGAAAATATCGTCTGATGAATGACCGCTAAATGCTATAGCCTTTCAAAAAAAAATTATGATTGAAATCATATGATGATTATACATGATATATGTCTTACCAAACGATGCATTTATGAATGAAATGACAATGATAAATTGTCTTCAAAATGCAACATTTTCTAACGCATATCAACGTTTAAAAAATTTAATGCATGTACTATAATGAACCTCGATGCTTGTATACTTTGTTCTTGATATTCGTACAGATCAATAAAGTAGAAAAATATGATCATAATCATTATACCTAAGAAAAATACATTGTGAGAGAAGAAGAACATTATGGGAATGTTTCCTTTGAAGCTCCCTACTCAGTCAATCGTACAAGCTCAGTTTCGCTTAAGGCTATGAGAAAAAGCTCTGAACCTTAATACGTAGACCTGAGTCTGACCAAGTTACTGGAAAAGTCTATGAGGCCTATCTTGATATCAACTCATTATCCAATGGTCATCTCACGAAATAACGTATACAACGAAGATTAACTAAAGAGAAGGTGAGAGTTGGAAAAATGTAGATGAGAGAGAGGTTGTTGAAGAAGATATGAAAAAAAAAGTAAGAAATGAGAAAGAAAAGGAAAGAGATTGTTCAAGTTTAAGAAGGATCATAAAATATCATCTCCATTCTATCTTAATTCATATATCATTTGATGATCTTCAACCAAAAAAAGATGAAAGCAAGCTCAAGTAAAAGAAAATATGAAAAAAAAGGCTATCATCACATATATCTTCCTACTTCATCTCCAAGCATACAACGTTTGAAGTGTTCAGAGTGGAAAAAAGAGTAGAAGCAGAAAAGAAAAGAAAGAAAAAACCTCATAAGCTCATACTGTGTAATTTTCTTCAAACTAAAGAGAAGAAACCTCATGAGTTCACAAATTTATTTGTATCTTTGTAATCCTCTCCATGAGAGTTTATTCAATCTGTATTTGTGATCAAACACCAAGTGCATTTGTATTAAAACATTTGTATTATTCGTGTGCCAGTCAGATTAGACTTGGGAATCAAGAGTGGTTGACAATACTTGGGAACCAGAAGTGGTCATAATACTTAACAACTAGGAGTGGGTAAACTTGGACTAGTTAGGATTGACTAGGGGAAACAAGAATGCTTTATAATAAAGTCTTGATTAATATGATGAACACCAGTAGTGGAGAATTTGATCAAACAGTAGGCACAACTTTCTTTCTCCTAAAGAAACTCTTCAAAGAAAGATCTCCTCTGTCTTCTTGATGAGTTCTTGGAGCGTTTTTACAATTATCACAATCTGAAACAACAAATGAAAATGTTAGATCAACCAAAGTCTCATTCTCTTTGTGAATTACATAATCACGTCTATTTATAGTTTTCTATAAAATAGACGCTCCTGTAGTCGACTTTGCCACTAATGTAATCGACTGTCGTCAGACAATTATAACAGTTAAAACAATTAGCATCAACCATAACAACCAAATTAATTACGCATTTAATCTTGTTATCACACGATTGTCTAGCGCCAAGAATCCTCTAAGATACGATACTTGGTCTTGCCATTTTATATTACTTGTGCGATTCGGTACTAATAACGGTTGAAATACCATTATTTTTATACTTAATTTTGATACTAAAAAACACCGTTATGACTTAGAAACTAGCTTGAAATCATGTTTTTGCTTTAGTTGAGAGAATAAGAGAGTTGAAGGTGGTATTATTGGTTTTATGTTTGGTTTTCCTTGTTTTTGCAGGAATTAGGAGGAATTGGATGAAATAAGTTGAAGTAGCAAGGAGTTGGACTCAGGAAAGGAAGGAAAATTGCACAAAAGGAGAGTCGTAGCCACTGCTCAGCGTTATTTTGCCGCTGAGCGCCAATTCTGCTGTTGAGTCCACTGTCTGGCGCCTGAGCGCCATCACTGAGGGCCAAATACAAGTCTCGCACTAACCGCTAAGCCCCACTTTACCGCTGAGCGCCAATCCTCTTGAAGAGTTCTTTGTCTCTCGCCTAGGCGCCACCGCTAAGCCACAATTCTGAGTGTCACACCTACCGCTGAGCGCAATTCCAGCGTTAAGCGTTGTCAGCATGGGCCTGGGCTAGTTTTCTGTAATTTTTATAAACTATATAAAGGTTTAGTCAACCTAAAGGGTCTATCTGACAGAAAGAGGCGCAAAAACACTTTTTTCACCCCATCAGAGGCGGATTTTGGATGCGGAAGCTCCAATGTACAACTTTTAGGGTTCTATCTTTCATTCTTTTCATTATTTTCATCTAGTTTCACCATGTCTATGGTGATCTAAACATCCATTGTTGTTGGAGAAACGATGTAATCCTTTGAAACTCTCATGTATTGAATTGATTCTTAATTCATATGCTTTACTTCATTAATTGTTAGGGTTTTTCCTCTTTTCTCTTTGCATGCTTTGTTTAACTCATTCAATTGCATGATCATTGATTTTTTTTTATATGAACACATACAGGGAAACCTATAATTGGGGAAATTCTCCCAGTAGCAATATTACCTAGACATAGGAATAGGATGACTGATTGCTTTTAAGCTTCTGTGAGAATGTAATGCATAATTAATTGCTAGGGATACAAGACATTGTGAACTAGTAATTAAGAGTAGGCTTTCTTCACCGAGACATCGGGTTTAAAGTAAATTAGAAAGTGGCATTAACATTAATGAAGGGGTTGAATTCTTAAATACATGAGAGTGGATAGGATAAGTCGGAAACCCCAACAACATGATTCGTCCATATATCATTCACCTGCATATTATTGTGGTCAATTGATCAACACTTGCATTCATATTTAATTTTTGCATTATAAACACAATGATTTTCGTTCTCAAGTCTTAAATAATCAAGAAATCACATGACTATTTAGGCCAATGAGTCTCTACCATTTATATTACTTGATACGATTCAGTACACTTACCAGAGTCTTAACAAGTACACTTGCCGATCCATCAACAGGTCTTGGAATCCGTTCCCGAAAACCATAGATTATGTTCAACACTAACACGAAAGGATCATCCTTTTCATTAAACAAAGGAATAGGAGTGCATCTGGATCAAAATTGCACAGCGAAATGGTGGTAAGTTATGTTTCTCATCAATGGGAGGTACATGAGAAAAACTATCTTCCTCATTACTTGGTGGTTTATGCACTAGGGAGTTCTTTAAGTGACAACGATGTCATCTTCATGAGGTTTAGATAAAGGTGTTTTATGATCATCAAGAGCTAAAAGTGTGGAGTTGCACATAGGAAGTTGGACATGAAACGAAGGAGATGAACTAAGTTATGGTTTCAAGTTGTGGTGTCAACCTGAATGAGAAAGTGTTAATAGATGCTATGAGCAAAAAGAAGATTTAAGTCATTGGTTTGATAAGGATAGAGTAAGAGTTAGTGGAAAAGTAAAAGCATTGAAGCCTAGAGTAAAGATGTGAGGAGATTTAAATAGTGTAGTGACCATATTATAACTAGAGAGTTTCTCAAAATGGTTGGGGGAAAAGGTAGATGTGATAATCCTCGTTTAAGATGTATCATAAAGTTGTTAGGTACTAATCAAGCTAGTGATTTCAAGTAAGAAACATGTAGTTCTAAAGGTGGTTACAATTTAGTTGGTTAAGAACTGCAGATGGAGTACCGGATTTGGTTTTTTCGTTGCATTAGGTGAAAGTTCTACTTTGGAAATAGGATAACATTGTTAAGGACTTTGCTAACCACTAGCTAATGTCAGCAAAGGAAGCATAATGTTATAAAGTTAGTTGTAAATAAGGGTGACCATAAGTGTTAACGCTGGGTAGTGGATAGAAGTCGTTTGTGATCAAGTTAGTTGAGCGGAGCTTCAAAGAGGGATTAATATGGTGTGAAGTGGTAACTGGCATGTTTCAGATTGAGCCCTAAGGTTACCTTAAGATTTTGGAAAGACCTACAAGAGGTAGTGAAAGGGACATGGAAGGTGAGTTTAGTGAATCAGATACATATTTGTGGGTCAGGTGTAAAGAATCACTCAAGCTTTAGGTTTGCAGTTAAGAGTTTCGTTTAGGGAGTAAGGACTACATCAATCTACATTATTGAGTACTACATCATTTAGAACAGAGGCAAGGATTTCAGTTACTTAAGGTGTTAGGGACTATAACCCGGTCAAGTTTTGGTGGTTGTTATAAGAGAAAATGAGAAGAGAATACTTTTCTTTCTACTTGATGAGTGGATTTTCAAGGATGAAAATTTTTCTTGTTAAGGACAATGTAAAGACCTAGAAAATGACATTGTAAAAGTGATGGTGGTTTTGAAATAGTGAGACTCAATTATTTTAATATTAAAAGGTTTTAATATAAATAGTTTTGTTAAGAACAAATTTCATCTTTTTTAAAACATATTATCTCTCTAAAAACCACTTTTCTAGAGTTTTGTGACTTATCTGTAAGATTTCTTCCTCTCTGGTTATCTAATGGAAGAATAGAGACCGTAAGATTGATCCTTGCAGCGAATTTTTCAATTTGAACTTATCATTTTCTCTATTCGCATAAGTTAAGTTTAAGCCTTGCTTGGTCTTTTGTGTTATCTATTGCATGTGAGTCCTCTTTCACTTTTATGCATTTCTTTAGTTATCTATATGAGTTTCTATTGATCTTTGTTGCTAATCATGTTTGTGTTGTTTATAAATGTAGATAGAACATCCCGTGAGGTTGAAGGAATCTAGGATTCCTTACAGCAAGTTCACCTGTCGCTCAGGTAAGGAAAGCTAATTGCTTTTGTTTTTAAGTTATATATATCTTGAAATTTTGTTTTGCATGATTGAATGGTATGTTGATGTTTGATCTGTTGAATTTGGTTTTTATTGGATGTTTCATATGTTGTTTGTCTTGATTCAATTGATGTTGATTGAGGAACTTAGGATCTTATAATTTGAGCCAGTTAATATGTGTCCTAACATTAAAAGTTATTTTTTTACCAAAGTACTAAGAAGGGAATGTCAATTTGATCATTTGAACATATTCCTTTTTCCAAAAATCACATAAATTTATCTATTCATATATGATATTGCGTTGAGCGATCTTATGTTGCTATTGAGCACTAGTTCATTGTGCAAGTCTGGGAGCATTTTAGCTCCAGACCGCTAAGCATCAGTTTTGGACCACTAAGAGTAGTAATTGACGAATGCTTTGGCGCTAAGTGGTAGTAGGGCACCATTGATAGTCATTTTTCAATGCAAATTTGGAGCATTTATGTTCTAGGATGGTGAGCAGTAGGAGGGTGTCATTGAGCGGTAGGAAGGTATCACTAAATGCGAATTTTTGTGAGAAGAATGACGTTGAGTGCCAAGATTATCGTTGAGTGCCACCTTTTGCAACTGTAGAGTGTTAGGATTGTCACTAAGTACTACCTTCTGTGAGAAGCTTAGTGTTGGGTGTCACCTTTGAGCACGAGTATGTATGTTTGTTATTTTCTTCTTATTGGGTTGTTTGAAATAAATATGGATGGAACTGATGTATATTTAATGTAGAGCTATCAAAAGGGGTCACAACTCGTGGGCCAACCCGGCCCAACATGGGTTTGGTCCGGGTTGGGTTTGAAAAAATTGTATTTTTTTTATGCAGGTCAGATTTCAACCCGGCTCATTTAAATCCGGCTCATGCGGGTTGAACCCGTGGTGGGCCGTGTTGGCCCACCAACCCACCTACCTAATTTTATTTTATTAAAATTTAATTTTAATTTTATAAAAATATATATTATTTTTTTTTGCTTGAAAAAATTATTTAAGTTTCCTATTTTCAAAATTAATTAAATACCCACGTTAGGAGTGAAATTTTTTTAGATTTGAATTATAGAAAGTTTGTAATTTTTTTATTTAGAAAAAATTGTAATTAAGTGAGCCAATGAACCAACCTGTGGTGGGTTGGGCCGGATTCGAATTTTTCTGGCTCGCTAATAAATGAGTTGAGTTGGGTTGGCTCACTAAGTGACCAACCCGTGGTGGGCCGGGCCGGGTGACCTATTTTGACAGCTCTAATTTAATGTATTGCTTATTAACATTTTTGGTGATGATTATGGTTGTGGATAAGTATAGTGATGGTGTTGAGAGAATTTCAAGAAGAAATTCTTTGTGGTTTTGTCAGTGTATGCATTGACAAACGAGGGGCTAGAAAGGAGGTATCCAAAATTATAATAATTGTTCATACTTAAATAGAGTAAAATGAGTTATATGGTGAGGGTCGTAAGAGTTCTTAACCATTGGACTGTTGGTCCTAAGCGTAAAGAGGACTAACATTGTAAATGGTAGGGTGATAAGCCCCTTGTTTATGACTTTGTAGAGAATAGATACCATTACAAGTGCATGCCTACATTGAAGCCTCATGTCAAAAACATGTATCATATAATTGAGTCTAGTGTCAATTGTTTATATAAATATATAACTGGTTGTACTTTATACATGTTTAGTTTATAAGTATTTTATGATTAAATTAGATAATCTCATTTGTATACTAACTTACCCTTTCTTCTTGATTGTTATATTTATGTTGTTTTCTTTTCTTTTATTTTTTTTTTTACAATGATATTTTTACGAGTGTGAACAAATTAAGGAGTCACATTTAATCTATTTTAGGAAGGATGTGTATTTTATTATCTCGTGAAGTTATTTTTATTCCATTCCTAAAATCTTAAAAAACTCTTATCTCTTATTCTTATATTATATCTAAGTATTTTATATTACTATGATTATACATAGAAAGAATGTAATGATTTTCTAAATTATAATTTTTTTATTTAAAATATTTTTAATAAATATTTTATTTTATTTGTTTTATGTTAATAAAATAAGATGTTATGATATAAATTTAATATAAAAGTTACTTTTTATATAAAAATTATATGCATTAATATAATTTCATAAAAGTATATTGTATTTATATGATACGAAACTTTTACTCTTAAAGTGTTTTATTTAGAACAATAGTTTAAAATTGAATTCAATTTTATTCAACTAAAGATCGTATTATCATAAATAATTATATTTACATATGTAAACTTTGTCTGAAATTTTTCAATGTTTTGTTCTTGCATTAGAAGGGGAGTTAGGTATTTAGTTAGGGTTCAATTTCGCGAGTCCTAAAACTTTCCCTCCCCAGATGGGCAACTAACCAATTTACTGCAAAACTGGAAGCATTTGATTTGATACTTGCAACCGTGATGAGACCACTTAGCCAAACGAAGCAGTTGTTGGCGGTTACGGTTCAGAGGCAGCAGTTGTGGCACAAGTCTCGAGACGTGAAGATCTCGGTGTGGTGGGATTTCGAGAACTGCCAGATGCCGGCGGGGGTTGACGTTTCGAATGTGGCGCCGGCGATCACGAAGGCTGTGAGAGCGAGTGGTATTAAGGGCCCTCTCCGAATAAACGCTTTCGGTGATATTCTGCTGCTGTCAAAATCCAACCGGCAAGCACTTTCTCACACCGGCATTCATTTCATTCACGTTCGAGGTTTCTCTTCAATCCCATTCTTTAACTCCTCTCCTCAAAATGTGTTTGCTTCAAAATTCATCTCAGGATGGTTTCATGTCCATTCACAGCTGACACTCACATTGCTTTACGCTTAAACTTTTAAAACTACTGAGTAATGTAGTTTTTTTTTTTTTTATTTCTCTGAAGTAGCTAACAGAAATAACCTTTACTAATTGATTCATGTATAAGTTGATTTTATATTTTTGATAAATTAATTTTATTTTTCCTTCTTATTTATGCTAATTATTTATAGAGAAGATGTAGCTATTAATGATGTGACTGTCATGTGATAATTACATTATTGAAATTAAATATTTGGTCGTTGTTGGTGATACTTTATTAGGAATTGGTTCTTTTATGAAGAAAACGAATTCTAGTTTTAGCCATGTGGATTAAAAATGAGGGAATAGAAGTAAAGAAAGAAAGAAAGAGAAATAGAGTGGAAGGTTGAATTGTTTTGATTTGGTGGAATGGAGTGGAAATATGTGAGAAATGAATGGGAAGGAAGTTTTTAATTTGATGAGTTTTCCAGCTTGCGGTCCATATGGCTTCGGTAGTTTCTTGTTTTATTCATATCTTTTCAAATTATAATATCTGCAAGTATTTTTGTTGCAGGTGGAAGAAAAAACAGTGCCGATAGATTTATTCTCATGAATCTTAGGGACTGGATTTCTCAAAATCCTCCTCCTGCCCATCTCTTTTTGATATCTGCTGATGGAGACTTTGCTGGAATGTTACACAGGTTAAGAATGCATAATTACAATATATTACTTGCTAGCACAAGGAATGCTCCTGAGGTCCTCTGCAGTGCAGCAACAATAATATGGCAATGGTCTTCATTAGTAAAGGGGGAACATTTTTCTGGAAAACATTTAAGCCATCCTCCTTATGGTTTGTTTGGTTCTTGGTATGGAAATTACAATGTGATTCCTGACAAACCATTCTCAGATGTTGAGAAGTCTGTATCTTCACAAAAAATAGACATATACAAACCTTCCTTAGATTTGGAAACTGTTCCAAAAGAAGTTATAACACATGTTTGCCATATATTTAGATCAAATCCAAACGGAATCTTAATTGGAGATCTTCATAGACGGTTGAAGGAACGCAAAGTGGATTTTGGTAAAAAGTTTTATGGATATGGATCATTTACTCGCTTTCTAATATCAACAATGCATGTAAAGCTTGAGCCTTTAGGCTTTGGTAAATTTCGTGTATGTCTGATCCCCTCAAAATCCCCCAAACCTTTTGAGGGCAAAGATGTGGAATCAGTATCATCTTGTATAAAGATGGATGAGAAGGGATCTGCATCAACTCCAAAGCTAAATGGTGAGGATAAAAACAAGGTTAGAGAAGCAAATTGGAGACCATTAACTGCCTCATCCCATGAAAGGAGTATGGATGATGATTCAAAATCATCACTTTTATCGGTTGAAAGCCCAGATACGTTACAGAAGTTTTCAGTGCGTAATGGGAATGTTGTTGATATGACTACTGAACAACTGTCAGAGATTCAACCACAACACAGGAACAATCAACTTTCCAAAACTAAGCCGGATTCCTTAAAATTGACTTCAAGTTCTAAAACATTATCTGGTTGTGACACTGTTGGCTCTGAGGATGCAATTTATAGAATTCAGGAAAAATACACCACTTCAAGGAATTACTCTGCTGGAAATAATCAGACAGCAAAAGATGACATTGTTGCTGCAATCTATGAATCTGCTAATGTTAGAGCAATGAACAAATACGAGAATTCAACTAGAAAAGAGGGTGGTGAAGTTTGTCACAGCCCATATTCTACAGAAGCTGATCACTCTCTGCTTGACAAAATAACTAGTGGAAGTCATAAAACTAATAGCAATGCTCCAACATTCTTTGTCTGGATCAGAAACTGGTGGAAATTTTGGAAAGGGAATGCAGAATCTGGTGTTTCAGCTGATTCTAACCCATCTGAACTCGTAGAGCAAACTGTTCAGGTTGTGAGTGATTTTAAAGAACCCAAGTTATCAGAGCTGGACCAACCTGAGTTGTTTTCTAGCGGTTCCTTTTGGGATGACATAGAAACTTTTGTTTTCACGCTCAGAGGATCATTTATTGTTTCCCAGTCGAAAAACAGGTTACGCAATAATCTTGTACAAATCTTTTAAAAAATTTCCCTTTTGTTACGGGTATAACTGCAAAAGAAACGAAAACAGCGCAACAAATTAATTGTAAGACAAGTTCTGCTGAAAGTTGTGTGACCATTTTGATATTTTATTATATGATATCATTATGTAGGTACCACTTTAAAGAGTTACTAACATGCTCATTTGTTTGTATCAGGGAGGATATGGCGTATAAATTGCTAAAGGATGGACCCCCAGTTTTAAGATCTCTCACTGAAGAAGATACTCTTCAATTGTTGGAGTTGTTAATATCAGAGAAAAAGTGGTTGGAGGAAATCCCGTCCCAAATATTTCCTTTCAGAGTAATTAAACCAGTTCAAGGGAACTCATTGACAGGCCAATCTCAGGGTGCAAATGGTTTGAGATCCCTCTTTCTGAGCAGATCGTCACAATCCAAGTTGCAAAAATCATCTGAACATAAAAGTATTCCTAAATCCGGAGTTTCTGCAACTGATACTGAGACGAAATATAAGGGGATGTCTATAAAGGATATATTATAAGATTGTTAGTAACTTGTGAGTAAGATATTGAGGGAAAACCCAGATGGATATAGTATCAGTTCTTTCCCAAGACTGTCTGTTGATAGGTACGGCTACCATCGTGATTTACAGAAGCTACTACACATTGGCATAATGCCAGAAGTTAAAGTAGAGTCCACTTATAGTTAGTGCCTCTGAAGGGAAAACTTTTAATTTCAAAAACTCGGGTAACCACTTCCTGTCATGCTCGTGCAGTTTCAAACTCAGTAAATTATGTGATTCTGCTCCAAAGATGATAGCATCAACTCTCAATTGGAATAATTAGGTCTATTTTCTATCAATCAGTCCAACCAGATAAATCTGGAGTCAGAATTATGTCAGAAAGCCAAAGTCTTCTAAGTCTTGATTATGAACCTGTAGAAGCTTAACGAAAGAGAAAAAAGTTTCTCAAAAGATTTTAGGTTACAGATAAATACAATTCAAAACAGATAATATGAATTATTCTAACATTTTCCCTTAAAGTTAGAGCATCTAAATGCAATGTTCCAAGCTTGAAACATACGAACTGAATTTGATCTCTTCTCAGGGATTTTGTCACAATATATGCAAATTGATTATTGGAGTCAACAAATTCAGTGTAATATTAAAATGGTTTGACTATCGCAATATATAATCTTTTGTTGAATTTCACAAAAACACAATATTAATATTTAATATTGGAATTCTTCTATTTGACTCGACTTTAATGGCAAAAGCGTATTTACAACCAATTGTCTTCAGCCTAGGTGGCAAAATAACTAATTCTTATTGTATTTATGGTTAGGAGTTTGCATTTCAATGATTATGGTTTATCGTCATCCGGGAAGATTAAGCCTTTTAGTCACATTTTTTGGAATGATAATAGGGAATATAAAAGGAAATAAACGAGAATTAGGAAGGACATAAGTGATGATAGCTTAGAGAATTATAAATAGAATGAAAGAATGAGTAAAATGAATGTCTTTTCAAAGAGCAATGATCCAATTGGAATATTCATTCAGGAGTCCTGATATCGTGTGATGAAGGTGAAAGACTTAAATAAGAGGACTTACCATGTACTATAGCAGTCACTTAAATAAGAGGTCTACGTTGATGAGTGATGACAATCAACAACGATGACTTTGGTGGGTTCGGAGTAGAAGTGAAACTTCCAATGTTGGTTGACTTAAGGTATCAGGAGTAGGGAAGAAACATGGGTTCAACCAGTGGAATGCGAGACTATTGGATACAGTTCAATTTTGTGAAGAGAGATGCATCTTAAAAAAAAAGTGACATTTGCAAACAAATAATACCTTTTTGTTTCAAGAGAGTAATGACGATAACTTTTTTAAGCTGGAATCTCCCAGTAAGATACAATTGAGTTGAGCAATAGTCAGGTTGAATTGGGATCCAATCTTACCAATGGAGCATAATTCGAATTTAACATTTTAACAATGATCTCTATGCCCATGGGATCTCCTAAATGGGAATTGGTAGAAATCATCATGGTGATGGTCAATTTAGCACTCATTTATATTAGAACAGGGAGAAATTTCTCTGGTGTACTTTCTCCTTCTTTGTGAGGTTTCTTCTTGTTTTTTCTTACTTTGACTCATCATGAATTAGGCAAACATGTTCTTTAACTCACTAATTTCTAGTCTTTGTTGTTGAAGCTCATATCTCAAATGTATATCTTCTTGGTTATTGTTAAGTCCCTAGCAAGTACATCAGATCGTTACCAAGTAATATAAAATAGGTAAGTCCAAGTATCGTTTCCCAAAGGACTCTTAGGCCTTAACTTTCGTGTAACCTAATTGCGTAAGACTTGAAAAAAGAATTAAATTTAGGTTTTTGAATGCAAACGAAAATAAACATGCAAGATGCAGTGATTCAATTGGCTAGAAGAAACTTATGAATGAATGGTGTTGTTGGGGTTTACAATTTCATCTTATCCACTCTCTTATATCTACTCTTCTTATTTAATTCGCTTATTTATCATATTGTCATGCAAACTTTCTTGGTCTACCCTTAACCCAATCGCTTGACAAAAAGAGCCTATTACTAATTACCGGCTTGCTATCTCTAGCCTCCCCTAGTAACTAATAATGCATGATAAACGGAAGCAAAATACAATTGATCGTCCTACCCCTATCTCTAGGCAGTATTAGCTTAATCAAGGAATTCCCCCAGTTCATGACATTATTATACGTCTCCGTATCAATAAAGACAAACAACAACATTTACTGAATGAGTTAAACAATAAAAGCATTAAGCAAAGGTGAAGAACCCAACAATTGATAAATCAAGCATATGCAAGCATATAAAATAAATAAGAATTTGGATATATGAGAGTTTTAAAATATTACATTGTTCCCCAACAACAAAGGGTTTAGTTCACCATAATCATGGTGAAACTAGATGAAATATAATGGAAGAATGGAAAAGCAAACCCTAAATTTGGTAGATTGGAGCCTAAGCATCCAAGGAACCTCCTCCAAGGTGTGTAGAGCTGCTGTGGACATTTCTCTCTGCCAAAAGAATGAATTTTGAATCGCACTGGGATTATATATAGGCCCAAAAAGATAATAGAATCTTATCAGAATCTAAGCCAAATAAAAACAGATAACCGCTCAACGCTTAATTAAACCGCTCAGCGGTTTCCCTCTTAGCCGCGCCTCCGCTCAGTTTTACCGCTGAGCAGTTTGCCTTTAATCGCTCTGGACGCTCAGCGGTCCATTCTGACGCTCAGCGGTCCTTTTGACTCTTATTTTCATCCTTTTTCTTCATCTTTCACGAGTCTAAGTCCACCTTGCTTTACTTTCATCTTCAATTCACCTCAAAACCTGCAAAACAATGTAAAAACAAGCATAATATCTCTAAAACCAACTTTTTGACTCTCACATGACTCAACTAACTGTTTTCCTTGATTTAAAGCTCATTCTAAGTCATACAGGATGTGTTTTGATATCAAATTTAAGTATGAAAATAACGGTTTTTAGACTGTTATCAGTTATCCTACACACTCTCATGTATACTAGAAAGATGAGATTGATCACTCATGTTGTGAAGTAGCAAATAGTTTCACAAAGGTTTTCAATTCACAACTATGAATAGAAAGATTTTCACAAAAAGATTTTCTTTTTGGGTGGAGGATTCTTAGAAAGAAACAAAGAGTAAAGATGTTTCAAGTAGTTCCCAATAAAGAGAGTTTTCCTGAATTACTTTTACCTAAGCTTCTAGGTAAAAATCTTATAAAATAATTTTATTAAATGCAATGCAAAAATACACCTAAACCAAAGAAAAGTTTAACTAATATGCATCAAAATTACCTATATATCACAAAAACCTATAAAAGGAAACAAAACAAAGAATATATGAGATGTAAAGTGAAATTTAAAGATGTAAGCAAACTAACGACTATAAGTGAGACTACAAGTGATACTTTGGAGTCCATGACTGAAGATGGAGAGCTACAGACATACATTTTTACAACATTTTTTCATTTCTTCCATTGAAAGTAGATTTTTTCCTTGAATATACAGAGAATCCTGGACTACATAGCTAACTAGGAGTATTTGATTTTCAGATTTGGTGTTCTTAAACTTAGTTCGCTATTTTTGTGATTCAAGGACTACAAAGTTAGACTTAGGTCATGAGTTCAGTACATTTTCTGTATATTTCATGATTTCTTCTATCTTTACCACATTCTGCTTCCTTTTCACCGATTAATCTGTCCATAAGCATTGTTCAACCAGTTGTTTTCAGTTTCTTGCATCGAAAAACATATTTTCGATCATATTCATGATTGACTAGATTAAAGTTCTGTATAATGCTGCATTATAGCAAATGCATAGTCATTGTTGTAATACAATGAGCCCAGAGAGGCCTTTCTTCCATTCAAGAAGCACATAATGGCTCTTGAAGATCAGAAATTTAATCCGATTGGAATTGATTAGGAGCTAATATGTGGTTTGACCGTTAATTCCAATTTTTGTGCACTGTCTTATTCGTAAATCTTCGTTTATGCATTTCATGCCTTCTTGTTGAATTGCGTTGTCTCTAGCTCTTACATGCTTTCAGTAACCTCCGGAATTTTAATTCGCACATGCCAGAACTATGAATTTGTGAAAAAATCAGTTTGACAGTTATTGTCGTTAATTAGGGTTTTAGAATAAGGATTTTCTGAATTATTTTATTTTGTGTTAAATTTCCTGTTTTATTTTGCATTTATATTCATACCTAAGTGTTTCTTATCATCTCCAACATCTCATTGACCATTCATACACTGAACATGTTTTTTTTCGATTCACGCATCAACCATCATTAGCTCATTTCCTTCACATTTTTGCATTTTAGTTCGAATAAGATATTTTATATATATTTCAGTAGTTTTGAGCATAGATTCTAGTTGCATTTAGGACTGTTAATTTTTCTGTAGCTTAGCATAGCGTAATTCTAGATGCATTCATTCAAACATTTCATCAAACACCTAGAGTGCATTTAGTTTCTCTTACGAATTTCATCAAACAGTTTGTGTATAACTTTTTCTACATCATTTTAGGTACTGTAAGTGTTCGTATTGGTTTAGGATTAGTTAGTTTAGGCATTTCATGCATTCATATCATCATCCTAGACGTTCCATTTGCATTTAGAAGCTAATAATAAAGAATTATAGTTCATCACTAATTTAGGGTCTTTAGTAGTTTTAGCATATTATATATATATATATATATATATATATATATAATATAATATAAGTTTAAACAGTTTAGAATTAATTGCTTTTCCCACTCAAATTACATCACACATTATAAAAAAAGTAAAGTCTTTGCGTTTCCATTCTAATTGTGAATGAAAATAAAATAACTAAAGAAATTGTGTAGAAAAACGAAGACTTGATTCCAAATTTTAGGTTAAAAACAAATATTATACATATTCACCCCAAAAGCTATGTAGTTTGAGTCGAAAAAAGAAATCTCGAAGTAATTGGTTTTATAACTATTATTTTCAATTTGTAATTCTTATTTTGATTAATTACTTTAGTTGAAAAAATTTTGGTAATTTAAAAATGAAGTTAGAATTTCTTAGTCGATTATATCATTAATTATTTTTTTCTTTTATATATAGGTTACGAGGAAATTTTCATGAATCTAATTATTTTGCGCGCTTCTGTCATTGTTGTTGGATTGGCCATAGAACTTGTTTCTGTTGGACTTAGGGTTGGTCAAGGCACTATCGCAGGGCAAGTTGTAGAGGGGATTTCGCGACAACTAGAGGACAAAGAAAAACATACGAGGTGCTTTATTACTTAGACTGGCTTTTATGGAAGCTTTAACAATTTAGGGGCTGGCTATAGCATTAGCATTAGCACTTTTATTTGCTAATCATTTTGTTTAATCCTAAAAAGATAGAAATACACGTGGACTTCCTTTTTCGAATTATATTAATATTTTACTTTACAATTCTTTATCCGTTCAGATAAGAAAAAGGAGAATGACTAATTGAAAGGTATTTCCATATTTATTCACCCTCTTTTTCCTTTTTGTTTAGTCCAATGAACCCCTTTTTTCTTTATTTATTTTAAGATAATTTTTTGAAAGTGTTCAAACTAGATAGATTTTGTTATTGATAAATGAACTGGTATCTAATTCTAAAAAGTATCATTCCTTTTAGGGAATCTTCCAATTGATTGACCAATCCAAATTATATCAAATTCTATAATTATATATTCCAATGAGATTATTATATTATCTATCTAATAGGAATATTAAAAAGATAAATTAGTCTATTCATAAGGGGAGATGAGATCATATGAAAAAATATAACTGATTCATTCCTTTGTTTGGGCTCCTGGCCATCCTTCGGAAGTTTCATGTTTAATACCGATATTTTAACAACAAACCCAATAAATCTTAGTGTAGTGTTAGGTTTACTAGTTTTTTTTTTTTTGGAAAGGGAGTGTGTGCGAGTTGTTTATTTCAGAGAATAAATTGGATTTAACCAAACTGTATTTTTTAGTTTAGTTATAACTAAGAAAATATGTAGAATCCCACGAATTACTTCTGAATTCATTTTCTTTTTTGAATAATTTAAGAAAAATCTTAAAGAACCATAACATTTCGCGTTTTATTGCTAATCCACTTTGATTCTTTATTAACAAAAAATTTTGGACTATTACCATGGTTAAAAATAGTTTGAAGTCCTATACGCACTGTAGTACTCTTTCTACCACTATGTTAATACAGAAAGAAAATGGTTTCAAAACAACTATTATATTTTTTTCGATATAAAACACTCATGTCGATAAAAAAAATGACTTGAATCCTATTTGCGACGAGAAATAAAAAACGGATGAATTTAAACCTCCCCTTTGTACGATGCGTAATCGATGGATGACCTGTGTTAAAATTCAAAAGAAGTCTTTGAATTTGAATAAAAACAAATTTATTGACATAGATTTGTTTGGTCAAAAGAGTCCTCTAAATATTCTAGTCCTATATCGGTAATTGTATTCACTTTGAAAAGAGAAAAGAGAAAAGAGGATAGGCTCATTACGTAGAAAAATTGGTAAATTTCTGATAAGTAATTGAGTATGAGAGCCAAATGAATCGAAAGATTCATGTTTGGTTTGAGAAGAGATCATAGACATTTTGAAATGGATGGAAAGAGAGTCTACTTTCATTAAGTGATTTATTAGATAATCGAAAATAGAAAATCTGGAAAACTATTCAAAACTTAGAAGAATTACAGGAAAACGCCATTGAACAGCTCGAAAAAGTCCAGACTCGCATAAAGAAAGTTGAAAAAGAAAAAGATTTGTTTCGAGTGAATGACTATTCTAAGATCAAACGAGAAAACTTGAATTTAATTAATTCAATTTATACGACTTTGGAACAATTAGAAAATTACAACAACGAAGTCATATATTTTGAAAAACAAAGAGTTATTAATCAAGTTCAACAGAAGGTTTTACAACTAGTCTTATAGGGAGCTCTAAAAACTCTAAATAGTTGCTTGAACAACGAGTTACATTTACATATTGTCAATGTTAATATTGACATGTTTGGGATGATCAAATAAAAAAAATAACTAATTAAGCTTTCTATTATAAAATAGAGTATAGACATCATTTTTTACTTATAAAAATAAACTTAAGATATTTTCATGGTAACCACTCATGCAGATGAAATTAGTAAAATTATCTGTGAACGCATTGAGCAATATAATATAGAAGTAAAAATTGTAAATACAAGTATCATACTTCAAGTAAACGATGGTATTACTCGTATTTATGATCTTGGTATTACTCGTATTTATGATCTTGATGAAGTAATGGCAGGTGAATTGGTGAAATATGAAGAAGGTACTAAGCATTGCTTTGAATTTGGAATAAAAAAATGTTAGTGTTGTATTAATGGTTGATGGTTTGCTGATACAAGAAAGAGGTTAAGTAAAGGCAAGAGAAAGAATTGCTCATATACCTCTAAGTGAAACTTATTTGAGTTGTGTTATAAATGTCCTGACTAAACTAGATGGTCCAGAAAAAAATTCAACTTTGGAATCTCGATTAATAATCTCGTTTCTGGTATTATTTCTGGTCGTTGTAGTCTCTCCAATAATAAAAACTAAATTAATTAACTACTCTTTACGGTTAATTATGTATTTATAAGCTTTTAATCTCATTAATAATTAAAAGATGTTAATATTAATTAGTTGAAATATTAACATACAAGAGCTTAATGATATGTTATCATTTAGGAATATTTATCTCCCGGTATGTCAGAGATAATATCCAGAACCAGCTGAATTTGGGATGGTTTAATAAATCTAACAATTCAGGATTGGGTTGGGACATAAGTCTCCCAACTGGAAAACTAAAAACATATTACCCTAAAAACATATTACCCTAAGGAATATCCAAAATAATAGGTTAACTAATCAAAATATTTAATGATCGTTAATGAATATAAATTTACAAATTAAAATTAACAATTTGAAAACTTTTTTATCTTACGTTTTGGACTTTAACTTAGGACAATAAGAAACTCCAACCTCATAATAACGAGAAACGCCAGCTGTTTTGCGCTACGTTGCTAAAATTCTTGTTTACATTATTTTTCTCCATCTTTTAACGTTATTTATTTTATTTCTATTTATTCTTATTCCATGATGTTTAGATTTAAATTAACATTGCTTCATTTTATCGTTTTCTACATTTTACTTTTATGTAATTTATAATCCGCGTGACTCGTTTTTATTTATTTGTTACATTTTATTAAATTTGCATTATTTATAACTTTAGTGAAAATTATACGTGTTTATTTTTTTAATAAAATAAAAATAAAATATGATTAGATTTTATAATTTTATTATAGAAAAAATTATTTATTTTATAGATAACTTTTTATTATAGATAGTTATTTTAATTTTAAAAAATAGTTAAATTAAAAAGTGGACACCAAAATGGAAAATCCTTTATATAATAGTATAGATATTGTTATTTTATATAATTGTGGTCAACCACCTTAATTTTTTGATTAACATTTAACCTTTTTAAGTGTTATTAAAAATAAAAAAAAAATAAGAAATATTATTTTTGTGAAAATATAAAAATTATTGATGTTCTTATTAACCGAGGGAGGTGGTGAGTGAGTTGTGAATGGTAACATAAAGGAAGGTCCACTAACAAACTCAATTCAAAAAGAGTTTAAGATACTATAAGTAATATAATAGTAAAATCAGAATAATTAAGTGAGTTTTATAGAAAAGAGTCTATCACCACGAGATATGGCCCAAAATGATAATGGGCTTTTTTGCAAACACCTGGGCCCATTAAGTGTTTTAACGAACAATGTCATTAACAACACCACTACATCGCGAAAGCCTATTTAATGGTTACCAGCAGCAAGAGAAGAGAAGACATATGAAATGGACAACCTAAAATACTCCAGTTACCTTTTTTTTTTCTTGTAAATAATTGACATAATTTTCTTAATACATATTAATCATTTTATGAGATAATATGATTTAAAAAGTGTAGATAAACAAAATAATGTTAACTGTGTAATTTTTATTTTTTTAATAGATAGTAGGATAACTAGTTTAATTAAGAACCCATTGGTTCAACCACTTGTTCATTAACCTAGTATCTCCACTCTTTTGATCATTGGTTTGGTTTTTATGACATTATTAATTTTGCAGGTTTTATCTAAAAACAAGCTTTTAAATAATCTTATTTTCAAAATATAAGATTTAATTTATATTCATTCTTTTCGGCCTTCCCCAATATATTCTTTTTAAAATAAATAAATTGGGTGAGATGATTAATCTAGATCTAGTAAACGATTTTGAATGTTACACCAGTACTTTTAAATTTCACTTAAAATTATTAATAAAAATAAATTAAGGAGAATGATAATAGTTCATGAGAAACTTATATGTTCTCATTCTTCTTAATCTATTTTAAAAAAATAATAATTATTTTTTAAATAATAAGTGTTATAAATCTCAAAGGCAGTTGTTCCTTACACCACCACATATTACTTCCAGCGCTTTCTCATTCCTGTTTTTCCTTTAGTAAAATTTAATTTTTAGGATTAATATTTTTTATGGTGAGTGTGTTTCACGGTGTGCGGTGTGCTTATTGAAAGGTTACAAAGATTAGTAGTGGTGCAAGGAACTCAGTCAGAGGTTGATCTTGTTGCTAATGCTTGAAGGTGGATTGGGGAAAGTGGGGAAAGTGACGAAGGTTTCCTAAATAAGCCCTAAAAAAAATATTATCCTAAACGGATGTGAGTATCCGCGAGCGGATGTCAACATCCGTTGAAGATAAAACAGATGTCGACATCCATGTGGAGAAATGGTGCATTTCGAGCGGTTTCGTCGGAAGCGAACGATGGCGACGTGTTGGTGGAGGACGAGGCATATGCGGTTTCTTCCTTTTTGCCATGACAACCATTGGTGGTGTTATGTAATCAAACTTACCACATTAGAAATATAAGTTATTGACTCTTTGGGGAAGGGCATAAAAGACCGCAAAAGGATTGACACTGTTGTTGTATGTGTGACCCCATTTAATAATGTTATTGACTTTCATTTAAGAATGTATTGTTAACGTCTTATTTTTATTTTTAATTGGTAGGCTGAAAACCTAGCTCGATTTTTTTGCATTTTGTACGACACACCGGAAGGGATATTGGACCTTTGTCTGTCGTACAAGCAAATATCCCATCCCAACCAAACCTGTAAGTTGTTATAAACCCCCACTTTAAACATATGGTCTTGTAAGTCATTTAGTTTGTCCTAAGTTGTTTATGTTATCCTTTTATTGTTTCAGACATGACTGTGGAGTTATCATGTTAAAAGCTATGAAAATTTGGAATGGGGAGGATAAATACAATGGGAAAAGCATGCCAGTGTATACGAATGTAAGTCAGAATATTATTTTCATTATTGTTTGATGATTGGGTTGATTTTAGAATTTGAATCTTTTCATTTCAGGAGGAATTGCTTGAATTAGAAAGCAATATGTACGTGATTGGATCCTGGACGACGAGAACATAAGAATATTGGATGCGCTAGAGGTGTATGGATTGTTGTAGTATAGTTGTCCTGTCTAGAAATGTAGTGAACATTGTAAGATACAATAATGTATATGAAGGCACTGTATTTTTAATATATATGAAGAGATTGTACAAATGATTATTGGAATAAGATGATTGATTTCAAGCTTGTTTATGTGCAATGTACGAATGATTATTGGAATAAGATGATTGATTTCAAGTTTGTTTATGTGCAATGTACACATGATTGTTTATTGATGATTGATGTCCAGGTTTGTTTATGTGCAATGTATATAAGTGCCTTAACAATTTAGGCCAAGTGCTGCAATCTGTGCAGCAAAAAACAACACTATAATCGTTTATAAGGACGTTGTAATTGTTTACAAGGGGCTCGTAATCGTTTACGCGAGTCTCTTTTGTGATTTGGACATCCTGTTGCACTGAAGGAACCACCTGTGGTAGCGTGGGGAACCACTAGTGATTTTTTGTGTTTTTGAAGGCAATTTGAGTGGTCTGTACTTGCACATGTTGTCCAAAATGTTGTTCAGACTCGCATAATCGTTTACAGCCTGCTTGTAAACGATTACAGGGCACATTTTCACAGCATATATAGCACAACTTCACTTGACTCAAGATTCTCAACATGGGTGGTCCCCCCTACATCATGGGGGACCCAGAACATTAGGTTCAAGCCTCTCCTCACTCAAGAACCTCAAATTACAACTAAAACCACTGGACTTGGGTAAAAACTCAATGTGGTCCCCTATGTAATGACTAGTGGCTCCTTCAGTTCAACAGGTTGTCCAAAATCTTGTTCAGACTCGCGAAATCGTTTACAGCCTGCTTGTAAACGATTACAGGGCACATTTTCACAGCATACATAGCACAACTTCACTTGACTCAAGATTATCAACATGGGTGGTCCCCCCTACATCATGGGGGACCCAGAACATTAGGTTCAAGCCTTCCTCACTCAAGAACCTCAAATTACAACTAAAACCACTAGACTTGGGTAAAAAATCATTGTGGTCCCTTATGTAATGACTTGTGGCTCCTTCAGTTCAACAGGTTGTCCAAAATCTTGTTCAGACTCGCGTAATCGTTTACAGCCTGCTTGTAAATTATTACAGGGCATATTTTCACAGCAGAGTTACCACAAGTTCAGCTGTGGTCCCCTATGTTTTCAGTGGTGGCTCCTTCAGTTAAACAGGTTGTCTATAATCTAAGTTAGACTCGCGTAATCGTTTACAGGGCCATAGTAAACGATTACAATGCACAATTTAGCACCATTATCTTCACCAATTCAGCTAAATTCATCAAATCACAAGCATGACTTCATTTTTTTCTCACAAACATTATCTCTTGCAAATCAAAATATAAAGCACTTCAATAACAGACAGAATAAATTTGCAATTATCAATTACATAAATATATGGAACCAAACATGCATGTTCTATAGATTGAACGAAATAGGTTTAATTACAACGTCATGTTCTTGTCCTAAGAGTGATGTCTAATACAATAATTAATCATTTTTCTTTCTATCTACTACATTTGCGGTGTATGGTGTCCTAAGTGCTTGGCTCTTATAACGCCTTCTTGATCCAATCCCAACATACGTCTTCAATTGTGATTTCTTGTTGGACATTCCACCCGATGCATTTGGCGACATTCCACCTTCTTCAGTGTTGCATATTCCACCCGCTTCGTCGTTCGACATTCCACCAGGGGAAACAAATGCACTGTTACTGTTAGTGAATGCTTGTGGACGTCCAGCACTATGTACACCATCATATGTACTTGTCCTTTTAGGTGTTCTTCTGGCCTTCTCTTCCGCCAACTCTGCCTCTACGACATTGACCTTCCTTTTAAGCACTTCAATTAAAGATTTCTGATCCTCTACAATACGCATCAAACTCTCCCTACATTTTTTTTAAGCAATTTCTGTGTTGATCGTTGCTCATCGGTACTTTTTGGTGGTGGTTGTTTTTCTTTCACATCATTCTCATCCTTCATTATAGCACCAAAATCATCTACAACATGAACCTGAAATTTAACATTTAATATGTTATATAACTACTGTGAATATAACATAACATTCACAACTAAAAAAAACCAAACACATACCACACCCATCTCGAAAACACGTTTGACGATGTTGTCTCCAACATTTGTATTCATCCAGTTCAAGATCCTTGGAAATTTCTCTATTGCACCTTCGGGAGCCATGAAATGCTCACAAAACCAAACCTATAAAACATGTCATTGTTAAAAATTACTCATAATCAAATAACAAATATTCAAAAATTTAGTTGTCAAATGAGTAAATAAGAACTACCTGCAACATGTACACACAACCATCGACATAAACATTGGTTGTAGTTTTGCCTTTCTTCACAAAATCTGAAGCTTTGCTCAAATTTTCTAACAAATAACGATACACTAAACTACCCCAAGAGTACTTACTCACACCACTTAAGTCATCAACAATTTCAAACAGTACACGAAACACTCGTCCACTACGATTTGGAAATAAAATCTCACACATCCCCACCAATATGTACAAGCTACAGAAATGCTCACAAGGTATGGTTTTTTTATGTTTTTTCGACAAGAATTTGTAAATGAAATTCAAATATTTAATTTCCTTACCTAACTATCTCACACATTTACTACTACCCATTGTATCCTTTAATTTTATACTTTTACCATCTAAACTCAACCCTAATCCTGAACAAAAATCATTTTCATTGATATTGAAAACTTTGTCTGCAATAATAAAAGCATTGCTCGAATCCACCCATTTCTTCGTTAACTCCCGCAAAATTTTAGTATTCAATATCACTTTACCACTCAAGTCTAAAAACCAAGCAAATGGAGTCTTCGAAATGAGTGATCGTTGCTCCTCTGTCAACTGTTCGTTCAGAGTGCAAACATACATCATTGAAACTGAATGACGAACGGTCAACTGCCCAAAGAAAATAACTCAAATGAAAACACCAAAACAAATAACCAAATAACCAAAAGGGTCGAACAAACGACAAGAACCCCAATACCCAAACGTAAAACCCAATACCCAAACCTATAACAAAATGGTCTGAGAAGGCATTTACCTTGCTCCAACGAAGTTGCAGTCCGGAACTTCCCATTTCGGCAAAACTACGACAACGATAGAACGAATGTTTGAGAGAACGCAAGGGAGAGGACGAAAACGCCGGGAGAACGAATGTCAAAGAGAACGCAAGGGAGAGGACGAAAATGCCGAGAGAACGAAATGTGAGAGAGAACGCAAATCTGAGAGAGAAAACGTAATGAAAAGGGCGAGGGTATAATTGGAACGAAAAAATTTTCAAACCCTTTTCATTTTACCTGCCAAAATTTAAAAAAAAAAAAAAAACAACCAATTGGAGCTTGACACCTGTCGGTATCAAAAGTGTGTCAAAAATTGGGTGTCAAAATAACGGGACCCCTTCAAATGTAATGAAGTTTTTCTTCCATGGTTGTAGAAACACTAAATAGGCCACGTGTGTTTCAATATTCTCTTTTTTTAGATTCTTTGATTTCTTAAAAGTGTTGTGTACTCAGGTATTTTTGAACCTTCTATGTTTTGCTAGTCTCATGTTCAGCACAGATCTTGAATTTTGAATTTCTGTAAAACTTCAAATCTCCCTCACCCCTTTTTCTGGTTTAGATTTGGTTCTTTTCTAAATCATGGGGTACCACAGAAGGGGAGCTCTTGATCACCTTCGCATCTTGTCTTCGAGATTTATGCCTCAAAATCCAACTTTTTGGCATAGTTTTAGGAGTTGCAAATCTTGGTATTTAGATTCAAGTTCAAAAGGGGCTATCTTTAATGGGTTCTCTTCATGGTGTTCGATTTCTCATAGACAGGGGCACAAGGTGTTGTTGGAGTTAATGGTAACTTTCACAATCTCTTTCCTTTGGGGGCTAAGAGATTTTACTGTATTGATCCATATAATGTGCAACATTTCAAGCCGTGGGGACAGGATTTGGGTCTGTTTCGTGAGTTTGTAGGAGATGATGATGTAAGGTTGATTGGAGTTGAAGGTGGAGGTTTGGGCAAACATTCTTCAACGTTAACCAAAGGAGAAGTTGGTGTAAAAAGTAAATAAATATGGTTAAAGTAAAAACTGGATATTTTTGTAATTAAAAAATTTTGGGGAAATTTGAGGAGGTGGAGGAAGTATTTGGTGGCGGTGGAGGTAGCAAATGTCTCTCATAAAATCATTGTTGTATTTGAAGGGAAGTCCATTTGAAGGGAAGTCCACTACAAGATAAAATATTAAACTCTAAAGCTTTTATATATAGACCACCCATATTCTATTTACACTGTCATTCGTTCTTTTGACTTTTTACCCAATAATACCTTTACCTAAAAATTTATAATCTAAAACACTATTATTTATCCTCCATTATGGTATTTGTTCTTTCAATTTTCCGAACCTATTATCTGTTTTATGTCTAGTCGTGATATAAAATTCTTCTGTTTCATTCTGAATTTTGTCATTCGTACAAAGTAGATGGTTAATGTAACATTGCATCTTAATACAGTAATATTACCAAAATAAGTATAACGTCATCAATAATAAAAGTAGATAATCTATAATCTAAAAAGAAATATTATTACAATTATCTAAAATATAATTATAATATATATATATATATAATATATATATATATATATATATATATAATATCTTTATAACTCAAAGAAATTACAATTGGATAGAGAAAATAACAACTTAAAATACTTTAAAAACGTTCAATATAATTAAGGTCAATCCTAAAATTATATAGTTACATCTTCTTTATCGTGGATCAACTCTTATTTTCATAAGTGTTAATTTAGTCATTGCTCAGTCCTAGTCCACTGTTCATTAAGTCCCCTTTTAGAGGGTTTCCAAATGAGGAAGCCAAAAAAACTTCAATTTTCAAAATTATCTCTCAAGTAGGTTAAGGTTATGACTAAAGCAGGTTTGGCCCACTAAAAGACTTTAATTAACTCTTAAAAAATAATATTTTGGGTCTGAGACAAAGATTGAACCGAATCCTCATGGGTCACTCTAGGTTGAAGGTCGAGACGGGCCAATTGGGGACCAATGTAAAGATAAGCTAGTTCGAGCCGAAAGTCGAGATTGGTTGGTCTTAGTCCAAGGTTGAACTAGATCAGCCCAAGTCAAAAGCCAAGTTAGGCCAACCTGAGTCAAAGGCTAAGATAAATCGACTTGAACCGAAAGTCAAGACAAATAGGTCGAAAAGGAAGGTCGAGACTTGTCAATCTAAGTCGAAGACTAAGATGGGAAAACTCAGAGAAGTCATCATCTTAGTGGTGCCCAATGTCATCCCAATTCATAGAAAGTTTCCTTTTTGAGTTTTATTTGTGAAATTTGACATCCCTTGAGCTAATTCATAGTATCAAACATTTCACAAATCATAAAATTTGTGATTTTTAACTTAAACAATATTAGATTACCCAAGTCAAATCTCATAAAGGGAATTTTCCAATAAAAAAATTTCATAACTATCATTTTATTACAGTTTAATGCACAAGAATATCAATTTCACATTCAACTCTATCAAACATGATCTATCAAAGTATCCTAGATGCAAAACAAACTAAAAATCAATCCAAACTCATCCAAGCATAAATTCTAACTTACATTCAACAATAACCCCAAACAAGCATATCATAAATATAAAATTTTAGCTTTCCTCACCTTAAAAAGACCATTCATGTAGCTTTAAAAATACCAAAACTCTTCTACTCCACATAATGTTCTATCAACATATAAAAACATCATCAAAATGATCAAGACATACCATTATGATCACTTATTAATAAAAACTCACAGAAAAGATTAAAACCTTACATGCAACCAAGAGAAAGCCACGTGTAAGGTAAGACAATTTTTATCAAAGAAAAAAAACAAAATTTCAACTTAAACGCATGGAGAAACTGATAGGACAAAAAAAAAGAACTCGCCAAAAGGATTACTCCAATGATCTTCGATCTTCAAAGAATTGAACAGAAAATAAGATAATCTAAAAGAAATGAAAGAGTTTTATAAAAACGATTTCTAAAAAAATAAAATATTCTAAAATAGTAAAACTCTTTTATAAAATTTGCATTTATACTTAAAAGTTTTATTATTAAAATAATAATTTTTAAATACACAATGAATTTTAAATTATTATTTTATAAGTCTTTACATAAAATACTTTGAAATTGATATATAAAATAATAAAACTGTTACAACAATTAAATTAGGTGGTCACAGCCCATTGGCGTTGTTTCCCCTAGTATGATATAAAGCATTTGGAAAGCATGAATATATATACCAATACTTTTTTAACTTTTATTTCATCCTTCAATAGAATTATTTTATTCTAATTGCTTAAACCATTGTATTTTCTACAACCAGTGTATATTTATTTAAATTAGAAATATTATATACAACTGTATAATTAAATAATGTATGCAATCAATTTGCACTTTTTTTTAATTTTTTACAAATTTTAAATATTGATTTTTTTTTTTACTTTTTTATTTATTTTCATCTTCATTTCTTAAGTATTTTTCTTAGTCAAAACTTTAGTTATTCTATTTTTTTAATTTTTTACAAATTTTAAATATTGATATTTTTTTTACTTTTTGTTATTTTCATCTTCATTTCTTAATTATTACATGTACTTTAAGATATTAATTAAGTTTTAATGTAATGTTAAATATGTATAAGACTTGTGTTAACATTATATTTCTTGTGTCTTCTAAAGAAAATCGCATTTATTATAAACTTACTTTTGAGTCTTGTCTTCTAAAGAGATAATTTTTTAAAGAAAACGTCTTCTATCATTACACTATTATATACTTTGACTTAAAATATTATTGATGTTGAGATTACAAAAACTGTGCTCATAGTCAGATATTATCTTCAAAAAAATACAAAATAGAGAGTAGGCTTTTTTAAAGCTACTAAATTTACTAATTAGTTTTAACATATCTTACCTTCCTATGACACTAGTTGTGACTTCAGAACAAGGTATCATTTAATATTTCATTCACCTGAAAATTTATTCGCAGTCATTGAAGCATGACAAAGTGGAAAACATTTTATCCTTCCTTAATGTATGATTTTTCAAAATGAAAAGGCAATGCTATTAGTGGGTTAGGATAATCATATCATATAATACAAGCTTTAAAAAACCACAATTGATAAAGTAAAATTTTCACAAGACATTCACCCAAAATGAATCACACAAATATGGAATGAATTGGTCGATTTTAAAATAACTAAATTCACCAATTTTCATTTCCGTAAAGCATAATATCTAAAATTTGCTTTAAATATGAAAAACCTGACTGAAAATAAGTGGAAGTGGATGCAATTGTTTTTTTTCACCTCATGCTCATGCATTTCCATGGGATATTTGGGAAAATCTATAATATTCTATGCATTAGATTTTCAAATTGAAAAATTTGAAGACATATTCCGAATTTCATAACATTAAAATATATTTTATGTTAGATAACTTGAAATACATTTCTGAATCCATAAATATACTCCAAAATTTTAAATTATAATATTAAGAATCCAAAAATGCATTTGAATTGTATACACAATCTACAATAAATTCCCAGAATAAATTTTTAAATTATGCAATTTAAGAAAAGAAATAATTTTTTTTTTCACATCTATGAAATTGCATGAAGAATGGAGGGGACACTAAAAGAAATTGGGACAGTGGTGTAATGTACTACTAAAGCCCAAAATAACCACCGTACTAGGCCCAAAAGTGACGGCGTACTGAAAAGGCACAAAAGACATTTTTAGTGGAAGTGTGAAATATTAAATGCAGTAAATGATTTATTTGTCATACTAATTACCTACTACCAAACATGCCTCCGCACCAAATTCAACTTTCCGAATAAAAGTGCAAATTCTCATGGAATAATGAAAGTACCAGGAAGCCAACACAAGGAACATGTTATGTAACTTGTATGACTAAGAAGTGCCTAACTGTGCATAGCTTAACAAACAATAGATCATTAGAAGAATTTTCTATTGACAGAAGTACCCCATAACGTAAGGCTTTTTGTCCATTTGTGGTGTTTCAATTATTAGACAAAGGTCGTAAATGGCTTGCTGCACCAAATAAAACACATTTTTTACGGCAAAGGATTCGAACTCATTAAGCAGGTTGTGAAGGTGTCGACATCCTAAAGCTTAAGACTCAAGACCCCATCATTAATCCACCCAACTAATTCCCACCCACCCGGAGCAAATGCATATACTGTTATCACTTCTTCACTTCCGTTTGTTGTTTTTCTTCAAGAAAAAATTGCAATTAATGGAGTAAACCATCCCTAAAACTTCACCCTCAAAAACGATGTTTTGTAACCATAAGGAAAACCCTCTTTTAGCCCTACCCCCCGTACCATCCCTATCTTCTTTCCTGAAATCACGTGCTCCTCAACAAACCGACAAACGCGGGTTCGACCCCCTTTCAAGAAAAAAATATTGAGGAGTTCTTTTCTTCGGTTATTATTAACTTAAATAAAAACCACAAGGAAAAAAAAAAAGTTTATGAGCGGAGGAAAAATCCACAGGGATGATGAACAGGATTTGGGACTTATCCGGCACTCCCACAAGGCTGTGTTTTTTTACACGCAAAATGGCACCACCAACAATGGATACGTGCTTCACTATCATCACCAGTGCCTTCCCTGAGAACCACCACCACCTTTGTTCTTCCCAAAGAAGGCATTCTTGGGTTTTGACTTTGGTAACTCATTGATGTCCATAACCTGAATAGTTCTTTGCCTTTTGGCTATACACCGCACAAACACACCAAATTACACGTCAGTTATATATATAGAGATAAAGAAATATCACAGCATGAAAATGAAAATTATAGAGACGAAAATTCCACCATTTTCAGCCTCTTTGTAGTTCTCTTGAAGCCGCCTTCTGGCAGAAGCAAGCCTCTCCGCGTCAAAACTGCTCTGTCTTTGTCTCTGCAACCATTCAACACTATGTGAGGACCACTTAAGACCCCTTTTACCTTGTCAGATAAACCCACCACCACATACACATTTTAGAGAACACCAAAATGGTTGAGAAATCATATCCATACGTTTTGAGAAGCGGAAGCAGGGGTTGAAACTGACGGTGCTGGCGTAGGTTTTGGCCGAGGTTCACTGCGCGGAATTACCTTCGGTTTGTGTTCTGCTTCTGAGTTGTTACGGTCAGAGCCTGAGCTCCCATCTGCGTCAGCATATAGGCCATATCAATCAGGAGTGAACTACAGTATCCAAAAAGATTTGAATCAGATGCCAATATGCTTATACTATACTCACTGTGTGGATTTGGCGAGTATGCAAAATCAGGAATCTGCAAAAGGAATAGAAGAAGAATGAATATTATTAGCTCAACTTTCCAAGAAAAAAAAGAAAAGCACTACGCGAAAAAGATTTCTTTGACCTCAACCTGATGATGATGCCCATTTTGGGTGGTTTTCTGCACAGGCGAGTCTCCATCAGCTGCCAATACCCCACCAACATCATCATTAATTATCATTAATAATTTCACATGCACTTTAGAAAATCCTCAATATTAACCTAATAATTAATAATTAATCGATAATCAAGATTACCCATCAGAGTGTTGCTTCCTCCCTGTGGATTCAACTTCACCCACTCATCCACAATTTCCTTCCACTTCCTGCAAAAACAAAAAATAAAAATTAATCAAGTCAATCGATTAAAACTCTTGCAATACGACAACATTAAATTCCGCAAAAAATGAAATTATTTTTATATCTCTTCCTAAACCTGACAAGCTGCTTCACCAATCGACGAACGTCGTTTGAAGGATGCTTCCGTAACCGATTCACGTGCCTCCCGATGTCAGTTTCCTACAGGAATCAAAATTCAAACACCATTAAGTGATTCATAAAAAATTAAAAAAGAAAAAAGTTTCAAAAGAAAATTATCTTACCTTCAAAGCTTGGAATGTAATATCCATGTCCGCAAGGCTTTGCAGCAACTCTACCAAGGAATCTTCAGACTACAAAGGAGAAACAAAGCAAGCCAAATTAAAAGAAAACATTAATTGAACTTGTAATCTCAGTATGAAAAAAAAAAGTTGAATTGAACAATTAACAATACTTGATCAGGCTCTTCGAGTTGCTCTTTGATATCTAGAATCTTCTTCTGTTCGTCGTCGAACAAACCACCGTAAGGATCCAACTCCTCGTCGCCGTCATCGTCTTTCAGAGACTGCGGCGTCGCGGGGGAATTGGCTGCGGCGGCGGCGGCGCGTCGCTGAGGTTGCCGTTCGGGGCTAGGGCTAGGGCTGTTCTGCTTCGCAACTTGGTGGTCGTTGGGCCTGAGGCGTTGGCCGTCGCCACAATTGCGGCACTGCGGAGGCGCGGCCGTGGCGGAGTAGAGGCTCTCCACGATGGAGTCGCGGCGGCGCTTCAATTCGGCAGCGCAGTCCGCGGAGGCGACGGCGATTGCGGCGTCTATGAACATCCAGACGTCGACGCCCGAGGTGTCCAATATGGATCGGAAATCGTCCAAATCCATATCCGAAGCGAGCGCGTGGACCAGTGCAAAGAGATTGAGGAAAAGCGATGGATTGATTATATAAGATGAGTTGAAAAGGAATTTCTTCTGCTTCTCTATGAAAGGCTAATGAGCACAGAAAAAGAATCTGGGAAGATTCCTTGTTCTGTTGCTTAGGCTTTGGGAGAACTACAGGTTAGGTTCTAATGTAACATCAAGGGATCTAAATTACTCTAAAGGGAAAAGGCAAGGAGTAGATCGAAACGACGAATGAGTAGCAGTGATAAAAACGACGTAGATCTGAGGTATGGATATGGAGATTGATCGATTAAGGGTGGAAAGTTGTGGATAATGGAGAAGAGGATAGTACAGAGAGAGGATGAGGATTGAGGATATTCGAGAAGAAAAACCAAACCCTTGATTAATATAATTGATTTGGTTTTAAGATGTTAATTAGGATTTGGAAGTATGGTAATGGTATTGGTATGGTACGGCCCCAGGGTCTCTACCTGTGCCTCACCAATACCATTATACATTACCTTACTTGTCTTTCGTTTGCTGCCAAACTCTTTGTATATTATGTTTTTTTCCTGTGGGCTAAGGGAGATGAACACAAACATTTTCAATTATTTGCATTTGGCCCACGTATCTCCCTCACAAATCAATAATAGTACTAAACTATTTTAATTAAGTTTTTTTAACATTTTGTAATTATTCATAAATAATGTGAAATTTATAAAATCAATTAAACCACCACAATGAAAATATTATAAGATGGTTGTAAAAGATATGTTTGGATAAAAAATTTTCTACTTGATTAACAAATATAAAATGAATTATACGGATATCACTATTCAACTATTATTTGATAATATGAAATTTTTATAATATATATATATATATATATATATATATATATATATATTAGGTAATCAAATATTATATTAGTTATATTTTTTATATTATTATAATTTGTGTAGATTTGTGTACATGTCTTTTCTTTTAATAGATGATGAAGGATTATAGGATCTTGTATGTATATATATGGTACTCTATTCCTTGAAATAATACATCAGAATTATTCTTTAAACTTTTTATTATGGTATCAGAGCCAAACACTGATATCCTCTACAGTTTAGGAATCAATGCCTTTTTTTTTTATTGAATATTTCTGATGGTTTCTTCCGATGACAATCAATCGGAGAAACATGATTCTGGAACTTCCGCTGCTTCCAATAGTTATATTTCTACTACTGCCGAATTTGTGACCAAGTCAGATATATCTAACTCTGCTCTTAATCTTTCTATTGTTACTAAGGGTAGTGATTGGATAATTGATTCAGGTGCTACTGATCATATGACTTGTGATCCTCATATATTTACTAATTTTTCCACTAATTGTTCTAAAACCGTTATTATTAATGTCAATGGGGTCTCATCTCCTATTGAAGGTATAAGTACTATATCCCTCTCAGCCTCTTTATCGATTCCTGATGTTTTATTTGTTCCTACATTAAACTGTAATCTTATCTCCATCAGCAAGTTAACAAAATCACATTTTTGTGTTGCCTTGTTTTACCTAACCCATTGTCTTTTTCAGAACATCCATTCCAAGGAGAAGATTGCTAGTGGTAGAGAGAATGCAGACTTTATTATCTTAAAAATGTCTCACAACAAAACCATAAAAGAAGATTGGCTTGTCTCGCGAATGATCACATACAAGATAAAAACAAAAAAGAAATTTGATTGTGGCATAAACGGTTGGGACATTCCTCTTTTGGTTATTTAAAAAAATTATTTCCATCATTATTTCTTAAATGCAATATTTCTTATTTTTTTTGTGAAACTTGTGTTTTGGCAAAAAATCATCGTGTTGTGTTTCCTTTAAGCAATAACAAAACTGATTTTCCTTTTTCATTAATTCACACAGATGTTTGGGGTCCTGTCCCGCAATCTACACATAATGGAAAAAAATGGTTTATCAGTTTTGTTGATGATTGTACTCGGGTAACCTAGGTATATTTGCTTAAACATAAAAGTGAGGTGTGTGATGTGGTTCGTTCATTCTATCATCTGATTGTTACACAATTTAACACATCTATTAAGGTCATTCGATCAGACAATGGAGGGGAATATTTTAAGACTGAATTAATAGAGTTCATGAACTCTAAAGGCATCTTGCATCAAACTACATGTCCTTATTCACCACAACAAAATGGAGTGGCTGAGAGGAAAAATAGACATATATTAGAGGTGACAAGATCACTTTTGATAGATGGTAATGTCCCATCTCATTTTTGGGATGAGGCTGTGTGATCTGCCGTTTATTTAATTAATCGAACCCCTTCTAGTGTGCTTAACTTTCGAAGGCCTTATGATGTGTTGTCTGATCATTGTTTCCTTCCTCCCATAGTTTATTTACCACCTCATATTTTTGGATGTGTAATATATGTTCACTTACACCCACATCAACGTACAAAGCTTGAAGAACGAGCAATCAAATGTGTTTTTGTTGGGTATGGATCAACTCAAAAAGGTTATCGTGCTTACCATCCACCATCAAAGAAATTTTATATTTCTATGGATGTGACATTTAATGAGCATGAATTTTTTTATGTTGATTCTCCACTTCAAGGAGGCAATGAAAGTGAAGTGCATAATCATGATGTTAGTATGTTTGATTATATATCATCGTGTGAGGATCATTCTGCAGCAAGTGAGCCAATCCTAAATATGGACACTTCTTTTCTGGATAATACAGTGTCTTCTGATCATAACCAATTGGCTCAATCTTCTCCACAGGTTCAGCTTGACTCTTCAGAGGTACCTTCTGATCCTATCTCTGATAATACTAATTTAGATGAAATTGATTCTTGTCTGCCTGAAACCACCAGCATACTAAACACTGAGTCTACTACTGTTCAATATAATCTTCCACCTTGTTCTAACCGTGGTCAACCTCTAGCTAAATATGAACCAGACCTCCAAGCCAAAGTTAAATATCCCATTAGTAAATATGTGTCATCTCACAGGT
Organism: Vigna reflexopilosa; assembly: GCA_027742785.1. Lineage (NCBI taxonomy): Eukaryota > Viridiplantae > Streptophyta > Magnoliopsida > Fabales > Fabaceae > Vigna > Vigna reflexopilosa. The sequence continues at coordinate 25,380,364 of CM050918.1, forward strand.
TATCTCAATCATATGCATAATTTGTATCTCACTTATCTTCAATTTCTATTCCTAGTAATGTACAGGAAGCTTTGGCAGATCCTAGATGGACCGAAGCAATGGTTGAGGAGATGACGGCTTTAGAAAAAAACAACACTTGAGATCTTGTGTCCTTACCAAGAGGGAAGAAAACTGTGGGCTACAAATGGGTCTTTACAATTAAGCATAAAGCTGATGGAACTATTGAAAGGTATAAAGCACGACTTGTGGCTAAAGGTTACACTCAATCTTATGGTGTATATTACCAAGAGACGTTCGCACCGGTAGCCAAGCTCAATACTGTGAGAATACTTTTTTCGCTAGCTGCAAACCAAGATTGGCCTCTTCTACAATTTGATGTGAAAAATGCTTTCCTACATGGAGAAATTTCAGAAGAAATTTATATGGATTCTCCACCAGGCATGACAGATTCAAATGGAATGAAGGTTTGCAAATTAAAGAAGGCTCTATATGGATTAAAGCAATCCCCAAGAGCATAGTTTGGAAGGTTTACCAAGTCTATGAAGGCTTTTGGCTATAGAGCAAGTAACTCTGATCACACCTTATTTTTTAAGAGAGGAAAAGGAAAGATTACAGCTTTGATTATATATGTAGATGACATGATTGTTACAGGAAATGACCAAGATGAGATTTCTAGTTTACAACAATACCTTTCATCTGAATTTGAGATGAAACAACTTGGAAACCTCAAATATTTTTTGGGTATTGAAGTAGCTAAATCAAAACATGGTATTTTTCTATGTCAAAGAAAATATACTATTGATTTACTATCAGAAACTGGGCTGCTTGGGAGTAAACCAGCTGATACACCAATTGAACAAAATCATAAACTCTTTCAATGCTCAAATTCAGCAAGCATAGACAGAGGAAGATACCAAAGGCTGGTAGGAAAATTAATTTATTTGTGCCATACACGTCTAGATATCACCTATGCAGTGAATGTTGTTAGTCAATTTATGCATGACCCATGAAAGCTTCATATGGATGTTGTTGAAAGAATTTTGAGATATTTGAAGTCTGCTCTTGGAAAAGGAATTTTGTTCTCAAATAATGGAAACTTAAAGGTAGAAGGGTACACTGATGCAGATTGGGCAAGTTCAAAAGATGATAGAAGATCTACCTATGGATACTTTACTTTTGTAGGAGGGAATCTTGTAACTTGGAGGAGTAAAAAACAACCTATAGTAGCAAGATCTAGTGCTGAAGCAGAATTTAGAGGCATGGCACTAGGTGTATCTGAACTTTTGTGGATTAAAAATATGCTATCAGATTTGGGATTTAAACCAAATGAAGTTTTGAGTTTGTATTGTGACAATACTTTGGCTATTGCAATTGCTCATAATCCTGTTCAACATGATAGAACAAAGCATGTGGAGATTGATAGACATTTCATCAAAGAGAATATTGAAGCTGGAATAATTTCATTTCCTTTTGTAAGATCAGAGTTATAGTTGACTGATGTTCTCACCAAAGGAGTGTCAAGAAGATTGTTTGATGAGTCTCTATTCAAGTTGGGAATGTGTGATATTCATGCACCAACTTGAGTGGGGGTGTTAAGATATGCCAAATATTCTATTAAAAGATATTAGACAATCAAATATTATATTAGTTATATTTTTGATATTATTATAATTTATGCAGATTTGTGCACATGTCTTTCCTTTAATAAATGAAGGATTATAGGATCCTTGTATGTATATATATGGTACTCTATTCCCTGAAATAATACATCAAAATTATTCTTTAAACCTTTTATTATGTAATACATCCTTCTATAAATTTTTTTAACTTCATATAACATAATGTTAAAATGAAAAATAAAAAATATGGTGTACAGATATGATCATACTTCACACTTAAAAAATATATAAGCCTTTGTAAAATTTCTTTTTGTTTTCCTATATTTCTTAATAAATCGAAGATATATAAATAAAACAAGGATAAAGAGATAAAATTACTGAGTAATTTTATAAGAACACAAATATTACAATAAGATTTACTTCAATAAAAAAAAATAATAATAACACATTTTTTTACAAAATAATAAAAGTCTCCACAAAAATCATCTAAAAATAATTCTAACAATACTATTTTCCATAATTTAAATAATATTTTTATAACAATATTCAATATTTCTTAACTTTTGTTTTACATAATTTATTGTCTTGAATATAGAGAATTGAATTCAAATTTTGTTTGTATCGCATAATTCACTATTATAAAATTGTCTATAGATAGCGCTAAATAGATAGCGTTTTTTTTAAAATAAGCACTATTTATTAATGTGCAGAATAATAGATAACACTTTTTTAAATAAGCGCTATTTGTAACTTTGATAATAGATACCGTTTTTTCTGAAAAAACGCTATCTATAGGTATTTAATATTATTTTTTTTATTCATAATTTGAAATAGACTAATAGATACATTTTTTTTTTGGTTAAACATGCTTTTAGTCCCTTAAGTATAACTGATTTTTGGTTTTACTTACTGCTCAAAACTTTGATGGCATTTAATCCTTGTAGTATTAAAATATGTAAAAATAGTCCTTAAAAATGGACGGCGTCAACTTTTTGATGATCTGGCAAACGGTGAGGCTTGCCAGCTTCTTACTTAAATATGTGCCACGTTGCGTGTTTAATACGTAGAAGGAGATTAAGTAGAAAACGCGTGTGGGAGTCTTAAATCAGATTTCCAATTAGGGCAAAATTGGGGAAAACTCATTTCTGTAGGCAGTAGCTGAAATTGTGGCATACCCTATTGCTTTGCTCCAGGAAATTTTTGTTCGGACAAGGAAGCAGCAGCTGTGAACTAGATTGCTCCGGCAAAATGTCTTCTCCAGACTCAAGTGTTGTGCGAGATTCTATTGACATAGATGTTGATGAAAATGGTGTCCGTGAAAAGGAGTCTCAATTTGACGGAGTAAAAAATCGGAAAGCAGGGCCTGGAGAGGGTACTTCAAGAAATTGCTACGGTTTGGATGGGTCTGAAAATGAGTCATCAGATAGTGATTGCTCTGATTGCGAACTCATGGATCGGGAACAGTGGGAAAAGATTTCGGTTAAGAGAAAGCGCACTGGGTTTAATGACCAACCTTGTTCTGATGAACATGCTAGTTCTTCTGGATTACATTTTAACAATAATGTATGCACTGATATTGATGAGGAAAATAGGAATCGGGAGAATGCTGGGGTTACAACTCATTTTTGTCCCACTAATGGCGAAAATGTTGAGAAGAATCAATCTTCCTTAACTTCTGATTGGGAGACTTTTAAATCTTCTTTGTTTGAATTCATAGAGACGGAAATGCAATCATTGCATCAAAGCTGCGAAATTGAGCACGAATGAAGTACAAGAAGCAAAGATTTCTCTCCCGGCACCCAGAATGAGAGCAACAATTTCTGTAATGATGTTACTGGTGTTTCAAGGTTCAATAAAGAATTCAGTTTTCCCCAATTCAAAAAACACTTTGCCCTAATTGGAAATCTGATTTAGACCCCACACGCGTTTTCTACTTAATCTCCTTTCACATATTAAATACGCAACGTGGCATATACTTAAGTAAAAAGCTGGGTCTCACCGTTTACCAGATCATTAAAAAGTTGACGCCGTCTATTTTTAAAGACTATTTTTACATGTTTTAATACTACAAAAATTAAATGTCATCAAAGTTTTAAACACGGACTAAAATAAAAAATCAATAATACTTAAAGGACTAAAAACATATTTAATTTTTTTTTAAACGTTATCTATTCAAATATTAATAAATAGCGTTTTGTTTAAAAAATATATCTATTACAATTTATTTTTATTTTAAAAATTAAAAAAACTCCCCTATGCGGGGTATCCTGTCTGCTCGTTCTATCTTGTCTTCTCCTTTCGGTTCTCTTCTTTGCTTCTCATGTCACTGGGTTCTTCTCTCTTCTCCTTCCCCGTTCTCTCCTTTCTTTCTCATTATCTCTGGGTTCTTCTCGTTCGCGTTTGCCTCCTTGCTATCGCTTAGACCCGAAACCCTACCCTTGTCAGTACGCTAGCTAGGGTTTCATTTCACCTTCTCCGAACAATCTCGCTCCCGCATGCTCAATTGAAACCAATTGCATCACTCAGAAATTCGGTGGAGCCAATTCCCCAGTAGATGATATGAAACCGTGCTAGCGGACCAAGCCTCTTCTTCTGCCCTTTCTGATGCTTCTCCACCACCACGCCGTCGTCGTTCTCTTCGATGTTTTCAAAATCAAAAACAACTTTCGCGAGCGCGAAGCCTCTAATGACTCACTCGGATACCCTGAAATGTAACACTCACGTGCCTGCTTTCAATTTTAAGGTTTGCTTGGTAATCTGTTTAATTTTGGCACTAGTCGCTTTTATTGCCGAGCTAGAAAGAATAACTTTGTGTATAAAATGGTGAACCAATCAGACATCTTGATTAGAGGGAAAATTTTATATAATCGTTTATAGAAATTGGGGCTTGACATTGACCCTAATAATCTGCGTTGTAAAGGTCTGCACGGATGTCTATAGGTTATCAAGTTGGAGCTTCAACTCTAATTTTGATTAGAGAATAATACTGTAAGGGTGTCTTTTATTTCCATTCTATGAAACTGCTTTTGTGTGTAACTTAACTAGGTTGCTTCTAATTCTAATTACAGTAGTGATATTATTAGTAGGTAAGTTGTTTATATGCTCCGCTTCTTGAGTGTTTTGTATTTTTATTATTATTTATTATCATTTGTCCAGTCTATAATTGCAACTTTTGTATACTAGTTTTGAATTTTACTTTACCCTGAAGCTTGTTTGGTCCAATGTGTCAAAAAGCTTTTTTCTTTTTTTTTTGGAACAAAATGCAGAAGCTTGTACTTTTAATCTTAATGTTTATAGTTTTACTGCGTTTTCTGAATTACGCAACAAAGGTTGGAAGGAAATAGTTTTTTGTGACATTTTTCCTTTTATGTCTGCATCTAGAAGGACGTTTCTTCTTTTTGCAGGATTTTCATAGCACTAATGTTGCAGAAGTCATTGAATGGAAAATAATCTTAATAGTAGCACAGAGGAAAAAAAATGAAGTCTAGGGGTGCCTTGGTACGGCCTGAATCGTTCTGGGAAATCTTTTCAGTGTGACAGACTAGTTTGGAGGGAGAAAGGATCTCTGCCGAATTATGGAGATTTCCTAACAGAACTACAAATGTTGGGCAAATGATATATGCTTATCTTAGTAACACATCTCAGTTGGATGGGAAAAAAGGTTTCTACACTCTTTTTTTTCTATTTTTTTCTTCTGTTAAATGAGTATGTGTTAAGACTCAATAATTTTAGGCATATCTTTTAATTATTTTGGCCACTCTAACATATTCAGTCAAGATCCACCTTGTGGCAGTTATGATTTCGATCCCTTTGAAATGTCATGACTTACTATTTTGTGTAGATCCTGAAACACTCTGTTTATCGCAGTCTTTGTCTCGACAGGTCGTACATCCATCAAGATATACTACTATGTGCATGTACACAAACGTTCAAATAGGCTTCATGATGAACTTTCCTTCAAGATATGTGATAACTGTTGCAATGTTTAACTTTGATGCATAAAAGAAAATTATTCTTGTTCTTTATTTACTGATATTCGTAAGACTTGATGTTTGAGCCAAAACCTTGCTCTTGGCTTTACTTTGTACCTTATGAATTGATGCTTTTAGCCTAGTGTTGGAACTTGGAACTATGCTTGAATATGATCTAATTGTTTTCTGTTTTCATTAAAACAGGCAATATCATTTGCAAATCTTTTCTTGGCTGATATCTTAACTTCCATGGCAAAGGTGTGCTTCCTTTTCAATATTATATTTCTATTAGAAAAGCCTTTGTCCTTCTCTCCCTTGAAATCTTTATAATTAGTTTTTGAGTCTAGTCGATTTCATTTAGAGATTTGAAGCTATATGCTTTTGCCATCATTTACATATTTTTATTTTTATGGATACAGTGGTCCAACACTGATGCAACCTGAGAGTTTAGAATTGCCATAATCTGTTGATCTAAATTTTAGTATCTAGTAATGTATAATTATATTATTTTGATTATGGTTGTAATTTTTTGCAGGTGTTTTCTGATTTGGAACATTCAGTAAGTAGAATGGTCCACCGACAGGTTTGATTCTGATAAATTACGTCTAATATCTTCCATTATTGTTTTAAGAGTTTATTTATTTTTATTTTATTTTAGCAACTTCAATATCCCATTCTAATTATTATATAACTTGATAAAGTTCACGTGTATGATGAACTCCTTCTATTTAGACTTAGGACATGTAACATGTTTACTTAATTCATACAAAATATTTTCAAGAACTAAATCGGTTTCATTTGATTTTGTAATATGGTTATAACTTTTGTCATACTCATTGTTCTCTGTTCCACTAGAGCTTATTTTTAATGAACAGACTTTTTGGACCTATATATTTAGTTTTTGCTTGTTGTGGATGCTTCATTTCTCAACATACGATTTCACTTTTTAATTTTTTTTTGTAGGTTGCCACAATTTCTCAACATACGATTTATCTTTTCTGCGTAAACCAATGCCTCTTATAACAGAGTTGAAAGATGTAATTCAAGAGATGAAGCCACTCAAACTGGAAAAGCTTAAGAAGCCCGTGACTTAGGGAGAATTCTTGTTTTTTAATCAGGTTATGACCCTCCTTTTAATTCTCAAATAATTTGTATTTAACTGTAATTTACAAAAATACTAATGAATTAAGCTTCAGTATTTGCTTTGGTTGTTGTTGTCTACTGTGTAACTATTACATTGTTAATTATGAGAAGTTATTGGTGATAATTGTATTTTGATCAAGATAGTATCTTTGGTCCCCTTTGTTGGTTAGGTGTAGAGGGAATTAGAAAAGGGTTAAATGAAAAAACAAAGCCTCTGCATGATGCATCCAAACAACAGTAGTGCGTGCCCTTTTGCAAATGTCCCGATCTACATTATTAAAATTATATCCTTTCAAAATGCACTCTCAATTCAATCTCAATCTCATACGCAATAGGAAAATTTGACACTATCAATAGACAACTTTCATAAAAGATAACTTTACAAGTATAACTTGTATGCATTGTTATTATTGTTATGATTTTATAATGGTAATTAATAAAATGATAAATATAAAATGAAAGCATGACTTAGTTACTATTAGGACTTTAAACTTGTATATGATATGTAGTTGTTTGTTATACACTGAATTTGTTAAGAGTTTATTAGAGTTCTGGTTTATTGTTATGTTCAAATTATAACGATGTTTTCTACTTTTGGTTATCTAGTGTCCAAAATTACTCAACGACAATAATTGTGGATATTACTTGTGTTGATATATGACGAAAATTATCACATACTGTGAAGGAGGGACAATTCTAACTAATGTAACTTATCTTCATTGTCATAATTCATTTGTAATACAAAATTTGATTGACTAATTTTATATTATATTTCTTTCTTGCAATTCTTGCAGATGTCAACAATTTAGTGACAATCAAATCATTAAAGTTAGAGAATATTGGTGTTTATATGTAACTAATACATCTTATATGTTATGTTATGATGATGTACATGCCTATAGGTACAAATAGGATATATATATATATATATATATTGTCTTATGAAGTAATATGATGTCATGACACGTATTAGATGACTCGACAATATATTTTCAAATATTATCGTATCAATAGTTTTTATTCATACTAATAAATATTCTTGTTGAGACATTTGTTTTTGTCATATTTTGCTTAATATTTTATATTTTTTGTGTATAATAAAACCAATAAATAGTGGATGTTTGTACATAATAAAATTAATATTTTATATTTTTCAAAAAAATATTTTATATTTTTCAAAATATTTTATTAAAAATTATATTTTTTTTGAAAAAAAAAATATCCATAGATAGTGCTTATTTAAAAAAGTGTGTTATCTATTATCAATCACCAATAGATAGTGTTTTTTTAAATAAACGTTATTTATTGTTAGATATTATAGCATTTTTTTTAGAAATGTTATCTATTAATAGATAGCGTTGACATAGATAATGCTTAAAAAATCCTATTTATTTATCTATGCACTTTTTTTGTAGTAGTGATTTGAAGAGAAAAAAGAGCTTAGATTTACAAAATGTTTAAAGAGGTCACTTGTTGTAATGAGGAGAAGAGAAGTAAAAGTCATAACATAGAAAATTACTTATTTTTCCTCAATTTTCTTTGTAACAAAATTCATAATCAAACACATTAGAATCTGATTTCAAAAAAAATCAATTTTCATCTCTATTTTTTTTAAAAGAAAATCTATCATCTTATGTGTGTTTGTTAAACAAAATTGACTCATATTTCTAGAATCAATTATCGTCTCCAATAAGTTATTTTCAATATTATTCTCATATTCATTTTATGTCATTTTTACCCTACATAAGGTCGCACATCTCTCATAGATAATGATAATATTATGTTACGAGTAATTAAGTGGTGGAGGTGCTCTAATAATCATGTTTTGATGGTTGATTATGTGTAATTGATGTGATGAATAAGAAAAACCCAGATAATAATAGTAGTAATAATAATAATTACCACCTATCATAAATTTACATTCATACATTTTATTAACTTCAAACTAAATCATTTAAATTTAAAATAATTTCATAAATTAATATTACTAGTTATTTTTATTTAAAGTTATTTTATGCATAACTTAATATAAACCAATATTATTTTAATTGAATATAATTTCACAATTTTTTTAATTTAATATAAACTCACATGATTTTATAATACTAATACTAATAATAATAATAATAATAATAGATAATAATAATAATAATAATATATAAAGTATTGCCTATTAAATAATTCAAATTAAAATCATGTTAACATAATTTATACTAATTAAATATATATTTAAATTACATTTATTTATTCTGCCCTTAAATAAATTTAATCTTCATATAATAATAATAATAATAATAATAAATAATAATAATAAAAATAATCAAGACATATACTTTTCTTGAACTCTTTTTTCTTGATATCATAGCAGAAAAAGACTTCTTATAGTATTTGGTGATGATGTACATGTGAGTAAAGAATATACTTTATTGTTGAACTAGTTATATATTATTGAAATTTGATTTTTATTTTTTGAAAAGTGGTAATTATGATATCAAAAATTATATGATGAATATAATATAGAAGGACTTAGCATCATAATATGATAAAGCAGTTTAAGGATATAAATAAAGTCATAATATTTATAGTCATCTAAAAGGGACTATAAAATTAAAACTTTATATACATAGGAGTCCCTCAGAGTAAGGATAAGAACTAGAAAGAGTCCTAAGAGTTGGGAGTTGCATCTGACCCATCCAGAGCCTGCTCCAGAGAAGTCTCATCTCCCTCTACTCACATCCAAGTGGATGATCATTGCAAAAGGAAGAAACATATAACATGCAACTCAAACAAGAGTAAGGGTAAGCTAGGTTTTAAAAGCATGCAAGTGTTCATTTATATAGTGGAAATAAAGAACCATATTCGGACAAACAATCAAGTAAAGCATCCTATCATGTTATGACACACTAGACTCGTCCAGACTTAGAATGAATATTGATCTGGGGTGGGTTGTGCAGTTGTGGTGGCCTCTACTGCTTTGCAAAGCCATTGCCAACGGATTTCACCCTACCACACACAAGTGTAAGTCCATTACTGCACAATAGGCCTCCACGTAGCACCTATCACTAGGACCTCCTACCACTCTCACCACATGCGTCAATCTTCTCTAAGTGAGAATGAAAGACCATTAGAGTGTTAAGGATAACCCCCATATGGAAGCCTCATGTATTCATTATAAACACTATGAGGATCTCACCTAGAGACCCTATCTTGATGCTAACAATATCATTTTGATAAGTTCATAATTCTCTTGATTCATCAAACACACCATTATTACAGTTATATAAGAGCATACATACCATATTGGTTCATATACATGTCATATATCATCACCCAAACACAACAGAAGAAAAAGAAAATCAAAACAGGGTAGATCAGGTCGCATAGCACATTAGTCGCGAGATGCATCCAGGAGATTTCGCATAGCGCACCCCCCGTGCGCTATGCGAATCACTACCCAGCGACCGCTCCCAAAGGTCTCTCGCATAGCGCACCCCTGTGCGCTATGCGGATCACCACACAAAGACGCCCTCTCCAAGTGGTTCGCAATGCAAACCTCTTTTGTCTTGCGATTTAAATCGCAAAGGCTGCAGACCCCTATTCCCCGCAAAGCGCACCTTGTGCGCTATCCGAATTTATGGAAAATTTCCCAAACCTAGCACCAACTGCCCAACACACCAAATTCGCAAGGCGCACAACACATCCTTAATGTTTCGCATAGCGCACGTGATTCGCTATGCGAATTGCCCCAGTCAGAGAGCGTCTCCCAAGGTAGCTCGATGTGCGAAACCTTCTGCACAGCGAGTCTGCAGAACCTGCAGAACCCAATTCTGCAGATTTACAGAACTCCATCGCTCCAAATCCATTTTAGGTACTTTTACGAACTTTTAATCATCCTAAATTGATATATACAACGAATTAAACTTGTCTAATTGAATTTAAACCTTTCTAACCCCATCCTTTAATGTTTGTGCATCAATTATCATTCAAAAACTTATATGTCATCAATTTAGAGCTCAGATTCTAATTCTACCATGTTGAAACTATTTTTAAACACTTTGGCACTTCTAATAAATATGAAATCATCTACTTAAACTATTCCAAGAGTCTATTTCAGACAATGTACACCAGATCTCAAAATCACCACACCACTTCCCCTAATTTTAACTCAAATACCATAACCAACTTAGCTTTTTTTTCTAATAATTGGTATAACATCAATCATAGCATCTCAAACACTCAATTTCATCATCACATCTTACTCATACCAATTTCCTAATCATACAATCACATATTCATAATTCATTCATCAAGAACACAGGTTCTAACATATAAGACTAAATCAATTCAACTCAATAGAGCAGATTTCACTACACAGTTCATACATGCATCACTTGGAATTTCTACCCAACCTAACTAACACACATGCCAGGTCTGAAATTTAGAAATAAAGCCCAGCTTCCCTTACCTTGAAATCTCACAGTGTAGCTCAAAGCTTGTCTCAACAGTTCCTTACACCATAGGAACAACTTAGAGGCACCTACAGATCATCATTGGATGATGGAAGACAGCTTATTAGAACCTAATCGAAGCTAGAATTTGAGAAAATGCAAGAAGAGCTGCATGCAACCCCAATCTATTGCTTGAACGCAGCCTCGAAATGTATAGTAGAAGCGGGAATGACTTGCCAAGTGAAGAACAAAGAATTTGTTCAGTTAGAATTGTTGTCCTTGATCTCAGGATCTTCTAGATGTTGCCTGATTGTTGAACAAATGGTTTAGGAATGAAGAAACCTAGAGAGAAGGAAAGGAGTTTGATGAACAAGATTTTTAGAGAGAAGGAGTGTTTGAGCAGAATGAACCAACACTATTGTTAAAAATTCTTTTTATACGTATTGATGTATTTTAATTAAAAATATGGTTCAATTAGCACAATACTCTTATCAGCTCTTTAACCTCATTTTAAAGTTCTTACATTCTCCCTAACAACAAAAATTTTTGTCCTAAAAAATTAAGACTTACTAGAGAACAAGTGAGGATAAGACTCCAACATCTCCTCCTCTAATTCCCAAGTGGAATCACTTGTTCTACTGTCCCAAATGACTTTGACAAGCCTGATGGTTTTATCTCGGAGTTGCTTGTTCCGGCTATCCTCAATTCTAACAGGTTGAACTTCTATTGATAAATCTGATCTAACTTCAACATTCTCCACTTCTAGCACATGGGAGGGGTCAGGGACATATTTTCTGAGTTGAGAGACATAGAAAACTGGGTGCAGGTTAGCCAATTGAGGTGGCATTGCTATTTCATACGCAACTGACGCTATCCTTCTCAAGATCTGATAAGGCCCAAGGTATATAGGGGATAACTTCCTTGCCTGAATAGCCCTTCCTACACCTGTAGTAGGGGTCACTCGGAGAAAAACATGGTCTCCTGCTGTAAACTCTAGTGGTCAGCGTCTTTGGTCAGCATATGATTTTTGTTTACTTTGTGAGGCTCACATCCTCTCTTGAATCAACCTCACCTTCTCAGTTGTCTGCTAAACAATCTCTGGTCCAGTCAACACAGACTCTCCATCCTGGAACCAGCATAAAGGTGTCCTGCAGCGCCTCCCATAAAGAGCTTCGAATGGTGCCATTCCAATACTGGTTTAGAAGCTGTTGTTATAGGTGAACTCCACCAATGACAACACTTCATCCTAGGCTCCCAAGTGATCTAGTACACACGTACGAAGTAGATCCTCCAATGACTGAATGGTCCGCTCTGACTGGCCATCAGTCTGAGGGTGGTAAACAGAGCTCATCTACAACCTGCTACCCAACTCTCCCTGAAGTGTCTGCCAGAATCTCAAAGTAAACTGAGGATCTCTGTCAGATATAATACTGGAAGGCACTCCATGTAGTCTCACCACCTCTCTGATATACAACTGGGCTAATTTCACCATAGGCATCTTCAGACTAATAGCCAAGAAGTGGGCGCTCTTGGTCAATATATCCACAATCACCCAGATTGCATCATGGCCTCTAATTGAGCATGGCAAATGGGTAACAAAATCCATAGGAATGCTATCCCATTTCCACTCAGGAACTTCTAACTACTGTAGCATACCACCGGGCCTCTGATGCTTAATCTTAGCCTTCTGACATGTAAGGCAAGATGAGACAAACCGAGCTACATCGCCTTTCATACCTGACCACCAGAAAGATTTCTTAAGATCTTGGTACATTTTAGTCATGCTTGGATGCATGCTAAAACGACTGCAGTGACCTTCCTAAAGTATCAATATTTTTAATTCTCCATTATTTGGTACACAGGTTCTATCTCTGAACCGTAGAAGTCCATCTGTACCGGTGTTGAAATCATTTCCTTGCCCAGTACCCATCAAAGCTATTGATTTCTGAAGTTCTGGATCCAATAGCTACCCCTCTTTGATACGTACCAAAAGATCACTAGATACCACCAACTTACAACATCTAATGAACACGATTGTATTTAATTTATATTACTTCCTTTTTATTTGATTTTTTTTATGTAAAAATATTTAACTTTCTCAATTTCAAGTATACAATAACATAAACCTTTTATTTATTTATTAGTTGATGTAAAATAACTTATATTATTTATTCTTTTTAGTTTTAAATTTTTTTTGTTTTATTTGAAGAACATTATGCTTTACTCAAACATTTTTCATTATTTTTCAACTATTCAATTATTTAAATATCTGAAAAGTCTATTTACATTTCTAAAACATTTTTTTTCTAATTATACCCTCAATTATTTTTTTTAATATAATTTTAAGCATACTTTTGATTACTTTTACTTTTTAATATTTTTATTTATTGATTTTTTTAACATATAAAATATTGTTCCAATGATTTTATATATAGTTATTTTTATTTTATAACCAATTTTCATAAATATAATTATAGCGTCATAATTTCATAAATATAATATAATTTATTGTCATTTTCATAAAATTCAAAAGAGGAAAAAGATATACCTAAATTTAAATTATTATTAATTTAATATTTTTCTATGTGCAATTTCATTTAATTCATATATTATATTTTTTATAAATAATGTGTAAAAAAAATCATTGCATAAATATTTAAAATATTTTTTAACTTGAATATTGATAATTTTATAATATTTTAAAATATATTTTTTAATTTTATTAACTTTGTGTTATTAATGTTTTTAAAATTAATAAATATTTTGATTGTTATGAAATTTTATTTATGTATATTTACATAATATTTTATATAATTCTTAGTGTTTTTATCCTATTTTTGTTTAATATTCTGATTTAAAATTTATATAATTTTTTTTCAAGTGTTTGACATTAAATATGCTCTTTTAGTATTAAATATTTAAGTAAAAAGATGGATATGAACCCAGACATAGTATACACATTATCCATGAGTACGAAAATATAATAATACTATAATAAATACTGTATATTTAGGATGATGATGTATATGAATTTTAATTTGTGAAAATAATAAGGTTTAAATGTTTTATTTCATCGCATGTTTAAAAGTGATTTTTAATTTAATATCCGATTTTAAAAATGTTTCTATTTGATTCCTATGTAACATAAATTATATCAATTATATAGATTGATGTAAACTAAGTTAACTTTGTGACTATCACATCTTTAATTTTTTTTTCTTCTCTCTTTTCTGTTCCTGCAACCTACAGCTTTTCCTCTCTTCTTATATATCTTTAACAAAATTTTTTTCTCTTTCCTCACTCAAAAGTCACCACCACCAAACCCTCTTCCAGTACCACCACCTCCACCTGCTCCTCCTCCTCCGCCAAACCCTCATCCACCTCCAAACCCTCCACCGGCTCCCAAAATTATTATACTTTAAGGAATGCTCAAAATCTTCAATCATACCGTGCCAGGTTTTGCTTCCATAAACAATTTAAACTTTACATACATCAGTGTGGGATACAAACATTAAATGAAGCTCGGGTTATAATTAGAGAAATGGAGTATATTGGGTAGCATCAATAAGTCAGTAGATTTACTTTTTAAAATTAGACATTGAAAAAGATGTATCTCCTATTGATACTTAATATTGATAACATTATATTATTGTTATGATTATTTTTTTACAATTAAATTAACACGAAGACACTCTTGTCTGAGACATGGATTGAACTAAGATTTCATATTCAAAAGATACGCGGAAACAGGTCAATATGAATTTTGACGTAAAAAAAAGGAAAATGATAGTTTGACACCCTCTCGGTGACAAATTTTTGACAACAATGAGGTGTCAGTTTCTCATTGATTCACCCTTAAGAAAAGGGAAATGATAGTTTGACACCGTATGCGTGACAAATTTTTGACACCAATGACGTGTCAGCTTCTCGTTGGTTGACCATTTTAAAAAAAAAAAAAATTTTTTTTGACGTGGAAATTGGAAGGAACGAGAACGAAATGGTTTGGAATTTGAATTTCATTTTCAGAAACCTAGAGAGAGAACGAGAACGAAACCTCCCAACGAGCGAAAAAGCCCCACTTCCCGACTCCACCGTGTTTCCCCATTTCACGGCCACCGGAGGTCCACCGCCGATCATCTTCCGCTCGCGTCTCTTCCCACCGATCAACTTCGCTGGCACCGTGGCCGTCGCTTTCTCTTCCCGCCGTCCCAGTCGTGCCGTTTCCACCGTTCTGTCGCCGTTCAACAGCCACCGGAAGACCACCGTCAGTCGCCGTTGAACCGCAACCCGAGGACCACCGGAAGACCGCCGTCACTAACCGTTCAACAGCCACCGGAAGACCGCCGCCGCCGTCACTCACCATTCAACCGCCACCGGAAGACCACCACCGGAGCACGTTCAGGCACAGTTCCAGTGTCATACCCTGCCTTCTCCTTCCCGCCGGCTTGGGTTGGTTCTCATTCCACCGTCTTACCCTGCCTTTCGCGAGGTAGGTATAATTTCGATATTTTATTTTAATTGGGAAGGGAAAATTGAAATGCCATGCTACCTTGACTGTGTTTATGATGTGTGTTATGGAATGCTACGATTCTGCCTTATTGGAATGCAATATGTGCGAAAATAGTATTGGAATGGAATATGTGTGAAATTGTTCTCAATTTCTGGCAACATTAAACTGTTATGGCTTTTTTCCAGTTTTGCCATGATTGCTTTAGTTCAGTTGTTACTCTGCATCATGGACTGTTTGGTTGTAATGGCTTGCTTTGTGTGATACACTTTCGAACCTTAGAACCGTGAGTGCACTATAAGGTCAACTTAGTAGAAATAATTGATTCCATGAAAACCCAATAAATTTTAAAAAATAAGTTCATGAAAAACCAAAAGAAAACGTCACAACATGTTTTGGTCCAAACATCCAAAATAAGATAAGGTTACATATAGCACCATCAATTAAAACTATAGCACCATCAATTGCATCCTGGTTCTTTAGCCTTGATGCTCTTGCGGCCATAAGTATAACCATATTACTGTCAACGTTTTTAACAAAAACCTACCAGATATTGATAGTTGTTTCGAAAAAGAAAGTTAGCATAACACCATCACTCAGATTCATTAATATGTATTCATGTATGGAAAATGTAAAGGGGTTGATTGTATGAAAATGATTTTTTCAGTGCTTTATCATAAATTGTAAGTTGAAGTCAATTGTTAGCATTGGTCATCACTTTCCCATAATATGTTTCTTTAAGTAGTTGAGTTGTCTAATTTCATAATTGAGTGGTGTAATTATTATTAGCATTGCTTGAAGGAATCTACCATGTCATCTCCAATTCACCTTTGTCAATGACATTTTGCCCATATGAAATTGTATCAAACCATTAGCTATGTCCAGTTTCATTGTATGAACTCAGAAGAAAAAACTTAAGACCTGAATAATATTCTTGTCCACTAAAAGCTTGTAAAGAGTTAATGTGGTTGTCTTGTCACTGCATAAGACATCCATTCCACCCATCTCTTCAATGGCAGTCATTCTCTTTGTTATGCCACCCTGGAAAGGATACACCCATGATAGTTATTAGCTCAAGAGCACATTAGTGGTATTTTAAAAGCCATTGAAATGTATGGATGACAAACTTGCTGAGATAACCGGTGTGATGCAGGCTGAGAGATAACATTATATGATGCATGTAACATATATATGTTTAAACTTGGCTGGAATTAAATTTATGGCATATTGTTCATAATATATTTGTTCACCTTTTTTGGTGTAGTGTAATGGAGGAAGTTGGTCAAAAGACTGAATGTTCTGATACCAGGAAGAAGGTATGTGTGGTTGTATTACATTTGCATACATCTGTCGTTGTTATGTATTTGAATAAATCCCATGTTTTTGTATGCAGTTAGTTTTTAAACACTCATGCAAGACACAATTGGTTGGTGCTTTGAACGAAAGACTGAATCCTGAACAAAAGGCTTTTATTGAGAAGACTATTTTTTCCTGGTTTTTGTTGTTGCCCAATTCTATTAAGATAGGTAGGAATGTGTTGGGTGATTTATGTGATAGGTGGGTTGATAACATGGGAGGGTTTTATTTTGGCCACAAAATTATAGAATTTTCTGAACTTGATGTTTGTTTGTCTTTAGGGTTGCCTATTGTAGGTGAAGCTATTGATTTAAAAAAAGTTGGTCATCAAAGTGTTTGTAGGGACTACTTTCCTAATGGGAATGTAGATGTTAAGATGGTGTATGACTTTTTGTTAGAGGAAAATCATAATTTTCCATTAGAACACTTTTGTAGCTTATATTTATTGGTTGGGATAAGTGAGTTTTTGTTTCCCAATCGTAGTGGAGTAGTCTTTCCAATTATTTTTGACCTTGTTTCTGATTTGGGCTGTGTGGGTAAATACAAGTGGGGTAGTGTAGTTTATGAGTACTTTATAGAAAGTTTGTCTAATGCTTCTACAACAATGAAGAACGAAAGAAGCAGAAGCCATTTTCATGTTTCTGGATGTGCATACCTTTTGCAGGTATATGTTATGTGTGTAATCATTAATGAAATAGACTGATATGTTAAGGTTTGTGATGACTTATTATGTCAATGTTGTTCTATTTACCCTTTCCAGGTTTGGTTTTGTCATCATTTTGTGACATCCAAGTCAATGTACAGTACAAGGATATCAAAGTTTCCAAGGTTGTTGAATTGGATTGATATGAATATCGGTGACAAGTTCATAAAAAATGCTTTGAATAAGGAATCAGTGAGTACTTTGTGATTTAAGCAATCTGTTGGTTTAATGTTTATTATATTTTGTGATTGATATAAAGAAAATTGTTAACTTATTCAGGTTGTTATTGATGTTGGGATTTCGAAAGAAGAGCTTTCTTATGCTATAGTCAAAGAAGCTGTTGAAAAATATCATGTGCCAGTCAACCACCAAAATAGAGTAGATAAGGAAAAATTAACTCGCATTATAGAAGAACAAACGCGGGTTATTGGTGACATGCAAAGTAGTATTGCTCATTTCAAGAGTATTTTAGTGGAAGACAAAAATGATGATAACGTTGAAGACTTTGATGATAAGCCGTTTACTGCAAGTGAAGATCCATTTCAAAGCACACCGGTTCAACATCACGAACAAACCCCGGGGTGTGAAGGTCAGGATGAAGTAAAGCAAAGCACAATGTACGATAGAATGAAGGCGGCACCCCGAAGAAGGATGAAGAGTAGGGCGAATAAAACTCCATTTACAGCAGAGGGTAGAAGAAAAAAATGAGTACTTCATTATGTTGTAGTTAAACTTTTATGTTAACAACCTTAGAAATATGTTGCAGAACTACATGGTCTGGAGAATATAAGCTAAGATGTTGATGTACAAACATTTACTTTTTGGCATTAATTTTAAGTAAATTGGATTGTATGCAAGTGCTTTATTTACATTGATTTCTGCATAAAAAAGTGTTAGGCAGGTTTGTGAATTTTGTTTGGCAATGATCTTCAAATTTGCCTATTATGTTATAATTTCTGTTTAATTTATTGAACTTATTGGATAAGTTTGGCAATGACCTTCAAATTTGCCTAGTATATGGATGTACATGCCTAAGGGAGAATTATTCTTAGCACTCAATGTGTAGTATCAGACCTTGGAAAAACAGTGGGCAGGAATTAGGCTGACTTATTAGACGTAGAGGGCATTTTTCATTCTACAAGTTGTTTTTTTTAAACTTCAGGGTGCTGGAAAAACAGTGGGAGCAATGGCTCAATAAGTGGGTAGTTTAGTTAGACTTTTGGGACGCTCAGGGCAACTTGCAATGAAGCACTTGTTTTGAACTCCCCACGTAATTGTTAACGAATTATATGGAATGAAATTCATTAAATATCATTTAACAAGACATTTATATCGAAATCCATGTCCAAGAAAACATTCTAGTTTAAAGTGATGGTGCTGGAAAAACAGTGGGAGCAATGGCTCAGTAAGTGGGTAGTTTAGTTAGACTTTTGGGACGCAGAGGGCAACTTGCAATGAGCACTTGTTTTGAACTCCCCACGTAATTGTTAACAAATTATATGGAATGAAATTCATTAATTATCATTTAACAAGACATTTATATCGAAGTCCATGTCCAAGAAAACATTCTGGTTTAAAGTGATGGTGCTGGAAAAACACTCGGAGCAATGGCTCAGTAAGTGGGTAGTTTAGTTAGACTTTTGGGACGCAGAGGGCAACTTGCAATTGAGCACTTGTTTTGAACTCCCCACAAAATTGTTAACAAATTATATGGAATGAAATTCATTAATTATCATTTAACAAGACATTCATATCGAAGTCCATGTCCAAAAAAACATTCTGGTTTAAAGTGATGGTGCTGGAAAAACACTGGGAGCAATGGCTCAGTAAGTGGGTAGTTTAGTTAGACTTTTGGGACGCAGAGGGCAACTTGCAATGAAGCACTTGTTTTGAACTCCCCACATAATTGTTAACGAATTATATGGAATGAAAATCATTAATTATCATTTAACAAGACATTTATATCGAAGTCCATGTCCAAGAAAACATTCTGGTTTAAAGTGATGGTGTTGGAAAAACAGTGGGAGCAATGGCTCAGTTAGTGGGTAGTTTAGTTAGACTTTTGGGACGCAGAGGGCAACTTGCAATTGAGCACTTGTTTTGAACTCCCCACGTAATTGTTAACGAATTATATGGAATGAAATTCATTAATTATCATTTAACAAGACATTTATATCGAAGTCCATGTCCAAGAAAACATTCTGGTTTAAAGTGATGGTGCTGGAAAAACACTAGGAGCAATGGCTCAGTAAGTGGGTAGTTTAGTTAGACTTTTGGGACGTAGAGGGCAACTTGCAATGGAGCACTTGTTTTGAACTCCCCACGTAATTGTTAACGAATTATATGGAATGAAATTCATTAATTATCATTTAACAAGACATTTATATCGAAGTCCATGTCCAAGAAAACATTCTAGTTTAAAGTGATGGTGCTGGGAAAACAGTGGGAGCAATGGCTCAGTAAGTGGGTAGTTTAGTTAGACTTTTGGGACGTAGAGGGCTACTTGCAATGAAGCACTTGTTTTGAACTCCCCACGTAATTGTTAACGAATTATATGGAATGAAATTCATTAAATATCATTTAACAAGACATTTATATCGAAATCCATGTCCAAGAAAACATTCTAGTTTAAAGTGATGGTGCTGGAAAAACAGTGGGAGCAATGGCTCAGTAAGTGGGTAGTTTAGTTAGACTTTTGGGACGCAGAGGGCAACTTGCAATTGAGCACTTGTTTTGAACTCCCCACGTAATTGTTAACAAATTATATGGAATGAAATTCATTAATTATCATTTAACAAGACATTTATATCGAAGTCCATGTCCAAGAAAACATTCTGGTTTAAAGTGATGGTGCTGGAAAAACACTCGGAGCAATGGCTCAGTAAGTGGGTAGTTTAGTTAGACTTTTGGGACGCAGAGGGCAACTTGCAATTGAGCACTTGTTTTGAACTCCCCACGTAATTGTTAACAAATTATATGGAATGAAATTCATTAATTATCATTTAACAAGACATTCATATCGAAGTCCATGTCCAAAAAAACATTCTGGTTTAAAGTGATGGTGCTGGAAAAACACTGGGAGCAATGGCTCAGTAAGTGGGTAGTTTAGTTAGACTTTTGGGACGCAGAGGGCAACTTGCAATGAAGCACTTGTTTTGAACTCCCCACATAATTGTTAACGAATTATATGGAATGAAAATCATTAATTATCATTTAACAAGACATTTATATCGAAGTCCATGTCCAAGAAAACATTCTGGTTTAAAGTGATGGTGTTGGAAAAACAGTGGGAGCAATGGCTCAGTTAGTGGGTAGTTTAGTTAGACTTTTGGGACGCAGAGGGCAACTTGCAATTGAGCACTTGTTTTGAACTCCCCACGTAATTGTTAACGAATTATATGGAATGAAATTCATTAATTATCATTTAACAAGACATTTATATCGAAGTCCATGTCCAAGAAAACATTCTGGTTTAAAGTGATGGTGCTGGAAAAACACTAGGAGCAATGGCTCAGTAAGTGGGTAGTTTAGTTAGACTTTTGGGACGTAGAGGGCAACTTGCAATGGAGCACTTGTTTTGAACTCCCCACGTAATTGTTAACGAATTATATGGAATGAAATTCATTAATTATCATTTAACAAGACATTTATATCGAAGTCCATGTCCAAGAAAACATTCTAGTTTAAAGTGATGGTGCTGGGAAAACAGTGGGAGCAATGGCTCAGTAAGTGGGTAGTTTAGTTAGACTTTTGGGACGTAGAGGGCTACTTGCAATGAAGCACTTGTTTTGAACTCCCCACGTAATTGTTAACGAATTATATGGAATGAAATTCATTAATTATCATTTAACAAGACATTTATATCGAAGTCCATGTCCAAGAAAACATTCTGGTTTAAAGTGATGGTGCTGGAAAAACAGTGGGAGCAATGGCTCAGTAAGTGGGTAGTTTAGTTAGACTTTTGGGACGCAGAGGGCAACTTGCAATGAAGCACTTGTTTTGAACTCCCCACGTAATTGTTAACGAATTATATGGAATGAAATTCATTAATTATCATTTAACAAGACATTTATATCGAAGTCCATGTCCAAGAAAACATTCTGGTTTAAAGTGATGGTGCTGGAAAAACAGTGGGAGCAATGGCTCAGTAAGTGGGTAGTTTAGTTAGACTTTTGGGACGCAGAGGGCAACTTGCAATGGAGCACTTGTTTTGAACTCCCCACGTAATTGTTAACGAATTATATGGAATGAAATTCATTAATTATCATTTAACAAGACATTTATATCGAAGTCCATGTCCAAGAAAACATTCTGGTTTAAAGTGATGGTGCTGGAAAAATAGTGGGAGCAATGGCCCAGTAAGTGGGTAGTTTAGGCAGACTTTTGGGACGCAGAGGGCATCTTTGATTGTGCCACTTATTTCGAAATGCATATTTTAAGTGAAAAATAATCCCTTGTAAATAGCACCTTAAAGAGATATTATGAAATACAATTCCTGGACATTATGCAACAAAGATCGTACACAAATAATACTGCAAATTGTGCAAAAAATTTCGTACACGAATGTAAGACAATCATCATTGTAATGTTCAAATTGCTTTAGTAAGAAATGTTAACAATATGTTTCTTTCAAAAGAATCTAATACTTGAACTATATATATTGCAAGACTGATTTGCGCACCACATTATCAGGATCAGAAACATATTTCTCCGTAATTTGTTGCAGTTCCTCCTAAAAACAAAAAAATGCACACAAAATTAATCATATGACCAAGTTCAATACAAGATATAAATAAGTAAATATTTCTATTGCATAGACTATTGTAATTGGGCATTGATTTCCCTTTGTATTGATTTCCCTTGTTATACAAAATTACATCTTAAATCAAACATGATATTACCTTCCGTATCATTCATGGCTATACAAAAATAATTAAAAATCAAACTTGATTTTAATGAAACAATGACGACATGAAGGGACATACCCTAATTTTGGTTCATTTCCAAAAGTCCATCACCTAAAGGTGTGTATAAGTACATTGTGACAAGTCCTCATTATCATTATTGTAGTGTGCAGATGTCAATAAGGACATGAATCCCGATTGTGAAACTTGAGATTCAACTATCTGCTGACTTCCAAGGTCCTCAACATTATGGATGTCTGTATCATGACAAGTAGTTCTTTCCTGTAATAAAAGTATTAGTGAAGGATTTCATAACCATATAGTAATAGTAAAAGACATTAAATGACAGCTATGTGTACCACTCACACTATGATTCGTTGTATGTTTATTTTTAGCACGTTGGGAGTTTTTCTTTTTTGTTATTTTTTCAACCGTTGATTGCAATCTTTTTGTTCGTGGTCGCCCTTTGCGTTTCACAGAGACAGGACTGCGAACAATCAAGCCATCAACTTCACAAGCTGGTCGACCTTCTTGACTAGAAGGGGGATGTGCATGCATGTCAGATCCATCATCGTTGGACAACGTCAATGTGGCCGATGTTCTAACCCCTAAACTTCTCCCTATTGAGTTCAAATCACAAAGCAACTTCTTGGAAGCAGTCTCAGAATGACATGCCTCCTCCGCGATGTCATAGAAACACTTACACAAAGTTTGGTACCTTTGCATCTTAGGTTCTTGAGTGTGGTTGTTGTAAGATGCTTTAATCAAAGTGTGTCTTCTACGTACATTTCTGCTCCACCGTCGTAAAACATATTTTGTTGGTACATTACGCACATCCTCCTGACCTAGGACCAATAAGCAATGTCGACACAAGATTCCTCTAAACTCAAAAAGTTGACAACTGCAATGAATGTTGGTTGTGAGAGGATCATAATCGACAACATAAAATTTTGATCCACATTGCCCCTCCCAGATAAACTCTTCTTTCACATTGTACGTAGTCGTACAACCCTGTTTAGACATATTCTTAATAAAACAATTCATCCTTGAGCGGAATTCCTTTTGAACTTCCATAAATTTGGCGTGTGTGTACTCCATTTGATATTGTCTTTCAATAAGAGATTGAGATCCACATGGTAGTGTGGAATTCAATGAGGCAAAATCAGCTTCAGTTTCTTTTTGGGCCTTTTGTCGTAGGGCATTTTCGTACTGAAGGACAAATTGTTGAAGTGTTGTGGTTGAATTTATAAATCCATCGAAGAAGGCATTCATGCCCTCACTTCTTTGGGTTGTTGACATTCCTGCCCAAAAATGATGTTTCATATAACACGGAACCCATCTCTCTCTTTCTTCAAACAATGAACTTAGCCATTCGTTCTTCTCTAACCCGTGGCATGTGATTAAATTTCCCCATCCTAACTCAAAGTCGTCCGGAGTTACTGACTCATACACAAGAGTCTTTAGTTGATTTTTTATGACTCCATAATTTTTGTACGATTGCAATTTTTCTGGTATTTTCTTCATTATGTGCCACAAACACCAACGATGACTTGTGTTTGGAAACACAACTTTTATGGCATTGGACATTGCCTTACATTGGTCTGTGACGATACCAATTGGAGGCTTGTTAGACATACATCTTAGCCAACATGTAAACAGCCATGTGAATGTTGATGTGTCCTCAGCGGAAATCAAAGCACAACCAAGTAATATCGAATGACCATGATGATTAACCCCAACGAATGGTGCAAACGGCATGTCATATTTGTTTGTTAGGTAGGTTGTGTCGAATGAGACGACATCACCAAAATCTACACAAGCTGCACGACTGCGTGCATCAGCCCAAAACACACTACAAATGCGGTTTTGGTCATCCATTTCCATTTCAAAGAAGAATTCGTTGTTTAATTCTCTCATTGTTGAAAAGTATTTTAAAAGTGCCTGCCCATCTCCATCCTTACAAAAACTCCTTCGTTGGTGCCCAATATAATTTCTTGCATCACGTTGCATGAACTGTATGTTTTCATATCCACCAGCATCATTAACCAAAGATATGAAACTTTTGTTAATGCGCACACCAGCATCATCAT
This sequence comes from Vigna reflexopilosa, assembly GCA_027742785.1. Lineage (NCBI taxonomy): Eukaryota > Viridiplantae > Streptophyta > Magnoliopsida > Fabales > Fabaceae > Vigna > Vigna reflexopilosa. The sequence continues at coordinate 25,405,105 of CM050918.1, forward strand.
TCATGCTAAGAGTGTGCTTCGCATGCATATTAAGTTTTCGATTACCACGGATAAGGTTTGAGTTCTTTGGACACATGTCATGGTTGTGTTCGGTTACAACTGTCCCTACATACCATATTCCTTCTTTAAGAGAAACTGTTATTCCAGCAGGGCATTCGTTTCTTTGGCTGGGCTGGGTTTTCAACTCTGGAGAAATGGAAGAAATGTACTTCCCTTGCCGAGAACACACTAATTTCATAAACGTCAATTCATTGTTGTTATTTTTTTTTGAGCTCCTTATCCGAACAGCAAAACCACAACTGACGGCATAGTTTCTATAAAAACTTTTCACCTGTTCTATTGTATCGAAAGACATCTGCAATTTCGGAACATTATTGTCAATATTATCCATGTAATCACTGTTGACCTCAGAAGAAGGAACTGCTTCCAAGTCCACTGCTTCCATATTTTGTAACATGGACATGAAAATCGTAATATCCTACTGCATAATGTCATGTATATGTAAGTTACTGAATTTTTCATCTCTACATACAACAAAAATGTGAACGTTTTAATTTAATATTGTCATATATGAACACAATTGTTTAATCGACAAGATTAATAAAAATCATAAAACATCTTACTTGAACAATGAAAGAATTAAAATAAAATGACAAATAATTACAACATTTGTAAAACTATTTTACAATATATAATCTTTATGGAAAATCAGAAATCTCAAATTAACATATTATTGCAAGAGTTTCTCCTGACTCTTTATGCAAATGTTCCTCAATAGATAATCATCTTAATATGTGGATTACAAATATTTTTTTAGACCACAAAAATTTAAAAATAAAAACTAAGAAATGAATGTAGAAATACCTTACCAAGAAGAAACGAGTTTTAAGCGTACCTGAAATAAATGTTGTATCAGATGGTAGGAAGTTCGAACTGCCAATTGTTGCCTATTCAATGCACTTCATTAACTTCCCAACGACGAACCTCCAACTTCCTTTCTTTCTCTAGAATGAGAGGTGGAAGGTACTTCATTACTGGGATGAAATACCTGACCTTGCTTTTGGTTTTGCATTTGCCCGCATTAAATGGGAGTAAATGATTGTCATTGGGTTAGGCGGTTCATTAGACATGGAATAGCATTCAATGCATGGCAAAGGCAATAAAGTGATTCAGTTTGATTAGACAACAATATTATATTGTAATATAATATTCAATTATTTCTTTTGAGTCTTTTACACGTTACAGTGTCATAAAGACAAGGTATCACCTTTTTATGACCATTTACTCATTTAAAATAAATTTTTATTAATAAATTGCTCTATAAATTAACGTCTTGTAACTCACGGTCACTGAACCATTGACATTGAAATTGAATTAAACGTCAACTACAATAACTTGGTGTTGACTTCTTTGACTTTATACTGAAGTTTTTTTCCTTGTTTGTTATTGTCCGCAGTTTCAACTAATTTGTTTTTTTATTTCAATTTTCTGCAAATGACGCAGTTTGGAAACATGGACGCATGGCAGGGACTTGATGTAGACCACATTGATCTTGAAGCTTTCTTACAAAGATGCAACTCTAATGAAACGTTGATTCCAGGACCTGCTGGAAATGTTCAAGCCGCAATGCTTAACAGGCAGACGGATGAACCCCAAAGTACGCAGGAGTTTGTTAACCAAATAGCAAAGGCAACATATGATCGGGATTTTAAATCAAATCCCTGGATTTGGGCTGAAATGTTCATTAAGCACCATGGTTGGTTTTCAATTTGCTTTTGAAATGTTTAAACTCCAATTAATAAAGGTCGTGAATAATAACACCACGTTTATTGTATGCAGGACTTGTAGAACATGGCAACATGGAGAACGTGACAAAGCTCGAATGCGGAAAGTCAATGGTTCGACTCCCATTTGTGGCATGCATTGTTAAAGAGTGTAACCCAAATGGATTGGGTGACATGAAAATATCTGTTAAGGTACAAGTTTACTCCATCATATAATCCATAACATTTTCACCTCTAAACTTTTCCATTTTCAATATGGCCAGGACCCTAGTGCGACAGTGTCTGCTTCTTTGCACAAAAAAGTCCTTTTGCATCCCGAGTTTGGTCCGGATATAGGAGTTGGTGCTGTGTTGTTATTGCAAAGTGTAAAAAAAATTTAATTTTAATTATAAAAATGTTACCCACACTGGATGACCTTAATGTATACCTTCATTAATATGTTATTCATGTTTGTCTCCATAGGTTGTTACATTCAGTCCTTTTCGAAGAACTTACTATTTGAACATAACTGTCCGCAATATGGTAAAGGTAATAGGTTTCAAAGCAATCACCAACTTCATCTTATCGTGTTTAACTTACGTCCGACGTTAACAGGAAATCAGTGTACACCAATATGTAGGTCTTCAAAGCAGACATTGGACCTCCAACTGACGAACTAGTGAGGGCTTTCTCCAAACCTCACGTTGCATGCGATCCATGTGACCATTCCAACAAGGACAACAAAGATGTTGGTCCATCCGAAAAGCCAACTACTTCTGCCTTCAACAATGCAACCACAACCCCAAAGGAAGATTAATGACGGGTTGAACAAAATGCTTATTTACTTATTTATTAGCTTCATTAGTTACCATTATTAGTATTAATATTTAATCATGTATTTAAATTCGTATTTTGAATATCAGTGCTATGTTTCTTTATTGAGCAAACCATTCCATATAGCTTCATTACGTCTCTCATGGTATTGCACTAAATTGTTGCACCAAAAACAATGAATTAATGGTGGTGACTTACTTTATAATTTTGGGTGGATGATACTGCCAACCAAACAACATTAATTACACAATAAAGTT
>CM050918.1:26608058-26935558 GCA_027742785.1 Vigna reflexopilosa
TGCATCATCAAAAAAAGGGGGAGATTGTTGAGATTGTTGATATGGGAAGCACGGGTTTAGCCAACCTTAATCTCACAGTGCTCTAGTTGCTTTGGTTTTTTATGATGACAACACATTATTAATAACACATGTATTTTTATGTGGTACATGTTCTACTCTTTACTATGATTGATATCTTATGAACATGTTCTGTGTTGTTTCTGATATATGTATGCATATTCACTGATCTTATACTTGATACATATCTTTGTGTTTGCATTACATATGTTTATGAAAAGGAAAACCACATGCACTTTGATGAAATCATAATGTGTGGCAAATATGCAAGTTCTAAGTCGACTTTATTATGAAGTAAGCCGACTTAAACTAGTGACTTTGCACAGATTTTCAAAAGCAGTGTTGTGTGTGATTTTGCATTGAAAGGATTTTCAAATTGAGCTCAAGTGTCTAAGTCGACTATATGCGCAGTGGATCCGACTTTGTTAGTTATTTGATTTGAAATTATGTTAAACCTTGTGTACAGTAATGGCTATATTTCAAATGTCTGTTAAAACATTTATGATAGTCAACTGTATTAATTGCAAAATCAATTTGGTTGTTACGACTGCTGCTAATTTTCTTAACTGTTATAACTGTCAAATGACATTCGACTTCATTAGTAACACAGTCGACTATAGGAACGTCTGATTTATAGAAAACTATAAATAGATGTGACTCTATCAATCACAGAGACTTTGGATGAAGTGGCATTTTCATTTATTGTTTTCAAATTGAATTCCTATGATTAAGTGCTCCAAGAACTCATCAAGAAGACTGTGGTGATCTTTCTTTGAAGAGGTTCTGAAGGAGAAGATTTCGTGCTTTCTGGTTAATCACATTCTGCATACTGTGGTGTTCTTGAGCTGATCTAAATTACTATTAATCTGTGGAAATATTGTTTGCTATCCTGTTGGGATTACAGGAGGTTGACTCGTGGAGTCTGTACACTATGAGGATTGTTCAAAGTGGGTTGAAGATTGTAGAAGAGGGGATATCTTGATGCAGATGTTTGTGTTGTTGCTGCTTATATTTTGGTTAGAGGGTTAGAGAGGTGTTTTATATTTTTAACGTGGAGGTCTCTAAAAGCCTTGTTGTAAAAACCTTGATCATTATAGTGCACTTGCTTCGGGATTGGGGAAGGACACTGGATGTAGGCATTGAGGCTGAACCAATATAAAAACCTGCGTTTGATCACTCTATCCTTACACTTTAACATTTAGTCGACTTAATTGTTTACGTAGTCAACTTTGTAATTCCGCTGCACTTAAAGTTTTCATTCCTTGCGATTCAAGAAATTGTGTAACAGTTTATACTTTGCGAAAAAAGATTTTAAAATGACTTTGATTTTTAAACCTCACCAATTCACCCCAACTCTTGGTGTTGAAACTGAGCCAACCTATTTTCCAGCATAGAAGACATGCCTTATTTTCTATGGTTGAAACTAAAGTGCTTAGTTTTTATGTTCTTAAGAATTATATGATGATGATCATGATTTTGGTAAATTTTATAAAGATTGTGAAAAATGAGCTTTTAATGTTTTTATAGGAAACATGACTTTCTTTTAAAGTGAACTAAGTTGTGTGTCACTAAAGGGTCAATGAGAAATTTATTTGTCAAAGGGTTAATGGGACATTTCAGTATTCAAAAGACATTGGATTTATTACATGATAATTTCTTTTGGCTTCCCATGAAACACCATGTATTTTCCTTTTGTAATAGATGTATTACTTGTAAGCATTCTAAATCTAATTCTATGTATTATGGAATATTTATGCCATTACCTGTTCTTGACTCTCCTTAGATCGACATTTCTATGGATTTTTTTTGGGACTTCCACGATCCAAAGGAGGAAAAAATTCTATTTTTGTTGTGGTAGATATGTTCTCAAAGATGTCTCACTTCATTCCTGTCCATAAAGGGGATGATGCCAATCATGTGGCCAATTTATTTTCAAGGAAGTGGTGAGACTACATGGTATTCCAAGGAGCATTGTGTCAAATAGAAATATAAAATTTGGTAGCCATTTTTGGAAGGTATTGTGAGGTAAGTTAGGTACAAAACTTATCTTTTATACAACATGTCATCCTCAAACGGATGGACAAACCGAAGTGGTAAGTCAAACTCTTTCTTGACTCTTTAGATGCTTTGTAAATAAAAATTTAAGAAATTGGGAGGAATGTATACCTCGTGTGGAATTTTCTTATAATAGGGTAGTTCATTCTACTACTTGTATGTCTCCATTTGAGGTATTCTACGAGTCTAACCCTCTAAATCCCTTTAGATTTGTTGCCTTTTCCTAATATTGATTCTATGACTAACGAATATGGTCTTGCCAAAATGACTTTTTAGGAACTTGCATAAGGAAGTGAAGGCACAAAATGAAAAGAAGATGGAGAAACTGGTTTCTAAGGCTAACCTAGGGAAGAAGAAGATGAAGTTTGAGCCTGAATATTGGGTGTGGGTACACCTTTGGAAGGAGAGATTTCCTTCCAAAAGGAAATCTAAGATCCTATCTAGAGGAGATATACCTTTTTAAGTTCTTAAGAAAATTAATGATAATGCTTAAATTGTTGATCTACGTAATGATTATGGAGTAAGTTCTAGTTTCAACATTAATGACTTGTTTTTGTTTGATGTATGTACTTATTTGGGGACAAATTCGTTTCAAGAAGGAGGGGATGATAGAGGACCATCCCTTTATCATATAGAAGAATAGCCGTTGCAATTCATAGGATGTATGACAAGGTCAAGGAGCAAATAGTTGGAAGAAAAAATCTCCTTTAGGCTTATGATGCTCCATGAAGATTGGAACTCAAGGGACATGAAGATCATGACTTGGAGCATAATTATACAATAGTAGGCAATTAAAAATATCTGTAATTTTCTTTAAATTACAATAATGTTTTTTTCTATTTTTCTTTTTAATTTTCGAGTTATTTTAGGGTCTAATGTTTTTGGGCTTTCTTTTAGAGTTTCTTAGGCACCTTAAACATTTATGCCTATAATAGGGTGATCGAGGCCATACCGAATCAAATTTAATATGCAATAAAGTGCAATATACACTAGGAAGTGACTCTTAGGTCGTCTCTAAAGGAGCAAATGTGGTTTAAGATTTAGATCAAACACCTTGGGGGAGGGGTTATGTGGACAGTTTTGTGACTAGAATTGACAAACTAAAACATGAAATTCAACACAATGCAAAGACATGTTAGTCATTAGCTCAGTTACAACACTTCCAATCCTCGAATAACAATCAATTAACGCTAGCCTCACCTTATTCAAACACTAATCAATCAACTAAGCGAAGGTTAATTGGGTTTTCCTAAGACGAATTAAGCAAACGAATTGAACCAAATTAATCAGCCCCTGCACTGAACATATTAACTAACTAAGCGATAACAAACCCAGATTAGACCACTGAGCGTGTCTTAATCGCAAGTGCATAACAAATTAAATGCGATACAAAGTGATAGTAGCATAATCACAATAATAACACAAAATCTAATGGAAAACGTTGCAAAATCACTAATAACCAACCGAAACTGTTTTAAGCTATCATTTTGAACGTACTAAAACTCTGAAACATAATGGAATTCATCATCAATGATGCAAAACAGAACTGGAAAACACACAACACCCTCAAAACGAACTTCAATGCACAAACGAAACTGGAACAATAAAGACGCAACTGAAACAAATTCGAAGTAGATTCAAAATAAAATTGGAGCATTATAAAATGAACCCATAGCAGAATTAAAAACCCAGAAATGAAAAAGCCTAAAACAAAATGAAACCCTAAACTGAAACACAATCCAAAAACGCAATTCAGAAACCAAATCAGAACAGCAAACGAAACTAAACGCAATACCAATTCCAATTTATCATGTGAAAACAAAAGTAGAAGAGGAACCCTGAAGAAAATGCCAAGCAAGAACAAAAAAACAAAAATGGAGAAGAAACTAAGGTGCAAAAATGAACTTCATTAATTAGAAAACGAGTTCACAACAAAAGAGAGGAGAAAATAAAAATGGACCTCCATGTAAGCTCTCCTTAGAAGCTAGAAACGTAAAAGATGGAATGAATGTATGCCTAGGGTCTGCCCTCTCAATTTGGCACTCAAACCTAGGTAATTGAATTAGCCCCATAGTTGGGCTTCACAAAAAATGACCAAAATTGGGCCCAATGCTCCAAATCTGAACCAAACGCCCTAAAAAACGAATTTACACTTTAATTAAATCTAAAACACCTATGTGAAGAGTAGTTGTTGACATTTTTTCCTCTTGAAGTCCGAAAATATATTTCCAAAAATTTCCCTGCAATTAATAGTGAAAATAATTAGCCTAAGATAACTCAAATTAATTAAAATCAGAATTTCTGGTCAAATTAAGAACAATTAGTGAAACTGGGGAAATAATGGACATTCAAGCACAATTCCCTAATTAAATTTAGTACAATAAGCTAAGTGAAGTCTAAAAAATATTGACTTATCCTAGGGGCACGAAATACATATGTAGACACTTTTGAGAGAGTATTCTCTTGGTTCTTGGATTAGAAATCTGATTCTTATCAAAGATTAACATCTTTTTGGCAAATCTTCACTTGACTTATCAATCTGCTAGATTGTGGTGTCCTCATCTCTTTCTTATTTCGCATTCTTCTCTGATTTATTTTTGTTGTGCCTCTTAAGGATTCAAATTTAGAAAAGATCGTACTTTTTTCTTGGACAAGATCGTATCAAACAATTTGGTTTGGTTTTGTTGATTCTCTTCCTTTTTGATGTAAATGATATTGCCTAAACATGTTTATGCACTACAACAAAACACACAAGCAAAAATAACACCAAAACTAACACCAAAAATAGCACTAAAATAATAGTAGAAAAATACCAGAGTTAAGACTAATTTTGAAAAGAAAAATATATCTAACACTTATCACTAGCAATCTACCATAATAAACTACTAGGACAAATTTACCTAAACTAATTAACAAAAATAAAATGTACACATAATCACTCAAAAGTTGTCATCTCCCTGCCACTTTGATAAATCTTGCATTGCATAGAAAATTAACAAAAACTAAGTTTCTTCTTAATGTAGTAGGAAGTCAATAGAGATATCAATCCAATGAGATTGCGTTGTTTTGAGTGAATGAAATTGTGTAAACTAGTTTGCATGGTGAAAAATATAAAATTATACTTAACATACTCTAAACTACCGTCAAAATATAACAAAGATTATTAATGTAACTAGTCCTAAATGCATATATAAAACAAAACAATGAATTTACAAAACAATGAATTTTTTATGGTTCAACATGCTAAAATGAATCACAATATTAAAGTTTGTTATGAATGAATGATATGTAATGTGTTTGGAGTGTTTACATGATGTAAAATAACGTAAAAAAGCGAAATAAGAAAGTGTTTGTGAAAATGTCTATGAGAAAACCTAAAATGCAGAATATATTTGATGAAATGTCTCAATAAACTAGGAATGATGATTATGCAATGTGATAACGGTTGATTTTACCATTATCTATGATGCAATTTTGATACTAAATCAACTCTCTTTGACTTTGAAGCTTGCTTAAGCTCTTGTTTTTAGTTTAATTTTGTGAATAAGTGAATCGATGTTATACCTAATGATTTTATCACTAATTCCCTCAATTTTGTAGGTTATTGGTATGTTTTGGAAGAGGAGTAAAGTATCAAGGAGTTGGAATCCATGAAGGACAGCAAAGCACCAGAATAGAAGGCTGCAGAAGGTTTATAGGACGCTTGGTTGCTCTTTTCTGGGGCCCTGGGAGCTGGTTGTCACGCAACCACAGCTGGTTGCCCTCTTCAGGGTCCCTTAGCGCTACTCTTCATGCATCGACGCCTGGTTGCCTCTTCTGGGCAGCTCAACGGTGGAAGTCACGCAGTCACGCCTGCTTGCCCTCCTCTGTGGTGCTGAGCGCCAGCTACATGTCACGCAACACGCCTAGTTGCTCAATTTAGGGGCGTTGAGCGCCACTCTTATCGCAGGCTCACGTGGTTGCCCCTAGTTATGGCGCTAGCGCTAGCGGCGTTGGCCCATTTGACACTTTTGATCTATTTAAAAGCTTGTGCGGATTAGGGTGGATATCTTTTGACGGCTGAAGCACAAAAACCCTATTTTAGACCCTTTGGAGGGAGATTGGGCATGCAGAAGCTTTCCTTTTCTCTTTCTAGGGTTTCCATCTCATTTTCATTCTTTAATATTAAGACAAGGTTCTCCATGACAATGGAGAGCTCACTTCATTTGTTGTTGGGGAATATGTAACCTCTGAATTTCATGTATTTGAACATGTTTTAAATATTTTATGCTTCTTTCATTGAATGTTATTGATTTTCTCCTATTCGTAATGCTTGTTATGTTTTGGCCACTCATAGCATGATGATTGGATTTCTTTGTTATTGGGAAATTCCTGGGAACCATGATCTGGAGAATTTCACCTAAAGGGAATATTGTCTAGGGATAAAGATATGACGTTTGGTTGTCTTAAGCTTATTTTCTTAATGCAGAATTGGTTATTAGGGATTGAAGAGATTGAGGTCTAATAATTAAGGCTAGGCTTTTTATGCTGAGGGATCGAGTTCTAAGTAATTTCGTAAGTGACATTAACATTCCAATGATGAAGATGAGTTCTAATATGCATGAAAGTGAAGTAGGTGAAATCATTCATGTTTACTTTTATTGTATTAAAAATCAAATCAATGAAATCATTCTTCAGTGTTAATTAGTTAAGGTATTATATGAATGTTTAGTGACACAAGTCTCTTGGGAAACGATACTTGGTCTTACCATTCATTATTACTTTATTCGATTCAGTACACTTGTTGAACCATTAACAAGTTTTTTGGTGTCGTTGCCGGAGACTTGTGGTTACACTATATTCTTGGGTGATTCTTAACCAGTTAGACTTTATTCTTTGTTTTTATTCTGTTTTACTATTTTTGATTTTTTTTATTTGGTGCTCTAGTGTTGTGTTCTTTAGTGTATGTAGAAAAAAATTTGCACTAGTAAACGAAGAAGGCAGAAAAGGGTTTCTAAAGAACTTTTTCCTTCTCCTGAAACTCTTGAGCAGCTGTTCACCTTAGTGTCAGATCAGGAAACAAAAGACATGTCCAACAATAAGAAAATGGGTCCAGTGAGACGTACTCTAGAGGATTATTCAACAGTCACTTACCCTTTGCATTTTAACAGTATTGCCAAGCCAAGGGTAAATGCTACCAATATGGAGATGAAACCTGCTCTCATTCACTTGGTGAAGAGCAATCAATTCAATGGATTAGCTCATGAAAATCCATATGAACATCTGATCAATTTCATTGGGATCTGCAATACAATGAAGATTCAGGATGTACTAGATGAAACTATCAAACTTAGCTTGTTTCCTTTCTCTTTGGGTGGCAATGCTAAGATGTGGCTAAATTCATTCCTTGAGAATAGTTTCACTACGTGGGAAGATGTGGTAGCAAAGTTTCTGAATAATTACTTCCCTCAGTCCAAGGTAAATAAATGGAAGCAAGAAATCTCTTCTTTTCAGCAGGGTATGTAAGAAACGTTAGGTCAAGCGTGGGATAGATTCAAAGGATTACTACAAAAAACCCCCACTCATGGATTTGATGAACCTACAGTAGTCATTCTTTTTTCTTGGAGGACTAAAATCACCGACTAAATTGATGTTGGATGCCTCAGCTGGGGGTAACATCAAGTGGAAGTCTCCAAAAGAAGCTTATGAGTTGATAGACAATATGACACCTAATGATAATGAGACACATAATGAATGAGTCAGTTGCAACAAAAAATTGTTCTTCAATTGCAATCTAAAGATGCTCTATTAGTTCAAAACAAAATAATGACTCAACAACTTTAGACCCTGATAAAGAAAATCTCTCAACTTCCTAAAGAGCTTCAAAATGTCTCTCAAGCTCAACATCAAGGTTGTGAGCTATGTGGTGGAGATCACATAAATGGTCAGTGTGCCATGCAAGCCAGTGCCCAAGAAGAAGTGAATTATATGGGTAATCAGGGCCACCAAGGTAATTTCAACCAAGGGTGGAAACCTCACCCAAGCATGGTCAAGGGCAAGTTGGTCTACAACAACCACAGACCTCCTTATCATACAGGACCGCAAAGCTGGAGGATACATTGCAACAATTCATGCAAGTGTCCATCTCCAATCATAAAAGCAAAAAAGGTGTAATTAGAAATTTGGAGATACAAGTTGGCCAACTAGCTAAGAAGTTGGAGGATAAATCTGAGAAAATTTTTGGGGCTAATACTGAGTTCAATGCCATTATGACTAGAAGTGTAAAAATGTTAGATAAGAGAAAAATTGAGAGAAAAGAAAGAACTGAGTTGAGTGACAAAGAAAAGATTAATAAAGAGAGAAAAGAAGAGGCTGAGAAAGAGAAAGAAGACGAGAAATATGAGGGAGATATTAAGAAAGAAGAAGAGAATGAAAAAAAAGAGAAGTAATTGAGAAGCCCCTTCCTTATCCAAAAAGTTACTCAGAGAAAGAAAAAGAGAAGCAATTTGGGCGTCTCATGGATATCTTTAAGCAATTGGAGATTACTATACACTTTACTGAAGCACTGCAACAAATTTCCTTCTTATGCAAAACACTTGAAATAGTTAATTAGTATTTAGATGAGGGAACAATTGAAGTACAGGGGAATTGCAGTGCCATTATGCAGAAGACACTCCCTCTAAAATATGAAGATCCGGGAAGTTTCACTATCCCTTGCACCATCGGGAGACATGATATAGGGAAAACTTTAGTTGACTCAAAGGCTAACATCAATCTGATCTCCCTATCTATGCTTAAAAGGATTGGTGGTCTTGAGGTTAAACATACAAGTATGATTTTGCAAATGGTAGACAAATCCATCAAGCATCCTTATGGTGTAGTGGAAGATGTGGTGATACAAATTGACAAACTCAAATTCGAGTTGATTTTGTAGTGATGGAGATGGGGGAAGATGTAGAGATCCCTCTCATTCTTGGAAGACCATTCATGAAGACGACCAAGGTTTTCATTCATGTAGATGATGGAGTGTTAACATTCAAAGACCAAGATGATGAGGTGACTTTTAATGTCTTTGATAAGGCGCAACCAATTAAAGTACAACGGACTAGTCCTAAAATACCTGATGAAGTTTTATCAGTGACTAGTCTATTTGATCAAGCTGCTAAATCGGTCAAGAGGGACCATAATTGTTTTTCTCCAAAACTAAAGTATGCAATGGGAGATAAGGAAGATAAACTAGTTCACCAAGATTCTGTGATGGAAAATGATGAACCCTACTTTGTCAAACCAGTGAAATTCAAGAACAGGTTATGGGTTATCAAGGATATCAAGGAAAATGGAGTTCTTGAGATTGAGGCTCCTTATTCTAGGAGAGTGACGTTGGTGACTAGGAAGCTGCTAAAATTATGTTGGTATGATGAATGGGAGAAGAACGTCAACATCAAAAATCCAAATTAAGCATAATGGTGTCAAGCTAATGACATTAAACAAGCACTTACTAGAAGGCAACCCAGTTTGCGAAACCCGTCTTTTTACTTCATTTAGTTATTTGTTTGTTTTTAATGTGTTTAGTATGATCTAGTATGCATTGGTATGTTCTGGTTTGTGATGTGCCTTAAAAAGTTTTAATTGTTGCAAATGTGAAATGTGAAACCTTGAGTTGGAGAATTAGAAAGTTTTTAAAAGTGTGCATTAAAATTGTCATTTTAGCATTCTAAATTCTTCCCTTTGATGTTGAACAAGTTTCTTTAGTGAAAACATGTTAAACTCGGTTGAATTGAATGATCAAAAGTGTCAAAATTTCAAAATCACAGGTTGAGTTGTGAAATAATGCAGAAAAATTCTGCAGCCTGAGATGACGCCGAGGGCCCTTCGCTGAGGGGCGCCCAACGCCAGCTGATCAGGTGTAGATGGCAGGATCGAGTCGCGCTCAGTGCCCTCCCCTGAGTGGCGCTCAACGCTAGCGTCACGGACTGCATAATTTGGGCCTTTTGGGTCCAGCTCACTTAAACCCAATTAAACCCTCTAACCCTAACACACTCTCCCAAGTCTCTTATTTTTACACACACTCATTTTAAACGGCCAACTTTGTGCCCTAGCTCTCTCTCTCTCTCTCTCACTTTCCTTCATCCTTCCCACCAACACAAATCCATCCATTCACTCAAATTCACTTTAATTCATGAAATTGGGGTTGGTTTTGTGTTGCTGCTGCTACTATCCAATCAAGCCTTAAGCTTCTCAACTCTAGTTTCATCTTTCAAAGCTTCTATTCTCCGTTCAATACGCATTTTTGTTTGTCTTTAAAGCTTTTTGTTTTGATGATTTTTGATTCATATGCATTAGATAATGGTTGTAGTTAGTGTTTGAACTGAATTTGATGGACCATTGATGATTATTTTTTTGGGAAGCATATGCATTGGGCAATAGGCCAATCATTTTCATTTACTGATGTAGTGTTAAGGGCCCTCTGAGGGGCGCTCAGCACCGGCGAGTCTGATCATGCTCTCAAACTGGTTGATTTTTGGCTAAGACTATGTACGAGTGGCGCTGAGGGCCCTCTGTAAGGGGTGCCCAACACCGACAGGGGAGTTCTTTGCATGTTTGATTTGTGCTTTAAGTTTTGGATGCCTATGCTTAATGTCCTCTGTTATTATGTATTTGGTATAGGAATTGCGTTTGGCATGTGAAATCATATATGTGCCCTCTGATGAGTATTTGGTATAATTGAATTGTTATTTTTGTGTACTTATTAGTGTTTTTCTCTGTGTACATTTGTGGTACAGATATGGCTTCCTCATCAGGATCAAAACATATTAAAACTAATGCTGCTCAAACAAAGAACGGAAGGAAGAGAAAGGAGAAATTTTATTCCAACAAGTTTCTCTCCCACATGCAATAAAGGAACTTTGGGGCGGTGCAAAATCACAAACTGTTAATGGAGAGGAAGGTTGGTCTGATACCTCTTATGGCTCCATAGTTTGAGAGGGAATTGACCAGGAAGACAATGGGAGTAACTGGCCTCTTACCCCGCACCAGGTAACATTGCGGTGGTTAAAGAGTTCTATGCAAATGTAAGGTGTTATGGTGGTGAAGAAGTGATGTATATGAGTTATGTTAGGGGTAAGAGGATCCCCTATGATGCTGACACGATTAATACATTCTTGGCTATTGAATGGCTAGGAGACTCCAATCAGTGCCATTTCTCTTCTTTGTTGGAGAAAGACGTTAATTTTGCTGAAGTAGAGAGGACATTGTGCGTTAAAGGGGGCCGGGGGCCATTTTTAGAGAAATAGGCAGGATGTCCCCATTCATATCAGGAGGTCGTTCCTTACTCCATAAGCAAAGTATTGGATGACATTTACTCATGCCAACATTCAGACCTGCTTTCATGTGTCGGAAATCACCACACACAGGGCCATTTTTGTCTACTGCGTTCTAAGAGGGTTGAACATTAACGTGGGCTAGGTGATTGCAAATGAAATTAAACAATGTGCCCATGCCTCTAGTAGTAAATCTCCTCTCAGGCATCGTTCTCTTATTACACATCTTTGTGAGCTAGCAGGGGTGAATCCATATGCACCTCCATTTGAAAGGCCAAGGAAGGAGATAGATGCTTCTTACTATACCCAGTACTACATACTGGATGAAGCAGGGTTGCATGTTTCTCCACCTCAACCTACTAAAGCTGATCATTTTCAGATGAGAGATATGTATATGACATTAGTGAATGCCAGGTTTGAGCATTATACAAAGGTCAGCAAGCGTTATTGAGGAGTATGACTTGTGTTTTCCCTGAGTGCCAATTTATGTCTCCGGACGACTTTCGAGCTGAAGTTGCAATGGCTAGGGGCCAAGCCCAAGCTAGTGGAGGAGGTGACACGTCCAGAGCTGTAATTATGGATGAAGATGATGAGGACGATGAGGATGAGGATGATGATGAAGATGATGATGAGGATGATGCAGATGAAGATGATGAGGAAGATTTAGATGACAGTAGAGGATGATGAGGAGTGATGACAACATCTACTGATGGATGCTACTAGATCAGGATTTTAATTTTTATGCTTGTTTGAACTTTGTTGATTTTGTTTTTAATTTTAGCATTCATATATATTTGGTTTAATGAATAGTTGCTAAAATGATTTGGTGATGAACTATTTGATTAATAAGATTATCTTGTGTTTGCTCTATTGTTTTGAGATGCATGTTGAGATAATGATTGGTTTAACTTTTAAGCATAAATGGTGGATGTTCTTATTTGTTTAAGACAGATGCATAGTTTCAATTGTGATTAATGTGCTTGGGAGGATGTATATAAAATTGTGGAACTTGAGTTAACCTGTGAGAAGTTGGGCTCCAGAGTTTATTGTTGAATGCTATTGCTTTGGAATCATAATTGATTTTGCCTCAGTTTTTTTTTTTGAACTATTTGCTTGCTTGTTTCAAATGATCAAGGCCATCTGTTCTTCTCCCTTGTAATGCCAATCTTTTAACCCAAAAAGAAAACAATTTTTTTTACCCTTTGAACCTTGTGCTGAATATGCAAAAACCCTTTAAAATCCTTGCCTTGAGTTAAGTTGAGTATGCATGTATGTGTTGAGATTGTTAATAGGCGACACTGGTTTAGCTAAACCTTACAATCTTAGAGCTTCTGGTTTTTTATGATGACAACACATAATTAATAAGACATGTGTATATGTGTTACATGTTCATAGCTTTTATGATTATGATTATATGTGAACATGTTTGTGTTGTTTCAGTTATTGCATTGCAATTCACTGTGTTATACATGAGATATTATCTGTAATTGCATGACATATGATTTAGGAAAGAAAAACCACAGGCACTTTTGTTGAACTTTAATTGTGTGACAAAACAGTAGCTTTAAGTCAACTTCATTATGAAGTAAATCGATTAAAACTCGTGGCTTTGCACAAAATTTTTCAAAGTGTGCTGTGAGAATTTTTGAAGAGAAAGTTTTTCAAAACTACATTGAACTATTATATAGTCGACTTTGTCCGCAAGCCATTCGACTAAGTTGGTTATGTTTTGAATTCTGTTAGTGCTTGTCATGTCTAACAATTATATTTTTAATGTGTTTGACCAAGCATTCAATGAGAATCAACTGTATTAATTGTGTAATCAATTATGTTGCTTTGACTGCTACTGTCTGTTATAACTGTCTGAGTATATTTGACTCTATTAGTAGAAAAGTCGACTTAACAGCGTCAATTGTATGGAAAACTATATATAGACGCAAATTTGAATTCTGTAAGGAGTTTTGACATTTTAACGATTTTGTGATTTGTTTCAGACTTGTGATATCTTATAGAATGCGGATAGAGCTCCAAGAATCCATAAAGAAGACCGTGGTGATCATCTTTTGTGATTGCTTGAAGAGTAAGAATTGTGTGCTTTGACTGTCTAATCAATTTGCACTTAAGGTGTCTCTTTCGTGATCAGTTTTTTCTCAATCTTGTGAAGATTGTGTTTGCCCTGTTGTGACTATAGGAAGAGGACGTGTGGCGTTCTGGACTTTGATGATTGTTCAAAGGGTTGAAGACTGTAGGAAATGAGACATCTTGCTACTGTTCTTCTTTGTTATATGCCTATATTTTGATTAGAGGATTAGAGAGGTGTTTTATATTTTTGAAGTGTTATCGCTATAAAAGCCTTGCTATTAAAACCTTGATCATTATAATGCATTTGCTTCCTGGGATTGGAAGGACACTGGATGTAGGCAGGTTGGCCAAACCAGTATAAAAATTTGCGTTTGATCTCTCTATCCCTACACTTTTAAATTCAAAGTAGACTTTATTCAGTGAGTAGTCAACTATTTTTCACTACACTTAAAAATCTTATTCCTTGACTTTCAAGAAAGTTTTGAAAGATCATCCTTTTGCGAAAAAGATTTTTAAAAGACTCTGATTTTAAGTTTCACCTATTCACCCCCCTCTTGGTGTGAGAAACGAAGCCATACCATTTTCAACAGTATGGTATTGGAGAATGGTTCAAGTTTGGGGTTGTTTGGAATTTGAAAAAAATATATATAAATATAAAAAAAGTGCATTGAGTAAAGCAAGTGAAGCAAGAGAAGAAAAGAAGAAGAAGATAAGATGTGCTCAATGAATAAAATTTGGGATTAAGTTGAGAAGTGGTTTCTTAAGTGAAAAGTAAAAAGAGAGATTAATTTTGAAGTATGAAGTTAAATTGTTCACTCTCTTGACTCAAGGAACTTTGTTTTCCGCAAAAACCAATTTTTCTTCTTAGCCCAGCCACCATACAAGCCTTAAAAAGTCCAGGTGATGATAACTTGTTTGTGAATGTGTTTGATGTTGTGTAAATGATAGGCAAAGTTGATTTGTGTGACATTGTGATGGTAGAGTGAAAAGGACACCTCACTATGCACTTTTGAGCTTGAGTGAAACACTTTCTTTGGTAAGGAATGGTCCATGTGCTAAGGAAAACATTATGCTTGGTTGTTGATCACTCATAAGGTCTTTGCATCTATTGTATATTCTTTGTTATATAAGCACCATAGTTGAAGCTTGATTGGCTAAAATATCATTATATCTTGATTGTTCTTTCTATGATGAGCAGACATGAGTGATTTACTTGTTTTAGAAGAAAATGCTTTTTGATGTGCTAGACCATTGTAGTATGACTAATTTGTTTAAGCCAAGTTACATTTTGCTTCAGGACAAGCAAAGTTTCAAGTTTGGGGTTGTGATAACGATTGATTTTACCGTTATCTGTGATGCAATTTTGATATTAAATAAACTCTCTTTGACTTTGAAGCTTGCTTAAACTCTTGTTTTTAGTTTAATTTTGTGAATAAGTAAATCGAGGTTATACTTAATGATTTTATCATTAAATCCCTCAATTTTGTAGGTTATTGGTATGTTTTGGAAGAGGAGTAAAGTATCAAGGAGTTGGAATCCAGGAAGGATAGCAAAGGACCAAAATAGAAGGTTGCTGAAGGTTTAAAGGACTCTTGGTTGTCACGCAACCACACCTGGTTGCCCTCTTCAGGGGCTATCAGCGCTACTCTTCATGCATGGACGCCTGCTTGCCTCTTCTGGGGCGCTTAACAATGGAAGTCACATAGTCACGCTTGCTTGCCCTCCTCTAGGGTGTTGAGCGCCAGCTACATGTCACGCATCACGCCTGGTTGCTCACTTCAGGGGCGCTGAGGGTCACTCTAATCGCATGCTCGCCTGGTTGCGCCTAATTAGGGCGCTAAGCATTGCCGAAGTTGGCCCATTTTACACTTTTGATCTATTTAAAGGCTTGTGCGCATGAAGGTGGATATCTTTTGACGGTTGAAGCACAGAAACCCTATTTTCGACCCTTTGGAGGCAGATTAGGCATGCGGGAGCTCTCCTTTTCTCTTTTTAGGGTTTCCATCTCATTTTCATTCTTCCATTGTAAGACAAGGTTCTCTATGACAATGGAGAGCTAACTTCATTTGTTGTTGGGGAAGATGTAACCTCTAAATTTCATGTATTTGAACATGTTTTAAATATTTTATGCTTCTTATATTGAATGTTAGTGATTTTCTCCTATTCGTAATGCTTGTTATGTTTTGGCCACTCATAGCATGATGGTTGGATTTCTTTGTTATTAGGAAATATCTAGGAACCATGATCTAGAGAATTTCACCCAAAGGGAATATTGTCTAGGGATAGAGATAGGACATTTGGTCGTCTTAAACTTCTTTTCTTAATGCGAAATTGGTTATTAGGGCTTCAAGGGATTGAGGTCTAATAATTAAGGCTCGACTTTTTACGCCGAGGGATCAGGTTCTAAGTAATTTCATAAGTGACATTAACATTCCAATGAAGAAGATGAGTTCTAATATGCATGAAAGTGAAGTAGGTGAAATCTAACCCCAACAACATCATCATCTTATATCATTAATATCATTCATTCATTCTTGTTTTAGTCTCAATTGATCAATTTTACATTGCAGTATTCATGTGTACTTTTATTGTATTAAAAATCAAATCAATGAAATTGTTCTTCAGTCTTAATTAGTTAAGGTATTATACGATTGTTTAGTGACACGAGTCTCTTGGGAAACGATACTTGGTCTTACCATTTATGATTACTTGATACGATTCAGTACACTTGTTGAACCCTTAACGCAAATGTTATGAACATGAGTCAAATATTAAAAAAATATTTAGAATTTACTTTTAACATTTGATAAGATGTCGGCAAGTGTACCGAATCGTATCAAGTAATAATAATGGTAAGACCAAGTATCATTTTCTAAGAGACTCACGACATTAAACAGTCATGTGATTACTTAACTAATCAAGACTTTGATGATTAATTTTGGGTTTTTGAATGGAAATACAAGAAAAAGTAAATATGCATGCAATTTGATCGATTGAACAGAAACGCAAAGGTGAACAGATGATATTTTTAATGAGATGAAAATGTTGTTGGGGTTTAGATTTCACCTAATTTACTCTCATGCATATAAGAATTCATCTTCTTCATTAATGTCAATATCACTTTCTAAATTACTTAAAACCCGATGTCTCGACGAAGAAAGCCTATTCTTAATTACTACACCACAATGTCTTGCATCCCTAACAATTAATTCTGCATTACGATTAGAAGCTTAAGATAACCAAGTGTTCTATCCTTATGTCTAGGCAATAGTTCCCTTGGGAGAAATTCCCCAGATCTAGATTTCTCAGTATGTGTCCATATCAAAGAAACCAATAATCATGTCATGAATGAGTTAAACACAACAAGCATAGAGTATGGAAGAAAAACCCTTACAATTAATGAAAGAAGCATATATAAATCAGAATCAATTCAAATACATGAGAGTTCACAAGGTTACATCATCCCCCAACAACTAATAGAATATTGTTCTCCATTGTCATGGAGAAACTAGATGTACAATGGAAATAGAATGAAAGATAAACCCTAAAAACTGAAGAGGAGTGCTCCCGCATCTAATCCTGCCTCCAGAGAGTCGAAAAGTGTGAATTTGTGTCTCTTCTATCAAAAGATACAATCCCTAGAGTGTCTGGGTCCTTAAATAGATCACATAAAAAGTCCAAGCCCGTGTTGTCGGTGCTCAATGCCCCAACTTAGAGCAGCCGGACGTGAATGCGAGAGTAGTTACTCTAAATTATTATTTTATTTATTTATTGTAATATGTGATCTTATAACTTTAAAATAATACGATGTTAATAGACTAATTTTACAACATAAATATATTGATTTGATTTTAGAGAAGTGGAACCAAACTGACAAAATTGAAAAAAAAAAAGTATTGTATAGTATTCAATAGGTTCAGTAGAAACATTTTGGCGTCCATCATGGTTCGAGCAAGCAGTTATAAACTCATATGATGACCACAAAGAATATGACGAGCAACGTTGTGTTAGAAAAACCTTCGGACAACCAATTGGACCCGAGAGAAATGATGAGGAGCCTAAAGAAGCGAATGGATGAAATGTGGACCAGATATGATGAAGAGTTAAAAGCCTTGTGAGCGGAGAACACAATCATGCAATAGACTCGAGGTGCTAAGAACCCCGTGCCCTCAACCCCGATAAAACTCGGACAGACTGCTGTTTTGGCGGTGAACCGCGGCATAAAGTTTGAAAAAAATTTCAAAAATGTCATTTTAGATGTATTTTGAATTTTTTTTTTCAGGAGAATAGGCCTCGGTTAAGTGGTGAACCGCGGTCTATTCCCTTGCGTAGGTTAAAAACATAAAACACACAGGAACATTGACATCGTCTTCCTTCTTCTTCACGCACAAACAGTTTCAGAGCCTCCTTCGTCACGCGATCCTCTGCTTCCATTTTCAATCATTTTTCACCGTTTAAACCCATTGTCAACGTTGGGAAAGAGTTTTAACCGATCAAAATCATTTGAAACGTCTTTTTATTAGGTTTTTCTGATTCTTCCCCTTAGAGGTAAATTTTGTTTTGTTGTTTGTTTTTATTTCTAAAACTAATATTTGTTTGTATATTTTTGCAGGTTTGAATTTTTTAGAGTTGAATTTTCTAGCGTTTTGATCGCGGGTTGTTCATCCTTGTTGGCTTTTCACACTATTAGGTTCTTATATTAATGTTTAAATTTTACTTTTATTAGATTGTATCATTTTGTATGATTGAATATGTGATTGAATGATCATATAATTTTGTATCCTTGGATTTTGTATGATTGTATAATTTTTTATGATGGTATGATTTTAAAGTTAATTTTTTTTTATTTCACAATATTATTTTTATGTTGAATATATGTGATTATTTCAATGTTTTTATTGAATGATTGTATGATTGAATTAAATTAACCTTAATTTGTTGTTAAATGATGAATAATTTTTTTTGTATTGTAATTTTGTAGAATATATAAGTCATAATATTTACATATGGATCTAAATTGGATATAAATATTGATTATTGTGTTGAATCTACGTTGAATCTGTGTACATTATGTGATTGCTTGATATGCAGGTCTATTTTTGTGATAATGGATATCACAAAAACAGACCTGCTATTAAAAACGGTTTCAGGAGAATAGGCCGCGGTTGTGGCCAAAACCGCGGTAGAAAGTTAGACGATTTTTTTTTCAAAAAAAGGGGAATAGGCCGCGGTTCCAGCAGGTCTATTACCGCGGTTGGAATCGCGGCCAAAAGGTTAGACAAATTCTTTTTTTTTAAAAAAATGGGTTTTGACCGCAGTTCAATAAAGAACCATTGTTATATCCCTAGGTTATTACCGCGGTTGGAACCGCGGCCTAAAGTCCCAAACTTTTTACCTCGCTCGTATATGTCGCGGTTCTAAAACCGCGACATATAGTAAAAAACAACCGCGGTTGTTTCCCTTCGCTGCACTAGTGATTGTATCGTTCAGTACTCCCATCAGCATGCCTCTTTATTTTGTATACCCATTTACATCCAATAGGTTACTTTCCATAAGGTAGATCAGTCAAAACCCAAGTTTTGATATTTTCTAAAGCTGCAATTTCTTGATCCATGACATTTCTCCAACAATCATGTTTGATGGCTTGGTTATAGGTTTTAGGTTCAGTAACTTGGGAAAGATTAAGGACATATGATTTATGAAGAGATGATAATGCATCATATGAGAGATATGAAGAGATAGGATATTTGGTACCTGTGGATGATTGAGTGGCGGAAGAAGTAACATGTTGAAATGATAGTCCTGCAAATAAGATGGTTTATGTTTTGGCCTGGTTGATTTCCTTTGTGGAGTAGTAGTGGCAGGTTCAACAGAAACAAGTTGAGAAGAAAAAGTAACAGGATCTGGAACAATAGCAGAAGGAGATGTAGGTGGTAAAGAGGGTTGATCAGTAGCTTCTGAGAAAAGAGGTAATGGAGAGGAAATGATTTTGGTGACAAAATCCAAGGAATTTGAATTTTGTGTATCAATAGGTGAGTGCTTGTCACTAGTAAGAAAAGGAAATATGTTTTCTTAAAATACTACATTCCTTGATAGAAAAATTTCCCTTGTGTTGAAATCTAACAAAAGGTAGCCTTTTACTCCTTTTTTAAAACCAAGTAAAACACATTTTCTTGCACGACGCTAAAATTTTGTTCTATGAGCTTGAGGAGTTGAAGCATAGCAAAGTGAGCCAAAAACTCGTAAGTAAGTAATGTTAGGTTTAACATTGTGTAAAAGCTTAAATGGAGAAAAATATGCCAAAACTTTGGAAGGTAAAATATTAATGAGTTGCACAGCATAACGAACAACAAAAGACCAGAAAGTTATGGGCAAATGAGATTGAGACATTAAAGATCTAGCAACATTGAGAATGTGTTGATGTTTTCTCTCAACAACTCCATTTTGTTGAGGAGTTTCAACACAAGATAATTGATGTTGTATCCCTTTTTCTATAAAAATCTGTCATTGCAAACTCATTACCATTATATGATCTAACAGCTTTTACATCAATGCCAAACTGAGTTTTGATATAAGAAAAAAAGCCAATAAGTTGTGATCTTGTATCAGACTTACTTGCCATCAATTTAATCCATGTGAATATAAACATATCATCCACTATAGTTAAGAAATATTTGAAACCATCAACAGAAGAAGTACAATAGGGCCCCCAAATATCAACATGAATTAAATCAAAAGGAGCTTTTGAAACAATAGTACTTAATTGAAAAGGAAATTTTCTTTGCTTAAATAGTGACAAGTATCACAATGAGTGTATTTTGTATCAGGTAAAGTGGCATACATGGTGCGTAATTTGGTATAACAAGAAGAAGAAGGATGCCCTAGTCTAGAGTGCCAAACATCTATAGAGTTAGGTCTTATTGTAGAACAAGCAATAAAATTCTCAGGAGTAATAGCAGTTGGTGAACCAAGGGGTGTGAATGCAGGAACTATCATGACATATAAGTCATCTCTTTCTTCAGCTTTCCCAATCATCTGCAGGGTTGACTTGTCCTGTATTTCACATGAAAATTCAGAAATGGTAATTTTACAAGATAGAGATTTAGTTAACTTTGTGACCGAAATAAGATTGACTAAAAAATTAGGAACAAACAGGACATTATGTAAAGTAAGGTGTGGGCCAAGAGAAATTGTGCCAGAAAAATGAGCAAAGGAAGAATTCTTGTTGGGGAGAGAAATTGTAATTGGTGAGATTCTATGATAAGAAATAAAATGAGACAAAGAACTGGATATATGATCAGTAGCACGTGTGTCTAGAATCCATTGGGAATAGATATTACCTTGATTTTGAGAAGAAGTGGAAACATTATGAGAACTCACTAGATTGGTAGAATGTGTGATTGTGGGATTAGATTGAGGAAGAAGTGCCTATAGATCTTGAATTTGCTCTTGAGAAAGTCCCAGAGTTGAGGAATGTGACTGCGCCTGAGAATTATTAGAAGAAACAACTGCAGAAGCCATTGAATTTCACAACCGAATCTCTGGAAATTCTTCCAGATTCCTCAAAAATCAATCCAGGGCTACGAGTGATTAAAGCTCCCAATTGTTTCTCATTGAAAACCCTCACTTATAAAATTGGTTGTGGAAGAACGTGATCAAGAAATAATTATCTTTTGATACCATGTTATAAGAAAAGAAGGGATGAAAATTGTGTATCTTATTCAATAATAAGGAGATAGTACAATTCATATATATAACTCTTTAAAACAATATAAAAACGGAATATAAATATATGAACATAAATGCACAGATATGAATGGAAAATAAATTAAATCCAATAACATACGACATTGGTTCCTCACGCATTTCTCCTCACGTTCTTCTTCTTCGTCTTCCTTGTGCGTGACCATTGCCTCTAACAGTCGTTCGTTGCCACCTGCGAGTGACCATTACCCACAACCGTTGTTCGTTGTCGCCATTGTTGTCGCGCCTTGTGTCTGACACCATTGTCGCCACCTGGGCTATTCATTGTCGCCACCATTGTTCGTCGTTGCCACTACCCGTTTGCGCCACCACGCTTCCAGGTTCCTCTTTATTCACGATCTAAGAATATGAATATTTATTTTTCAACTTTCTTTAGTTCTTTAATGGTAGCTTTTAATGTTAGTTTTGTATTAGTTATTTTCTCTCCAGTAGCAAATAAAAAAAAAAAAAGAAAGCACCCATAAGGTACTATTGGTTGTCTTGGCCTAGAGATGTGAAATGACCAAATTGACATGGTTTTTTTGCCTCCCAATACATGTTTTTTTCCTCCAATCTTGACCAAAGTGCGAGGACCTTTCCGTAAAGGACGCTACCAACAAAATTACTTTTACTTCTATTATTGTCGTGTAGGTCGCTATCTTCCACAATTCCCATGCTCAGTTAAATAATAAAAGACACGGTAAGAAATAGACCTGCTTTTTTCTTCGTTCTCCTTTGGTTAGAGTAAAAGCATTGTAGAGCCTATAGAGTGGCAGCATGTGTTAGGACACACAGGATGACTCCAGTGTTGGTGTTTTACGTGAACGAAATCTTTGGTGGTGCAACGATGCTTCTAATTGTCGCTGCAATAGCATGGCAATGATGGTCATAATGGAATCCGTTGGGAGGGTTGTCCTTAGTTCTTGCTATTTGCGGCGATGCTTCCAATTGCCGTCGCAACTCTAATGCAGTTCCCGTTCAGAGGTGTCGTCGCGTCATGGAGGTGCACGATAAAGCTTCCATGGAGATAGGGGGCAGAGGCGATGAATCATGTTTTGGGTAAGGTGTTGAGGTTCCCTACTCAAAGCACTCCAAGCTGTCCTGAAAACTGGATGAGCTTCTTGATGGTCCTCCATCATCCAAGTTACGTTGTTCGCTCTCTCTCCTCCTTGTCTAAGCCGTGTGGGAAGGTACCTATCAAAGGCACTCTGACATAGTGACTTTGCCTAATGATCTTGTAATAAAGATGACTAATCAGAATTAATTATCTTATCTCTCCCCTTTAGACATATATTTATAAATATTATAATGAGTTTATCATTAAGTAGGTCTGTCACATTAATTATCAATAAATGACTTTCATTATTTCTATTAATTTTTAATTAATAATTATTATTCTCATTAACTACCCATTAATAGTTATTATTGTTCAGATTAATTATTCATTAATGATTGTTCTGGATCGATTGGTCATTTCCTTGTTGGATAGTCTATCACCCGGTCTTTAACTGATTGAGTGGTCATACAGTATATTAAGGATAGATATAAAACTCACACGGAGTTTAAGAACACAACTTTGTATACATTTATGGAGAATTATATCGAAAGAATGGTAGAATAATGTTGTTCTTGCAACAAAACAAAAGACATGAACTGAGAAGGAGATGTTATTAGACATCAAGTTTGAAGACGGATAAGGAAGATCATAAGGTGTAGCGGCAAACAACCATTCCAAAAATAAAAATACAATATAAATGGCAACAAAATCCCTGCAATATTTTCAACACAAAGTTTTAAAAAATCCATTTTTTTCCTTATACAACATCTGTCCTAAGATTACAGAAAATATATTGATGTGTGTGTATGAAAATATTTGGAAAATTCTATTTATGTTTTCTAGTATAAGTAAATAAAAAATATTTATGCAGTTAAAAAACATTTTAAATGACAAACATTTTAAATATGTACTATAATCCATTAATCTAAGCCATAGGGGTGGGGTCTAATTTTACCACACTAGTTGGGCTATACAATAAAACGAATAATCCAGGAGTGACTTTTTAAGCAAATTAATAAGAATTATTACCTTACGAAAAAGTCGTTATGAAACTGGCAGTAAGAACACGGCACACAACATAATTAATAATTAAGTTATGCTTATGATAAATTGGAGAACTATTTAGTTAAATTTTATGGTGTATTAAGTATTTAAGAAAAAATACTTTAATTGAATATTTATTTTTGAAATTAAATGATATGATTATTATTTAATTTAATTATTGTAATATGGTGTATTATAATTTGATAA
Source organism: Vigna reflexopilosa (assembly GCA_027742785.1). Taxonomy (NCBI): domain Eukaryota; kingdom Viridiplantae; phylum Streptophyta; class Magnoliopsida; order Fabales; family Fabaceae; genus Vigna; species Vigna reflexopilosa. The sequence continues at coordinate 26,631,603 of CM050918.1, forward strand.
TAATATGATGTTAGTAGAAGAATTTTATAGCATAAATATATTGATATGTTTGTTAAGTGAGAAGAAATGATGAAGAGCAAAAGCAGAAGTTAGTGGGTTATAAATAGGGGTTGGTGTTGAGCTGTAAATCATTGAGAATAAAAAAGAAGTAAGAGAGTAGTGTTGTGATAATTTGGTGTGATCAATAGGTTGGAGTGAGTATGTTGGGCTACTCCTCCTCTCTCTGAGTCTGGTATCACTATCAATGGTGAGGTCTGCGAGTGTGTTGGGTTTGGAGAATGATAAAGTGGGTGGTTCACCATCCCCAACCCCCTTCGACTATTATTCCTGGTGCAACCCTTTGCTGCTCACTTGTTTAGACTTTCCGCGTTCGGTCGTTCTTCCAGCTACAACCTCCTTCCGCCGTCCATAAGAGTGATCTCATCCCTGCTGCCAGTCACATATTCCAATCTTTCTTTCTTCTTTCTTTTACACTCCTTCTTCCACCCTTATTGGATCAAGGATAGATATAGAACTCACGCGGAGTTTAAGTAACATATATATAACTTTGTGTATACATTTATGGAAAATTGTATTGAAAGAATGGTAGAATAGTGTTTTTCTTGTAACAAAACAAAAGACATCAATTCAGGAGGAGATGTTAGCACTAGTGACGTTAATCACTGACATGTCCGACGTCACTAAAACGTTGGAGTAGGACTAACTGGACGTCTAAACACATTATATAGACGTCGGTCTGTGAATTAACCGACGTCGAAGAGGCACTAAAGACTTTGAAATTGACACTGACTGATGTCTAAAAGGTACTATAGACGTCGGTGTACACATTAACCGACGTCTAATCCAGTGGTTGTGTTTTAGTGCAGTTTTGTTCCTGTCTTTGGATAGCCTAGTAGCACAATCTCCTTTTGCTAGTTTCCCAAAAAAAAAACTTCCGTCTTTTGAATTTCTTATGGGTCCTTTCAACCCAAAACCGAACTTGGGTTTGTTCCATTTTCATTCGCAAGAGGGAAAAATCACAGTGAAACGATAACTAGGAAACCCAGGGTCGTTTTTGGGTTGAAACGACCAAAAGAAATTCACAAGACGCCTCTTTTTCTAGGAGGCAGCTAGCAAATGGAGAATGTGTTACTACGTTACCCCAAGAAAGGAACAAAACTGCACTAAAAGATAACACAAAGAAAACAAATTTTAATCAAATGAACCAGAAGATAATCGATGAAAGACTAAACAAAGTTTAAACGGTAAGCATAAAAAAAAAACCATGCACCTGGGATGTAATGCCGCAAGAGAGAAAAAGGAGAGGAGGAAGACAATAAAGATATCAGAAACAACAATAGAATGCCGCAAGCGAGAAAAAGAAGAGGTCCCGCAAGCGAGAAAAAGAAGAGGTGCCGCAAGCGAGAAAAAGAAGAGGTGTCGCAAGAGAAAAAGGAGAAGAGGAAGACGATATAAGAAACTGCAATGCCGCGAAAGGTCTATGGTGTATTTAAAATGAAATGGGACGTCGGTTCCCCGTGGACACCGACGTCTATAGTCACCGAGACGTCGATTATCTAACTAACTCGACGTCCAAGATAACATTTAAAGTGACTTTTTGAATGCCATTAGACGTCGGTGTCCAGGGGGGTCGACGTCTAGTGCGCTGAACCGATTGACGTTTCATTTCCTGTCAGGGAAGTAGATGACGGTTGACAAAGGGCGTCGACGTCTATAATACTATAGACGTCGGTCACTGCTACCGGACGTCGACGTGCCTCGGATTTTGGTGAACATAATTAATTACAGGCACATACACGTTGCGCATCCAGGAAATGCGACGTCTATTTTGCAGAAATTTTTGTCATCCCGCCTTCCGGACAGGCTATAGACGTCGGTGATTGACCACGCGACGTCTAAGCGTCTGGGAATCAGGTGGTGAGCATTAATTGCACCCCTAGTAGACATCGAGCCCCCAACATAAGCGACGTCAATGGCTAGGAGAAGTCTGTCTTCTCGCCAACCTCCATACATTGGACGTCGGTTTACGTCAGAGCGAACGTATATTATATAATAGACGTCGAGTCCCCTTCAAACCGACGTCTAAGTTACCACTTATTTACGTTAATGCCACCGTGCACTCATATACGTCGGTCTACGTGCTAATCGACGTTATATGGGTGACGTGTAGAAATCAAGTTTGATGACAGATAACTGTAGAATAAGGAAAATTCCAATTTTTGCCTTATACAACATTTGTGCTATAAGATTACAGAAAATATATATTCCTAATGTATAAAAAGAGTGTACGAAAATATTTTTAAAATTATGTTTATGTTTTTTAATATAATTAAATGAAAAATATTTATGCCACTCAAAATTTATTTTTAACATATTTTTAAATCTTAAACTAAATTAGTCATTTATAATAAATCTTAATTAAAATAAAATTTTAAAGTACAAAACTCAATAAAAAAAATAATTTTGAAGATTAAAAGAAGATATAAATTTACACTCATCATTGTACAGACGAGAGAAAGGGGGAATAACCTATTAAGAGTATGAGACAACATTTGTAATTTGTTTCATATATTATTCTTTTTAGTGGATAAAAAAAATTAAGGAGAATTAATACAAAATATTGAGTTTAAATTTTAATTGTATTAAGAGAAAATTATAATAAAAAATTATGATTTCTTTGTAATGTAATTTTGAAGTATATTATTTATAAATTATATAAAATTTTCATATGATGTTAATTCACGATCTAATATCATGACCCAGTAAGTTGAGTACTAGGCCAAAGTATTGAAGGTCGAGTCGGCTGAGCATTAAGGTTGGCCTAGTGAGATCAAGTAAGCTAAGTACTAAGACTCATCTTTTAACGTAATTTAATATATTTTATTATTTTAACATTTTAAAAATTATTTTATTAAATTAAAACAAATAAATGATATTTAAAATAATTAAAAAATGTATAAAAAGTAAAAATTTAAAAAGTCATAAATATGTTAATGGATTTCCAAATTCGTTTAACATATCTTTTTAAATTTTGTTTTTAATTTATAAATTTAAATATTTATTTCAATTTAATATTTGAATATAAATTAATATATTTTAATATTTTTAATATGTTTTATAAAATTAAAACAAGTAAAAAACATTTAAAAAATTAAAAACAAAAAAAGCAAAAAAAATTAAAAAATTTATGTGAATGGATTTCAAATTCTTCAATAAATTCAAGTTTTTCGATTTCAAAATTATTTGAAATTTTCAATAAATTTTGAAATTTGTTGAAATATCTTATAAAGTTCGAAATCTATTGAGACATGAAGTTTTAATAGAATTCAAAATTTACAAATTTTAAAATTCGTTGAATATTTCGAAATTCGTTAAGAATCTTAATAGATTTTGAAATTCATTCATCATTTTATCAAACTTCGATAAGGTCATTTTCTAATTATTTTATTTAATTTTATTGAAAGGTATTATTATCTAGTGGAGGTGCACGAAGAAGTACTTGCAGGCAGGGAGAAACACCTTCCAAATTAAACCATTCATAATTAGTTTAGTTTAAATAAATGTAATTTCTTCCATCACTCCATTTTTTTCTGTACTCTTATAAGTAACTTGAAAAGTCAATTTTACCCTTATCTTTTTCCTTCCTCCTCCCCTGTCGCACTTTCATAAACTATCTTGCGCCTCCCCTTATGCCAAGCATCTTTCATTTTTCAAATCATATTTAACAGGACACTTAAAAATGGACCTCTATAGAAAAATAGAATCTCTTATATACATTAGATTTTGTATGTATTGCTGCCTTATGGACTTGGATGCAAATGACGACAACTTTTACTGAGGAATCATTGGGCTTTTCTCAAAAATGCTAGTTTTACCATTTACATTTTGCCATTCTACACTTATGGATACCGTATTTCAGGTTTCTAACGACAATAAAGAAATTGAAACATATTTATCAAACTATACAATTCGTAATGCAAAATTACATTTTAGATTATATAAGGATAATGCAATTTTGCATTTTAAATTATATAATTTGTAATATGAATTTGTATGTCAATCCGAAAGGTAATTTGTATCAATTACAATAATTAGTTTTAAATTGTAATAATTAGTCTTTATTAGCTAATTTTTGTATATTTACTTTCCCTTTATTTAATTTATTTAATTTGATTGTTAGTGTTAAATATCAATTATTATAATTGATATTAAATTGGTGGAGTTTATTCTCTTTTAACTCTTTCCAATTAGGTTATCAATTTATATATTGTAATTCAATGATCAAATCAATTCATCCAAAATACTTTTCTATATGGTATCAGCCTAAAACGATCGTCTTCGTTTTTTTTTTTCTTCAACACAGGACGTTGCTCCTTCCTTTCTTTTTGCCTCCCATGGCCAAAGACAACTCTTCATCTATTAGCAACCCTCATGAGCCATCAAAACCATTCACTTGCATCACCCTTAGCAGTGTCACCAAGCTTCTACCCTTAAATTACCTCACCTGGAAACTTCAAGTTGAAGCTCTTCTTGATGGCTATGATCTTCTCAAATATCCAGATGGATCCTTTCCTGCGCCGCCGATGACGATCTCCACCACCGGTATACTCCAACTCTGAATCCTGCTTATCAAACCTGGCATCGACAGGACCGTCTTATATACGGTGCTCTCCTCACCACTCTCTCCCCTGAAGTGGCATCCCTGGTGTCTCAAACAACGACATCACATGATCTCTGAACTCTTCTCCAGCGCACCTATGCCAAGGCATCTCGCAGCCACCTCAAGCAGTTAAAGGAGCGTCTCCACACGGCGTCCAAAGGTACCCAATCCATCACCACCTACATGCATTCTCTGAAGCAAACTACAGATCTCCTTGCCTCACTTGCCTCTCCTGTCTCCATTGAAGACATGACTGACCATGTCTTGCGTGGCCTCGACGATGGTTATAGAGCTGTTATTGACGGCGTCAATGCAAGGGACACTCCCATTCTTTTTTATGACCTCTCGAGAAGCTTCTCATTCAAGAACTCTCCCTTGTTACTGCTCAACGACAGGTTCCTGCTCCCATGACAACCTTGAATGCACAAACTCGACCCAACCATTATGATAAAACTCGATCTGGGAAATTTTCTGCATCATCAACTTCACGCCCTGGCAATCGCAAACCGTTTCTTGGTCGTTGTCAGTGGTGCAATGTCAAGGGCCATGTTCTGTCTCAGTGTCACACCTTCAAGCAACAACACCCTGGTGTCCTGATGCCTCCTCGTTCCTCTTCTGCTAACCCCAAGACAGGAATAGTAAGAATTTCCGAAGGAATTATACCGACGGCTTTTTAGGCCTTCGGTAAAGTTGATTTACCGAAGGATACACCGACGGTCACTTAAGTGGTTGATTACCGAAGGCTTTCGACCGTCGGTAATGGTGCATTGAGTTTACCGAAGGTTTGTGACCGTCGGTATAAGCATGGACTAAATGAAATGAGAATTTGGGATTTCCCTCTCCACTCTCCCAATTTGTTTTCGCGCAAGCCTTCCGCCAATTCTTCCTCTCTCTCACTTCAGAACCCAATTTCTTCAATCGCATCTTCCTTTGTCGTTGAGAACCCTAATTTCTTCAATCGCTGTGTCGACATCAGGATAGTGCCAGTGAGGAGGGTGGTGGTTGACGAATTACATTGTTGCGAGGGGGCTATTCGAGGGTGTCTGTTGTCGAGGTTTATATCGCGTCGTGACGAAGGTGTTGTGGCGACCTGACGACAATGTTGTGGCAGTGTGACGAGGGTGTCGGCGTGGCTTCGAGGTTGTGGTGGTGTGACGACAGTGCTGTGGCGGCGTAACCACGACTTCCACTGTCGTAGGGTGAGGCCAATGTAAGGGGTCTGTGACGAGGTAATGTCCTTCTTTGTGAATGAACTGTGTGGAAATGTATAATGAAAACCCCTAATTCATTTCCATTCCAAAAAACATAAGGTTAGGTTGAGAAGGAATTGGAATTGCAACAGGAAAGGGAGGAATAGAGTCTTGACAGCAGACGTGACCAAGCAAGGAAGGCAAAATCCAAGGTATATGCTCTGTCATTTTATTTTGCTGCATAGGATACATTGAATTTGCATGATGTGATGTGCTCTTTCATGTTCTTATTTTGATTCTTGTTTCTTGATTTTTGTTGTAAAATGATGTGAATGTCATTTTGAGTTTGAGGTTGCATGATGGACTTGGCCAGTTTTACTAGTCTTCACATGTTTGGTCCTCTAGGTAGAGGTGTCAAGGTGGGTCATGAGTTTGTGAAACCTTGGTTCATCTAGTCTTTCGGTTTAGTCAGTAAGCATCAAGCTTCACAGGACACAACTGTTTGGATGGGAAGGGAGAGGCAACAAAGGGAAAATAAGAGCATCAGAATTGTAAATGGTACACTGGCCAGGTTAAGATATCAATAGGAATTACTTAAGTATATTGATAGTTATAAATTCTTTTTAGACATAATTGCATATATATGATAATAGCAAATGTGCAGAGAGAATAAAGTAAAGATTATAGATTAATAGCAAATGACGCCTCTTCCTGGAAGAACCTTTGCTTTTATATTGTTTCCTATGCCTCAAAACTCTGCCATCAGTATCAACTAATGTAGATTTTAAACCTGATTGAAACTTCAAATCACGGTTAACAATACTTTGACTAGAAGATAGAAAAAATGACAAACAATTTGAACCTTTGGTCGAAAATCTAGTACAACTTGTATCAAACCTTGAAGATAGTATCCTAGCTGCATTCTCCTCAAGATTTTCCTCTTCATCTTCTTGCAAATCATCAGATATTTTAGAACTTGAAACCAAAGGTTCAACCTCCTTCGAAACCTTAGTTGTATCTAAAGCTGAAGTCTTACGTTTCCTATTCTTACTTCGTGACTTTGTCAAAGAAGAATCACCACCATCAATATTTACAAGAGAATGAGATGCACAATCCTCATTCTCCTTAAAATTTTGAACTGAATTTGAATCACTATTCCTATTTTCCTTATTAAATTCATCAAATTCTTTCTTATGCTTAGTCTTCAAAGATTCAACCCCACTACCCAAATCATCATCACTACCTAACTTTGGCATAAGATGGACATAGCCACTTCTACAATCGGGATGCTCCACCAAATTTAATGCTTGACCAGGCTCTTATTTTTTCTTCCGCATAAATACATATCTTCCTCTTGGGAATGTGAAAATCATCACCACAAACTCCAAATGAAACTTTATTTGACACACTACTATTCACCATAAGTTGTTTGATAAAACTACAGCTATGCATTCTGATTCTGCACTTTCTGGTAGCAGCAGGGCTGAATTTCTAGCTTCTTAATTGATTAATAGTGGTTTGTATGAGCTCTATGTTGGGTACAAAACTATCTCAGAAGGTTGTACAATACTGGTAACATCTTCGGGAGTGGATTGGAGCAAGGAAAGATGAACTTTGGAGTTGATTTCTGGTGCAGCAGCTTTGCGTTTCTGGTCTGCACATACAAATTTGTTTGATACAAACTTCTCTTTCTTTACTTACTGATACGCTCCAATCCGTGGAAGCAGCAGCAAACTCCATGATACTCTAGGATATGGTTCGTTTGGCAGCGGAAGAAATTGGAAGAAGTGTGGAGGCAGTGCTTGTATGGAATGTTAGCTAGCTTAGACGGCTCTCCATGGTTGGAAAGAAGCTAGAGGGAAAATGAAGGAAGCATAGGAAAGGTGACTTTCGAAGAGAGAACGGCTGGGAAAGCTTCAGCAGAATTCATTCTCAATGTTCAAAAGTAATGTCATAATCTGATACATTCATATTTATAAAGCAAATCCTATGCTATGGACGGTGGAGATGGCAGCTGAAGAAATGCGGATCTTCCCACGTGGCAACGGTGAAGGATGTATGTCATGCTTCTGGATGAGGCAATGCGTGAGGGGCAGCATCATTTCCACCAAGTCACGTATCAGATGCAGTGATGGTGTGAAACATGTGAACTTCTTGAGGCAGCTCCATGCTTGCTAAACTCACCCCCCTCCTTTTGTGAAAATGACTCTTTTACCCTTCTCCATGTTTTGGCACTTTGATAACATCTTCTTGGTCTCCAATCTTCCATCCAAAAATAGCAAAGAGTACTTGACCTTTGAGAGAGTGCTCATCTTGAAGCTTCTTGATCATCCCTCTTGTGATAGGTCCTATGGTGCTAGGCCTTCTTGTATCATCCCCTCCTTCTTGAGAGGGATTTGTCCTCAAATCCATAGGGTCTTCATCTTCACTTTCATAACCTGCAAAAGGTTTAAGGTCAGATACATTGAAGGTAGCATGAACACTATATTCAGGAGGAAGATCAATTTGATATGCATTGTTATTAATCCTCCTTATGACTCTAAAAGGTCCATCTCCTCTAGGATTGAGTTTGGATTTTCTTATTTGAGGAAATCTTTCCTTTCTAAGATGAACCCAAACTAAATCTCCTTCATTGAAGATTAACTCTTTCTTGCCCTTATTATGTTGCTTGGCATATTTCTGATTTTGTTGTTGAATTTGATTTCTAACCCTTTGATGTAATTCTTTGATAAACTTAGATTTAGATACCCCATCTTGATGAACAAAATCAATAGAACTTGGAAGGGGTATTAAATCCATAGGAGTTAAAGGGTTAAAACCATAGACAACCTCAAAAGGAGACAATTTAGTAGTTCCATGAACTACTCTATTGTATGCAAACTCAACATGAGGTAGGTACTCATCCCAAGATTTGTGATTTCCTTTAAGAATTACCCTTAGTAAAGTGGAAAGAGATCTATTGACTACTTCAGTTTGACCATCTGTTTGAGGATGGCAAGTAGTAGAAAAAGATAACTTAGTCCCTAATCTAGACCATAAGGTCCTCCAAAAGTGACTAAGAAATTTTGTATCTCTATCCGAAACTATTACTTTAGGTAACCCATGAAGTTTGACCACATCTCTAAAGAATAACTTTGCAATGTTGCTTGCATCATCTACTTTGTGGCAAGGTATAAAATGAGCCATTTTACTAAATCTATCCACCACCACAAAGATAGAATCACAACCCCTAGCAGTTTTAGGAAGTCCTAGCACAAAATCCATACTTATCTCTTCCCAAGGGGTGGAAGCAACATTCAAAGGAGTATAAAGTCCATGAGGCATTAACTTAGATTTAGCTTCTAAACAAGTTATACACTTAAAGCAATGCCTTTGAACATCCCTTCTCATATGAGGCCAAAAGAATTTTTCTTTCAACATGGCAAGGGTCTTTTCTACCCCAAAATGCCCCATTAATCCTCCCTCATGTGTCTCTTTAACAAGGAGTTTTCTATGTGAACCTTGAGGGATGCAAATTTTTCCTTCTTTAAAAAGATACCCTTCTTTCACATAGAATCCTCCTTGAGGTTTATCGAGACATTCCTCATAGATATGAGCAAAATCAGGATCTTGTGAATACAATTCAAGAATGTTATTAAACCCAAGAATTTGAGCTCCCAATGTGGCTAATAGATTAATTTTCCTTGACAAAGCATCAGCCACGACATTGGATTTTCCTTTCTTGTATTTAATAACATAAGTGAATTGTTCAATAAATTCCAACCACTTAGCATGTCTCTTTTGTAACTTGTGTTGACTCTTCAAATACTTAAGTGATTCATGATCACTATGAATGATAAACTCCTTGGCAACAAGGTAATGTTCCCAAGTTTGAAGAGCCCTCACAAGTGCATAGAGTTCCTTGTCATAGGTGGGGTAATTACAAGAAGCACCATGAAGTTTTTCACTAAAATATGCAATTGGGTGGCCTTCTTGTAATAACACTGCACCTATGCCAAATCCTGAAGCATCACATTCTAGCTCAAAAGTTTTGGAAAAATTTGGTAAAGCTAGAATGGGTGCTTGTGTGAGCTTCTCTTTGAGTAGCTCAAAAGCTTTTTGTTGTTTTTCTCCCCAATGAAATGTAACATCCTTTTTCACCAACTCATTGAGGGGTGAAGCAAGACTAGAGAAGCTAGGAACAAATCTTCTATAAAAACTTGCCAACCCATGGAAGCTCCTTACTTCTCCTACATTCTTTGGAGGAGGCCAATCTTGGATGGCCTTTATTTTTTCTGGGTCCATATGAACCCCATTTTTGCTAACCACAAATCCAAGAAATATGACACTATCAACACAAAAGGTACACTTATCAAAGTTTGCAAACAATTTGTGTGTTCTAAGAATTGTTAAAACAACTCTTAAATGATTTTCATGAGTTTGCAAATTTTGACTATATACCAAGATGTCATCAAAGTAAACAACTACAAACTTCCCAATGCAATCCCTAAGAACATGATTCATAAGTCGCATGAATGTGCTTGGAGCATTTGTAAGACCAAAAGGCATAACTAGCCACTCATATAATCCAAACTTGGTCTTAAAGGCAGTTTTCCATTCATCACCCTCTTTAATTCTTATTTGGTGATAGCCACTCTTTAAATCTACCTTTGAAAATATTTGTGCCCCATGCAATTCATCCAACATATCATCAAGCCTAGGAATGGGATGTCTATACTTGATTGTGATGTTGTTGATAGCTCTACAATCACAACACATGCGCCACTTTCCATCTTTTTTTGGTACAAGCAACACTGGTACAGCACATGGACTTAGACTCTTTTGAATTAAGCCTTTATCTAGCAATTCTTGGACTTGTGTCTCAATCTCCTTAGTTTCTTGGGGGTTGGTCCTATAGGCTGGCCTATTAGGAAGAATTGCCCCTGGAGTGAAATCAATTTGATGTTCTATTCCTCTTATGGGTGGAAGCCCTTTTGGAATTTCTTTTGGAAATAGATCATCAAATTCTTTCAAAAGTTTGTGAATGGGTGGAGAAAGAGTTGAAGTCTTTGGATCACTAGATGTGCATGTAAGTGTTCCTTGACAAAGAAGAAGATATGAAGGTTGCTCAACTTGAAGGGTATTAAGTAAAGTCTTTTTGGTTAAAAGAACTTCATGTTGAGTAACCTTAGATGGTACACTTGTCTCTTTACTCTCCTTTCTTTTTGACTTTTTCTTTTGGCCATGTTCTTGCCTTCTTAAAGACTTCATTTGTGCTTGATCCTTAGCCACTTGGTTAGGAGTTAGAGGATGAAGCACAAACTTTTTGTCCTTTTGATGGATAGTGATAGTATTAGTTAGACCATGATGGATAGTTTGATGATCAAATTGCCATGGTCTCCCTAATAACACATGACATGCTTCCATGGGAACTATATCACATAAAACTTCATCTTTGAAGTTCCCAATGGAAAATGCCAACTTCACTTGATTCTTGACTATTATATCCCCATCTTCATTTAGCCAATGAAGTTTATAAGGTTTTGGATGGGGTATAATATCAAGTTTCAATTTCTCAACCAACCTTGTACTACAACAATTGCAACAAGAACCACTATCAACAATGAGAGAACAATGATTTTCTTGAATTTTACACCTTGTATGAAAGATGTTCTCTCTTTGTGATAGGTGTTCTAGACTTGATTGGTTGCTAAGGATTCTTCTCACCATGAGAAGTTGCCCATCATCAGCATATATTTCCTCTTCTTTTTCTTCTTCCTCACTCTCACTTTCACTAGTTGGGGTGTCACTTTCACTACTATATATGTCCTTACCTTTTAAAATGATATTTCTCTTTGTAGGACATTGAGTAGCTACATGACCCCTTCCTAGACATTTGAAGCACTTGATCTCACTTGTTCTTATGTGTGAGGGTGTTTCTTTCTTGGGTCTCTCTTCAATTTTGGCTAGAGGTTTAAAGGGCTCTTTTCTTTAAAAACTTTCTTTTCAAAAGTAGGTTGAACTTGAATTCTTTTTGAAGAAGATTTCCTCAAATTTTGTTGTTCTACCTTTATACACATTTGAACAAGATCATTCAAATCCCTATAAGGTAGAAGTTCAACTCTATCTCTTATGTCAAAATTGAGCCCACTTAAAAATCTGGCCAAAGTAATTTCTGGACCCTCCACTATGCCTGCTCTCATCATATATAACTCCATCTTTTGTCTATATTCCTCAACTGTCATAGACCTTTGTTGTAACCTTTGGAGTTTATCCATGAGTTCCCTATTGTAGTAGGAGGGAATGTGCCTCCTTCTAAGGGCAGACTTAAGATCATTCCAATAATGGATGGGAGGGGCTTGATGTCTAAGCCTCTCTTGGACTAAGGCAGTCCACCAATACATTGCATACCCTTGAAAGCTTAGGGTAGCTAGAGAAACCTTTCTCTCTTCACTTACTTGGTGGCAAGCAAATAATTGCTCCACCTTCATTTCCCAATCAAGATAAGCCTCAACATTATCCTTCCCATGGAAGTGAGGCAACACAATATTGACTTCTCTAGGGGGTGGGGGTGCATGAGAATTTCTCCTATGCCTCCTAGAAGTAGAAGGTTGATGAGGGTAATAATCACCCATACTCAAAGAATTCCCTCCCTCGTGAGAATTTTCACTCTGACTTCCCCTAGATTTACTTGCCCTTATCAATCTCAATTCATCTTGAATAACAGCATTTTGAAGCTCTCTATTGACTTTCTCTTCTTTTATTTCCCTTCTCATTTCCTTGAATTCATTAACTAAAGCTTGAAGAGAAACATTTTCTTTTTCACTATCACTAAGCCTAGGAGAATGTCTTCTAGACATTATAGTGGACTTAAATGTTATTCTTGAAATAAAGACTAAAGATTTTCACTTGAAAGCAATATTCCAGGTAAGGGTGGTGAACCACTAGGGTCACTTAATAACCATGCCTTGTCCTTGCCAAATATGCTTCTAGCTACTTACTAAAGTCCTTAGATCAAAATCACTCTTAAATCCACTTAAGTCTTAAGACCACAAAGAAAAACACAAAGAAAAGAAAAAAAAAAAACAACAAGGATTGGGACTCTAAAATTCGGACTCTAGGCGCGCTCCTAGTCCTTGAAGGAAATCAGTGAAACTTGAAAGTAAAGATGGAAAAATAAAGGTGAGATCTCCTATGGTGAGGCTTAGACTTTGGATCTAAGACACACTCACCGACTACCCAATTTTAGGTTGTGAGACTTCTTTGAGTCTAGTTACAAATGAGGGAAGAGCACTTGTGAACTCTAACACCTCACTTGCTTGGATTTGAAATTAAAAAAAAAAAATCAAAGAAAAAATTACAAGAAAACTTGGTAAATGGCAAGGAAATGAAAATTGGCTAAGGGAAAAATTGTGTGCAGCTTTGGCTTCTCTCAAAAAAAAATTGTGATGAAATTGGACTCTCAACAAGGCTCACAGCTGCGGTAAGTGATTACTGTAATCTGCTGTCAAGATATCTGCTTTTTGCTGTCATGGTCATGTGCAATCCAGCATCAACAATTCTGATATATGGTAGTCCACCTCACCTTGTAGTTTCCTCCAATTTCCCACTTCTTAGTACACTACTAAAGATGAAGAGCCTCGGACTTGACCATTTCCATATAATCACACCTCACACAGATTCAAAAATAGCAATCAGTAATATCAAAAAAAAAAAAAAAAAAAAAATCTGCTGCCCAGAATTATACCAGAATCACTGCACTACCGTCCTTTTATCAAATGGTTGGTAGGCAAAGAGGCCAACAACTTATACAAAGCAAGAAAATGGATAGCAAACACGGTGGCACAACAAAGAGATCTTAAGAAGAGTACTAGAGCAGATTAAAAATCAAGAAAGACTCAAAATGCAGGTTGAAAACAGTGATCACGCAACTGTTTGATAAAAAAATAAAGGTGTTTGATGAAATGCTTCAAAGAAACCCAGATTTTGTGTTTTTGGGCTTGGACTGGTCTGCACGGTTCATACTCCCTTTTAACACTTTTTTTTTTATTCTTTTAATCATTTAATTCCATTTTAAATCACTGAACCAGGTCTTGCTGCAAGCCAATTCAATGTTTAAAGCAAAATCATCAAAAACAGCACCTAAAGTTCAACTCTGCACCAAGAAAGTACTTAGAATTTGGTGGTTTTGTGACTCAAATGATGTAACAATAGTTCTGCAATAAATCTGACCACTCAATCAACTTTATTTGATGATTTAAAACGTGTTTCAACTTTAAATTGATGCAAAACAAGACTGCTGCTCAAAATTACCCTTCCACTTCCCTAAATTGACCCAAAATGGATGGTTTAAGAGGAAATTTTGTGCACAAATGATTCTGACACTTAACTAACCCTTTGAACAGTTTTAAATCATCCAAATAGACTTATTTCAACTCAAATTTGGGTCAGAACAGAACTGCAATCCAAATTCACCTTGCAAGTTCCAAAAATTGCTCAAATATGATGGTTTGACATACTAAATTGCATATAAATGCATCTGACCTCAAATGGACTGTTCTAGCAGTTTTAAAACAACAATTAGGACTTGTTTAAACTGCCAAACACCTCAGAATCACAGTGGCACGAAAAATGACCCATAATATCTCAATTTATGCAGATTTCTCATCATTCACACCACCAAAATCAAGTTTATCAGTTTCAAAGACCAAAACAGCACTGAAAAAGACTCAAGGAAGTTCAATTATGTTGAACTAAGCTGGAACAATGAAGCTTAGCATGATTCAACTTCAGATTTCACAATTCAAAGATATAAGCACGGTGAAAAGCTTAGAACAAAGCTGAAACAGTGAAATGCTAGTGTTTATGCACAACCAAGCTATGCAAATTGCATTTCATTGCTTGTAATGGTTTGCTACACATTTAGCATCATTCAACAACACTAAACAATGTTGTACCATATTTCAGAATCAATGAAAAAAATAGCTAGAATAGATTTTAAGATTTAAAACAGATTTCCAAATCTTACAGCAGAGTTCACGGTTTGAATTCCAAAAATGGATTTCTAGTGCATTAGCTTATATCACCAAGGCTAGAACAAGTTCTCACTGCCTTATTTGGTTGATTTAAAGCTTTTCCAGCACTCTTAACTCAAGCAACAACAAATTAAACCCGCTGAACAGTAAACCAAACAGAGACAGAAATTAAAACTGCAATGAAACAGTGCACAAGACTGGACAATACGGAAATTGAAAATTAAGGCTGGAAATTGACTCAACAATCAACATTCACCGTTTAAAATGAATAAAAACTAAAGCAAAGAAAAGTTGGAGCAAACAATGGACTCAAATGGAAAACTACAGATATCAGGAATCAATAGAACAGTGCATATAGATCGAAAGACACGAAGGAACAGTGAAGACAATGTAAAATGACAGAAACTGGACTCATCTGGAGCGTGCCGTGGAACAACCAGGCTCTGATACCACATGATACGCTCCAATCCGTGGAAGCAGCAGCAAACTCCATGATACTCTAGGATATGGTTCGTTTGGCAGCGGAAGAAATTGGAAGAAGTGTGGAGGCAGTGCTTGTATGGAATGTTAGCTAGCTTAGACGGCTCTCCATGGTTGGAAAGAAGCTAGAGGGAAAATGAAGGAAGCATAGGAAAGGTGACTTTCGAAGAGAGAACGGCTGGGAAAGCTTCAGCAGAATTCATTCTCAATGTTCAAAAGTAATGTCATAATCTGATACATTCATATTTATAAAGCAAATCCTATGCTATGGACGGTGGAGATGGCAGCTGAAGAAATGCGGATCTTCCCACGTGGCAACGGTGAAGGATGTATGTCATGCTTCTGGATGAGGCAATGCGTGAGGGGCAGCATCATTTCCACCAAGTCACGTATCAGATGCAGTGATGGTGTGAAACATGTGAACTTCTTGAGGCAGCTCCATGCTTGCTAAACTCACCCCCCTCCTTTTGTGAAAATGACTCTTTTACCCTTCTCCATGTTTTGGCACTTTGATAACATCTTCTTGGTCTCCAATCTTCCATCCAAAAATAGCAAAGAGTACTTGACCTTTGAGAGAGTGCTCATCTTGAAGCTTCTTGATCATCCCTCTTGTGATAGGTCCTATGGTGCTAGGCCTTCTTGTATCACTTACAAACACAACACATATCACACCAAACATTCTACTCTCATTTGCGGCAACCCTGGAGCAACTCCTCAATAATTCTCTTTACCGGTATCCCACTTTACATTTTACTTTTCCCTCTTAAGTTACTTCCAACAATGAACTTAAACGCCATTTAAATCCAATCCAAGTTTAACGTATCCTCTTCTACCACAATGAATTAGTCAACAACATATGTGCACTACTCATCAACACTTTCCTTTGATCTTGAATGCTCCAGTGAGTTCCTACCACATGGAAACAGTTGTTCCTTACCACATAACACTCTCTCTTATTGCCAAAGATATGAGAACAAGTTAGGCACACAAAGCTCACAAAAATGAGTGTTCTATCTGTTGTTTAATGCACTCAGATTAGGCAAAATGGAATTTTCAGCACTTTAATTCATCCACAAGTGATTCTAACACTGTGGTAATACATTCAACAACTTTAATTCATCAATTTAAACTTGTTTGAACTTTAATTGGGTTCAAAACCAAACTGTATAGCAGATTCACCCTTGTAGTTCCCAATTTCACTCAAAAATGAGGTTTGAATATGCTATTTGCACATAGATGAATCTGACTTCAATTTCAATTTTCTAACAAGTTTAAAACAACATTTAGGACTTGTTTAAACTGCCAAATAACAGAAAATGCCTGCTGCACGAAAATTGACACCCACTACAACTTTTTCTTCTTCAAAATGAGCTAGAGTAAATGCACTAGAATGGTTAAAATTTGCAAACTGCACTAAACTAGCCTAGGAAACTTCTAAGAAACTGTCCTAACAAGTTTAGAGTGGTAAAAACTAGCTAATTAGAAACTCACACTAAAAAACAATCTAGAACTTAAAATATGACACTGTAGCACCTAAAACTAGTTACTAGAATAGGCTAAAAATGGTCATAATGCATGGTGTATTAAAGTATTAACCAAAGCCGTAAAAAAATTATGTACACAAGTTTTAGAACATAAAAGAAAGATAAAAATAAGGGCACAATTCGAAAATACAAAGAAATACAACATTTGACTATTAAGGACCTAATATTACACTACTTAAAACCTAAAAAGTGTAGTAAATAGGTGACAATTTCAAAATTGACCTAAAGAAACCTAAGAATGTGTAATGTTCTTATCCTAACAAGTTTAAAGTACTTAAATAAAGCTAAGAAAGATGTCAAATTTGATCAAGTACCTAAATCTCAAAATTTGGCTACTTACACCTAAAAAGTGTACTAAATAGGTGAGAAAATGGGAATTGTTCTAAAGTAAGCTAAGAGTGTGTATTCTACACATCCTAACAAGTTTAAAGTTGTTATAAGAAGCTAAGAAACATGTCAAATAAGATGAAATAGCTAAATCTCAAAGTTTGCCTACTTGAAACCTAAAAAATTAGATGAAGTAGCTAGAAATCACTACTCAAACCTCAAAAAAGGTGTACTACAATTGCAAACTGCACTAAACTGGGAAAATAAACTAGAAAGAAACTGTCCTAACAAGTTTAGAATGGTAAAACCTAGCTAATTAGAAACTCACACTACAAAAACAACCTAGAACTTAAAATATGACACCCTAGAACCTAAAACTAGTTACTAGAATAGGCTAAAAATGGTCATAATGCATGTTGTCTATAAGTATTAACCAAAACAGTAAAAAAACTATGTACACAAGTTTTAAAACATAAAAGAAAGATAGAAATAAGAGCAATATTCGAAAATACAAAGAAATACAAGATTTGACTCTTAAGTACCTAAAAAGTGAACTTTTAAGGTGAGAATTGGTCAATTCACCTAATGTAGACTTATTCTAAGGTATGTAAACATCCTAACAAGTCTAACTTAGTCTAATAAAGGTAGGAAAGTGGTGAAAAGCAAAGAATAAGGTAAAACTCGAAATTTGACTATTAAGTACCTAAAAAGTGAACTTTTAAGGTGAGAATTGGTCAATTCACCTAATGTAGACTTATTCTAAGTTATGTAAACATCCTAACAAGTCTAACTTAGTCTAATAAAGGTAGGAAAGTGGTGAAAAGCAAAGAATAAGGTCAAACTCGAAATTTGACTCTTAAGTACCGAAAAAGTGAACTTTTAAGGTGAGAATTGGTCAATTCACCTAATGTAGACTTATTCTAAGGTTTGTAAACATCCTATCACAGTACTGTTCAAATTGCCTTCCATGTTGGTCTTAAGTAGTAATAGGTTTATTACTTATGTCACATGGAGTGTTGTTGATTTGGCTAAGTTTACCTTTGTTTGGCTTGTCACAGAACATGGCCCATTTTCTCAACCATCGTGCATGGATGTACGACCGTTGTTATAGCGGAAGGAGAGGTTTAAAGGAATCTTTTGTCATCGGAGTTGATGAGTTTGTCGAGACAGCTCGACGATATCAATATTACGCTCTTGATGGAGGGATTCGATGCCCATGCACGAAGTGCGAATGTACAAGGATTTTGAAAGATGAAGACGTTAAAGTTCACCTATACCAAAAGGGGTTCATGCCTAATTACACGGTTTGGACATTTCATGGTGAAGAGATTCCTTCGACCTCCAATGTAGTTGGAAATCGACTTGCATCAGGTTCGAATACTATTGTACATACATCTGAGATAGATCAATTTGCCTATATGCAAGAGATGGTCGACAATGCTCTTCGTCAACATGACGAACAAGAAGCAAACGATAGTCATGATGAAGAGTCTCCAAATGAAACCACTCAGAGGTTTTACAAATTACTGATAGAGGCAAATCTACCTGTATTTGAAGGTTCATCTGAGTCAAAATTGTCAGTGTCCATTAGACTCTTGGCTGGTAAATCTAATTGGAACGTGCCCAATCAAGCAGTGGATCACTATACAAAATTGATTTTAGATTTGACACCACCAAACAATTCTATTCCGAAGAATTGTTATCAAGCCAAAATATGTGTTTCAATGTTGGGATCGGAAGCCAAGAAGATTGATTGTTGTGTTAATGAATGTATGTTATTCTATGACAATGACAGTGGAAAACATGATGCATTGTTGGTTGAATGCAAGTTTTGTGGCTCTCCTCAATATCATACGATGCATGCAGGACGGAAGCAAAAAAAACCAATTCCCTTAAAGTCAATGTTCTACTTGCCCATTATTCCAAGATTACAAAGAATGTTTACTTCAATGCAAACATCACAACACATGACATGGCATGATGGTAACAAAACTGAAGGAGTTTTGCGCCATCCTTCTGATGGTGAAGCTTGGAAGCAATTCAATCGTAAACATCCGTCCTTTTCTAGTGAACCGCGTAACGTGAGACTTGGTCTATGCTCTGATGGGTTTACGCCGTACATTCAGGCGTCTGCATCACCTTATTCATGTTGGCCCGTGATAGTTACCCCATACAATGTAACACCTGAGATGTGTATGACAAAGCCCTATATGTTTTTAATGTGTATAATACCAGGTCCATCTAATCCCAAATCATGGATTGATGTTTATTTGGAGCCTTTGATTGATGATATGAAGAAGCTATGGAATGGTGTTTGGACGTATGATGTTTCAAGGAAGCAAAATTTCCTTATGAGGGCAGCTTTGATGTGGACTATTAATGACTTTCCAGCATATGGCATGTTATCTGGTTGGAGCATGCATGGTCGATTAGCTTGTCCACATTGCATGGAACATACAAAGTCATTCCAATTGACTAATGGTCGGAAAAGTAGTTGGTTTGATTGTCATCGACGGTTCTTGCCCATTGATCACCCCTTTAGAAGAAATAAAAAGGCATTTCGCAAAGGGCAACTTGAAACGGATATGCCCCCGCCAAAGTTGACTGGATCACACGTTTGGAGAAGAGTGAAAGACTATCCAAAAGTCACTGAATCTGGACAGAATATGATACAAGGGTTTGGAGAATGGCATAATTGGACTAAAAGAAGCATATTTTGGGATCTTCCTTATTGGAAAGACAACTTGCTAAGACATAACCTGGATGTCATGCACATAGAAAAAAATTTCTTTGACAACATCTTCAACACAGTTATGAATGTTATTGGTAAGACAAATGATAATGACAAAGCCAGAATAGATTTACCTCTGTATTGTGCACAAAAAGACATAGAGTTGAAGGCGCAAGGTAACGGTCGATTGTTCAAACCAAAGGCAAACTACACCATGTCAAAAGATGAGGCAAGAATAGTGTGTGGATGGGTCAAAGAGCTTAGAATGCCAGATGGATATTCTTCTAACTTGTCCAGATGTGCCAATGTTCAAAACGGTACTATTCAAGGGTTGAAGAGTCATGATTGTCATGTATTCATGGAGACTTTCATCCCTCTTGCGTTTAGTTGTTTGCCACAGCACGTGATACATCCACTGATAGAAATCAGTAACTTCTTTAAAAATTTGTGTTGCACGACACTAAAGGAAAATTGCCTAAGAAAGATGGACGAAAATATCCCAATTATCCTCTGCAAATTAGAAAGAGTATTCCCTCCTGCATTCTTTGATTCAATGGAGCATCTTCCAGTCCATCTTGCATATGAAGCTTGGCTTGGGGGACCTGTGCAATACAGGTGGATGTATCCCTTTGAAAGGTTTATGGGAGAATCCAAACGTTCAGTTAAAAATAAAGCTAGAGTAGAAGGCTCAATTTGTGCAGCTTACTTGCACAGAGAGTCAACTTTTTTTTGTTCACATTATTTAAAAAACTTCATGTTGTCCCCCACTAATGTCAGAAACGAAATGCAGTAGAAAATAATACTAAAATTTATTATTTAGAATTGATTGGAAATACATTTTCATATCCTCTATTTGTAACAATCTAATTCTCCTAAAAAGGGAAATAGAGAAACTAGGAAAACAAAATAAAATAAAAGATTGTATATCTATTTTCTCTAATTAGGAAGATTCTAAAGATATCTTCTCTAATTACAACACTCCCCCTCAAGTTGGTAAATGAATATCAATCATTCCCAACTTGCCTACAAGATCTTGAAATCTACCCGGAGGAAGCCCTTTTGTAAAAATATCTGCTATTTGAAGTTCTGTAGGAACATGAGCTGTAATCACAAAGGTTCTGTCAAGATTATCTTTGATCAAATGTTTGTCAATCTCAATGTGTTTGGTTCTATCATGTTGTACTGGATTATGGGCTATGCTCATGGCAGACTTATTGTCATAATGTAGTTGCACCAGGTTCTCCACTTTGACTTTAAGATCATCCAAAATGATTTTCATCCAGAGTCCTTCACACATTCCTTGAGCAAGAGCTCGAAATTCAGCTTCTGCACTAGAACGAGAAACTCTATCTTGCTTTTTGCTTCTCCATGTTACCAGACTATCTCCAAGAAACACACAATACCCAGAAGTAGATTTTTTGTCAGTAATAGAACCTGCATAGTCAGCATCAATATATATCTTCATAGTCAATGTGTCTTCCCTTTTGAATAATAGCCCCTTTCCTGGACTTGACTTCAAGTATTGAAGAATTTTGTCAACTGCTTGCATGTGTCTCTCTCTTGGATCATGCATAAATTGACTCACAACACTAACTGCATAAGCAATGTATGGTCTTGTGTGTGATAGATAAATCAATTTTCCTACCAATCTCTGATATTGGGCTTTCTCTACAGGAGCACTTTCTTCACATCCCATTTTGTGATTCTGTTCTATAGGAATTGTTAAGGTTCTACATCCCAACTTTCCTGTTTGTTTGAGGAGATCAAGTACATATTTCCTTTGGGAGATGAGAATTCCTTTCTTGGAGTAGGCAACCTCTATTCCAAGAAAATATTTGAGTTTTCCTAGGTCTTTCATTTCAAATTGAGCTGCCAATTTATCTTTTAATGCCAATTTTTCTGTTTCATCATCTCTTGCAATAATCATATCATCCACATAGACAAGTAATAGAGTGAGTTTACCTGTAGAAGAGTTTTTTATGAATAGAGTATGATCTCCTTGGCTTTGTTTGTATCCCAAGGAAACCATTGCTTTTGTAAATCTTCCAAACCATGCTCTAAGGGATTGCTTAAGACCATACAATGCTTTCTTCAGGAGGCATACCTTGTTTCTTTCATTTTTCACTTCAAAACCTGGGGGAATCTCCATGTACATTCCTCATCTAGATTTCCATGAAGAAAGGCATTCTTCACATCCAACTAGTGTAAATCTCATCCAAAATGAGCAACCAAAGCGAGAATAACTCGAACTGTATTCATCTTTGCCATTGGGGCAAATGTCTCCTCATAGTCAATCCCATATGTTTGGGTATATCCTTTTGCCACCAATCTAGCTTTATATCTTTCTATTGTCCCATCTGCCTTATGTTTCACTGTGAATATCCATCTACACCCTACTGCCTTCTTGTTTCTTGGCTTATCAACAATCTCCCAAGTTGAATTTCTTTCTAATGCATTCATCTCTTCTTTCATGGCTTGATTCCAATGTTCAAGTTTCATGGCCTCTTGGATTGAGGTAGGAATTTCTGTGGCATCAATGGCAGCAATAAAACTTTTGTGCTTATCAGAGAGATTGTTAGTGCAAACATACTGAGAAATAGGATATTTAGCACATGATCTTCTTCCCTTTCTCAATGCAATGGGTAAATCCTCAGTAATACTTACCTCCTCATCATTAATATCTTTAGGGATCCTCACCTCCGGATTAGACAATTTTTCTTGCTCGAGAGTCAAAGTGGGTTGTTCTTTTCTTTCATATTTTTTGCCAAAAAATTTGTCTTCTTCCTCACTGTGGACTATGGTAGCTTCATTGCTCAGGTCTTGGGCATCCTGCAAAGACAAACATGGTAATGACAAGAAGGAGAGTTCATCCACTTCAAGTGCTTTCTCCCCCTGAAGTGGTGGACTGACATAAAAGGATTGTGTTTCATGAAAGGTGACATCCATGGTGACAAAGACGCGTCGACTCTGAGGATGATAACATTTGTACTCTTTTTTATTAGAAGGATACCCAATAAAGACACATTTAAGAGCTCTGGGATCTAATTTACCACAGTTAGGATGATGAGAGTGAACAAAAACAACACATCCAAAGACTCGACTAGGTAGACTCGTTAGTAGGGAAGAAGAAGGAACAAAAGACAATAGAGACTCTATAGGACTAATGCCATTTAAGATACGAGTGGGTAACCTGTTGATGAGATATGTGGCAGTTAGCACAGCTTCTCCTCACTAATTTTTTGGAACAGACATTTGAAAAAGAAGAGCTCTAGTTACTTTAAGAAGATGACGATTCTTTCTTTCTGCAACCCCGTTTTGTTGAGGGGTATTAACACAGGTTAGTTCATGAACAATACCATTATGAGACAAAAAATTAAGAAATTCATGATTCATATATTCAGTACCATTATCAGACCTAATTTTTTTGATATTTTTTCCAAATTGATTTTGGACAAGATGGAAAAAATTAACAAAAATTTGAAAAACTTCGGATTTATTTTTCATAAGGTATGTCCATGTGACACGGGTACAATCGTCAATAAAAGTAATGAACAATCTGGCTCCAGAAATAGAATCTATGACAGGACCCCAAACATCAGAATGAATTAAATCAAATGGAGAAATACTCTTTTTATGAATAATAGGATAAGATGCACGATGGTGTTTTGAAAAGTGACAAATATCACAATTAAAAGACTCAACAGATTCTTTGGTAAACAAGTGGGGAAATAAGGACTTGATAAGACTGAATGAAGGATGCCCAAGCCTTTGATGATGTAACCATATTTGGGATTTTGCCCACGTCTCAGATGTTGCTTGTTGAGTCATGATTTTCGTGTTGCTTTGGTCATCAAACTCTAAAAAATACAACCCACTATGCTCTTTAGCAGTTAAAATTGTCTTCCCCATGACAAGGTCCTGAAAAACACAATAAGTTGGAAAAAATGTTACTGAGCAATTTAAATCCTTTGTGAGTTTTTGCACAGATATAAGATTGTTAGCTAATTGAAGAACATGTAAAACATCCTTCAATACAATGGATGAGTCCAAAATTATATTCCCAGAGCCGCATATAGGTATACCCTGACCATTTGCAACTGTAATAAGTTGTTCTTTATTTCTTTTACCATATGAGTCAAAGGACACATTAAAAGGTGTCATATGATCAATTGCACCTGAATCAAGGATCCAAATACCTTGAGACACATGATCATCAGTATTGAGGCAAATCTTACCTTTTATGGACAAAGTGCATGATCCAGAGGACTTACTCATTGATTCATCCATTGCTTTCAAAGGAATAACTTTTACTTCAGACATCTCGTAGAACGCAACGAGGAGTCTCCAAGACAATAACGGTGTATGGGTCACACCGAGAAAAAAGGAGCAGAACTTAAAAAACTAGATCTATTCAAGAAAAGGTCAAACGGGTCGACACAAACCCTAGGAACAGACTCAGGAGTCTCCGGCGACTCTTCTGTGGCGGCGACGGCGAGTGGGTCTCGCCGGAAAAAAGAGAGCGAAACTTAAAACTCAGATCTGCTCAAATACAGCCCAAACGAGTCGTCACTGACCCTAGGAATAGACTCAGGGTGCTCCGGCGACCCTGTCTGTGGCGGCGCCGGCGAGTGGGTCTCGCCGGAGGTGGGCGCGTGGGCTACACGCGCCGGCGACGGTGGAGGCGCGTGACGGCGCGTGGTGGCTCCTTTCACGGAGCGACTTCCAGCGTTGTGGTCGTCGGAGTTGGGTGCACCTTTCTGCGCTATCAACGACCCCAACCGACGACGGCGGCAGCGGCGGTGGTCGGATAGCGGCGATGGAGGCAACGGCGGTGGTCGGACAGCGGCGGCGGTGCGACTGTGCAGTGGAAGGAGTTCCAAGATCGGAAGCTCTTGATACCAAGTAGAAAATAATACTAAAATTTATTATTTATAATTGATTGAAAATACATTCTCATATCCTCTATTTGTAACAATCTAATTCTCCTAAAAAGGGAAATAGAGAAACTAGGAAAACAAAATAAAATAAAAGATTGTATATTTATTTTCTCTAATTAGGAAGATTCTAAAGATATCTTCTCTAATTACAACAAATGCAATGGCAAGCTGAACAACGTCAAGGTTCATTATCAGTTTTTCGACAATCAGGCTGTCATGCTGGGAAAGAATTCACTCATTGGTTAACTGATACTGAATTCAACTCTGCTCATGTTCATGTCTTAATCAATTGCAGTGAAGTTAAGCCGTACCTTGAGTATGTTATCATCCAACTCTTACCTTTGCAATGCTTATATTGTTATACACTAATTCATTCATTTGTACTAGCTCATTTCTTGTGGCTGAGCAAGTCGCAGAAGGAAATGCTTCTGCTAAAATACACTCAGAGTTTCCCCAATGGTTTAGAAATCAGGTCCGTACTTTTTCCTATTTTTTAAGCAAGGTTAATTTGACTCTTGCTTTAAAAATGAATTTGGTATCTTTGTAGGTTTTTAATCAGGCATTAACTCCCACGGTTCAAGAGTTAAGACATCTCTCCAATTGGCCAATGAGATGTGTGAAAGAATGGCACACTTACTTCATCAATGGTTACAAATTCCATACACATGAATGGTCTAAAGGAAAGAAAACAACAAATTGTGGTGTGTACGTCAAGGGCCTTACAGAGGGTTGTTATGATGATTTCTACGGCATCATTCAAAAAATATATGAGCTAGAGTACAACAACACTACTTCTCCAAACAGAGTAGTACTTTTTTATTTTGAATGGTTTGATCCTTCTAGAGCTGGTACTAGAGTGGATCCTAGGTTTAACATTGTCGAACTCCACTTGAGAAACAAATATAGACCGTTTGATCCTTTCATTCTTCCAACTAATGTCAGACAGGCTTATTATGTGCCATATCCACCATTTCGCAATATTGACAAGCGTTGTTGGGCTGTAGCAGTACAAACCAAGCCTAGAGGTCGCATTGACTCAAATGAGGTTGAGGAAGATGTAGCCTACCAACTTGACCAAATGTCACAACCACAAGAAATTATTGAAGTTGAACGTATAACCGCATTGCGCGACCCTGATGGTGATAGAGATGAATTAGAAGCACCTACACAAGG
Source organism: Vigna reflexopilosa (assembly GCA_027742785.1). Lineage (NCBI taxonomy): Eukaryota > Viridiplantae > Streptophyta > Magnoliopsida > Fabales > Fabaceae > Vigna > Vigna reflexopilosa. The sequence continues at coordinate 26,657,659 of CM050918.1, forward strand.
TGATGATGATGATGATGATGAAGAAGAAGAAGAAGAAGAAGATCATGAAAATGATGATGAAGAAGAAGAAGAAGATGAAGATGAAAATGATGATGAAAAAGAAGATGAAGATGCTGATGATGAAGAAAATGATGATGTTGATGATGATGAAGAAGAAGAAGATGAAGATGAAGATCATGATGACGATGATTGAATGTTTGACTATCTTAAATATTGTAGCAAATTGAACTATCATTCCAATAGAACTATGTAAATTACAATCTAAAATTTGTAGTGATCCTTCCTTATTCATTTGTATGCAATAATTTTACATTCACTTTATTTGTAAACATTTCAATGCAATAATGACAAGAGAAGGTTCAGACCGTCCTGATAAAGGAAAGAGGGTAGCAAGGCCTAAAAAGAGGCAACGACAGGCCCCAAAGTATGTACTTAGGGTGCCTGCTACACTACCTGCCCGATGCTTACACCCTTCCCCTACTACTGCAGTACACCCTTCCCCTACTACTGCAGTACACCCTCCCCCTACTCCTCCTACCCCTGCAGCAGAACCTGTTCCTCCTCCTCCCCCTGTGATTATTACCCCCTCTCCTCCCCCCGACCCTACTTCTATACCTTCCTCATCTTCTAGACCGCCTTCTGAGACTGCCACACCATGTGCTGATTCAGCTGGTGATGGTGATCGTGTGACCCGCCCCTCCATGATCGACCATGGATTGAGCCATATGGCAAAGGGTAAGACTTTAATTCTTTTTTTAACCTTTTTTATATTTAAAGATTCTATGTATTTGAAATGACTTTGATTCATATGATGCAGGTTTATCCCATCCAGGGTTGCTTCCCAGGCCATCACACGATCAATTAAGCAACAGTATTTGACTCCATGGCCTACTTGGGGAGCAATACCTATAGACGATAAAAAGCCATTCTGGGAGCGTTTTAAGGTGAACAACTTTAAACTAATTGTCATTCTTATTTGACTATGTTCATTAATCAATGTTTGTTTTCTTCATCATTACAAATGAAGGTGCAGTGGAAAGCCGAACATGAAACACAATTACATAAAAATTTTCACATGAAAGCATCTCATCGGCTCTCAGAGATGTTCAGGGATGCCCGCAATGCAGGGGAGCGCCCTTACTGGTTGGGCGAGAACATTTGGAACTCTTTACTTGCACATTGGAATTCAGCAGAGTTTCGCAACAAGTCTGCTATAGCCCAGAGAAACAGAGCGTCTGAAAAGGGTGGCGCCTTGCATACTGGCGGGTCGATCACAGTTCACGAGCATGCCATTTGTATGGTAAACTTTCTTTACTTTTCTGTTTCTTTCATATATAACTTATGTAATTTCTATTTCATATACACTTCTAAGTCTAAATTATGTTACAGGCACAAGCTCTAGGACGGGCGGTCCATGTTGACAAGGTCTTTGCATAGACCCATGTTCGGAAGGGCACTAATGAATTTGTTGATGAAAGATCTCACAAGACTCATGTAAGCAAATAACAGTGCTAGTATTACTTATCCACATGATTATGTTATTGTATCCCTAACGTTGCTTGTAATGTTTCAACAGGAAGAATTTTCTACGAGACTTTCACAGGTTAGATCCGAACATGGGTCAACTCCTACACCGGATGATGCGAGTAATGCAGATGACGACATCCGTAGGACACAGTGCTAGGTCGATGTCGTTGGTGGGAAGAAAAAGGGACGAGTGTACGGTGCAGGACAACTTGCTGCAAACTATACAACATCGAGAGGTGGTACACCAAAGCACCAACCTTCTTCTTCTTCCACCCCTTCTGCTGACGAGGCCATCCAACGCTTGACACAGCTGCTAGAGCAACGTGAACAGGAAAACCGTGAACTGAAAAAAGAATGCAGTGACTTGAGAAACGAGTTTACAATCTTCAAGTCCCTGTCATAAGAGCGCTGCCTCAAGCTTTAGACACTCCTTCCACTATCCCTCCGACCCAGCCACGACCCTCCCGTCACCCGTCGTTCCTCAGCAGCCCAGATCAGTCCAGCCCACACCAGTCCAGCCATCTGTAGAGGATCAGCAGGATGATGAATATGAAGCTGATGACTATGTAGAATTTTAGTTTTATTTTATTATTGATCATAGTTGTTAGAACATACTTAGTACATTTGAATTTTAGTACATCATGATTTTGATACATTATCTTTTGCTCAGAATTGAATGATATTGTTTTATGTTTCATATTTAATATTGAACTTTACAGATGATGTTATATTTGTATTATTCATTGTCAATGATATTGCCTGATTTTGGGATGCACAATATGCAGGTCTGTCTGTGTTGTCAACCTTTTTTATGCAGGTATTTTTGGTTGGATAACAAATACAAATATGACTTTGTTTTTTTTTCTGAATATTACCGAAGGCTTTACCGAAGGCTTATGTCCTTCGGAAATTACCGAAGGTTTTTGCCCCTCGGAAATTACCGAGGGCTTATTCCCTTCGGTAATTACCGAAGGCTACAGCCCCTCGGTAATTATCGAAGGCTTATACCCCTCGATAATTACTGAAGGCTTATGACCTTTGGTAATTACCAAGGGGCATAAGCCCTTGGTAAATGTTAGCGACAAGCATATTACCGACGGCTTTGGGACCGTCGAGAAGCCGGGGGATACTGACTGTCGGTAAATCCCTTCTTTACTGTAGTACTGCAACCGCTGGCACTTCTCAAAATATTTTTTTGGTTGACAGTGGAGCAACGCATCACGCAATGATCTTGACAATCTAGCACTTCATCATTCGTACACGGGTCCAGACTCATTGTTTATGGGCAATGGTTCAGGTTTAAACATCACTCATTCTGGAACACTTTTACTTAATGATTTATCCCCCTCCCACACTTTGTGTGTTCCTTCCATGCAACAGAAAATCCTTTCTATCTCTCAACTCACCAAACAAACTAACTCTGGTGTTGTTTTCTTGCCAAACTCTTTTTATGTTAAAAACTTGCAGACAGGTCAAATAACCCATAATGGCTCATGTGTGGATGGACTCTATCTCTGGTCAGCCAACTCTCCGTCAGTCCACTCTGTCCGCACAAACACCTCTACTTCATGGCACCATAGACTTGGGCATCCCTCCTCTTCTATCTTCACATTTATTCAGCAACATTTTTCTTTGGGTTCAAATAAATTCCAACAATCAGATTGCAACTCATGTTAAATTAATAAAAGTCATAAACTTCCTTTCAATGAATCCACTCTTTAATGATCTTATCTTTTTGAAATAATTTTCTCTGATGTATGAACTTCTCCTGTTTTATCCATTGATGGTCTTCGCTACTATTGCATGTTTGTTGATCATTTTACTCGTTATATTTAGCTATATCCGATAAAACGTAAATCTGATGTGCAAACTCTGTTTCCCAAATTTAAGTCGCTTGTTGAAAATTTTTTTCATCGCAACATCAAAATTCTTTACACGGATAATGGTGGTGAATATATTGGTCTTCGTCCGTTTTTAAGCACTCATGGAATAAGTCATCACACCACCCCACCTCATACACCTGAACACAATGGAATTTCCGAACGCCGGAATCGACATATTGCCGAAATTGGTCTCTCTCTTCTCCACCACTCGGGTTTGCCCCTCACATATTGGCCTCACGCCATGACAACAGCCGCCTATCTCATAAATCGTCTCCCAACACCAATTCTTGGGTACCAGTCACCCTATTCCAAATTACTCAAAATTAGCTCGGATTATCATAAGTTAAAGTGTTTTGGTTGTTTGTGTTTTCCCTGGATTAAACCATATGCTAACCATAAACTTGCACCAAAGTCTGCTATGTATGTTTTTGTAGGTTACTCGGCGGATCAACATGCATACTTGTGTCTCGATCCAACCACAGGAAGGATCTACACCTCTCGCCATGTCAAGTTCGTTGAATCTGAATTCCCGTATAGCTCCCTAGCACCTCAAGCCAGTTCGAGTGTAGAGCAACAACAAGGCCCACTTCAGCTTTCCATACTTCATCCCATAAACCAACCCAGGGTTAGTACCACTCTAAACCCACCAGAGGAAACCTCGGCTGCCCCTTCATCTTCATATTTTCCCAACTCCCCGACTTCGGCCCAACCCTTTACTAGACACTCTGAATCCCCTCATCACCTCCATCCTCACAATGTTCCATGCCACCATCCCAACCCAATGTCAACCCTAACAGGATACCCCAAACCAATGGAGGCGCATCATCACCCGGTCCAAAAACAACATTGTCAAACCCCTCAAGAAGCTTAACCTCCATGCCCAACCCTTGGTTGTCTTAACTATTTCTTGGGCGTCGAAGTAATTCCTTCCGCTACAAGACTATTTCTTTCACAAAGGAAATACATCATTGATCTTCTCCATAAATCAGGCATGGCTAACACAAAACCAACATCCACTCCCATGTCCGCCAGTGCTCACTTACTCAAGGATTCCGGTGATCTCCTACCTTGCCCAACTGAGTATCGCACACTCGTGGAAAGTCTTCAATACCTAAGTCTTACTCGCCCGGACATCGCCTTCAGCACCAACAAACTTGCGCAATTCATGCAACATCCCAGAACAGCGCATTGGTCTGCCGTCAAATGGGTGCTCTGTTATTTGGCGGGCTCTTGCAACAAAGGTATCTTCATCTCGGCAACTACTCCGCTAACCTTTCATGCTTACTTAGATGCAGATTGGGCGGGTGATAAGGATGATTATATCTCTACCCCTGGTTATTTGTTGTATCTTGGTAGCACTCCCATCTCTTGGAGCTCCTGAAAAGAACGCTCTATTGCTCGTTCCTCAACTGAAGCAGAATACAAAGCCTTGGCTGACACGACTAGTGAACTTTTATGGGTCCTATCCTTGTTCACTGAACTTGGTCACATGCCCACAACCAATCCGGTTATTTATTATGACAATCTTGGTGCCACAACTCTGAGTGTTAATCCTGTTTTTCACTCTCGGATGAAACATATAGCCTTAGTCTATCATTTTGTTCGTGAAAATGTCCAAAAAGGCAAGTTTCGGGTTTCCTTTGTGTCTACTGATGATCAACTTGCTGACATACTCACAAAGCCTCTGCTTCATCCTCGGTTTGACTCATTACTGTCCAAGTTGCATCTTTCTTCCATATCGCCCAACTTGCGGGAGGATATCAATTACAATAATTATTTTTAAATTGTAATAATTAGTCTTTATTAGCTAATTTTTGTATATTTACTTTCCCTTTATTTAATTTAATTGTTAGTGTTAAATATCAATTATTATAATTGATATTATAATAATTGATATTAAATTGGTGAAGTTTATTCCCTTTTAACTCTTTCCAATTAGGTTATCAATTTGTATATTTATACTATTGTAATTCAATGATCAAATCAATTCATCCAAAATACTTTTCTATAATTTGTATTACAAATTATTTTACAGATTTATATTATCGATTGTACAATCCAGAATGTATTATTTAATATTATAAATTGTACAAATCAAAATATAATTTGCATTCAAATATTGGCTTTTAAATTACTACAAATTAGACAAGTCAAAATACAAATTTATATTACAAATTATATAGTTTAAGTTTAAGATACAAAATTGCATTATAGATTATATATAATTCGAAATGCAAAATTAATATGATATATCTACTTATTGTAAAATTCGGAACTACAATTACATCTGAGATATAATTGAAATTTTAAAATTACGAGGGTCCAGCAAACATAATATTGGAGTGCATGAAAAAATTTCCTTAAATAATTGGGTCAAATGTTATGTAAGCATATACGATTTTACTTTAAAAAGGAAAAAAAAACATAATTTTACCCTCAAGTTGATACATAATTTAAAAGATTACAGATATACTTGTCTAACAGCATCAATGAAAGCTATAAAAAAAATTCATAAATTATAAACTTCAAACTTGAAAATGTTCATACTATAACTTAAAAATCTCAAAAACTCACATTCATCAGATTGTAAAGCATCAGGTGATTTGTACAAATCCTTCTCCTTTCCAAGGTTCTCAACACTGGAAACCTTTTTGGCTTGAAGTAGCTTCTCAACACTGGAATATTTATTTTTTAAATTAAATGATATGATTATTATTTAATTTAATTATTGTAATATGGTATTTTATAGTTTTATAATAATATGATGTTAGTAGAAGAATTTTACAACATAAATATATTGATCTGTTTCTACGATGATTAGATGAAATCGAAAAAAAATTATCATAATAGAGAAAGAAAAAAAGACTATTTAATGAATTTGTTTGTCAAGTTAAAATTTTTGAAAAGAAGTATTATTTTTTATAATTAAGAGAAAAGGTTATGTAGTTTTAGTTTTGTTAAGTGAAAATAAATGATGAACCCGAAAAGCAGAACTTTGTGGGCTATAAATAGCCCTTTGGTCTTGAGTTGTTAATCATTCACAATCAAAAAGAGAAGCAAGCAAGCTATAAAGAGATGTATGTTTATTACACAATTCAACCACGTCAAAATTGTTTATATCCAAACATTTGCATAAAAGTCTTAGTACAAAATTGTCACAAAAGATTACAAGACTTGTTGAAAAAAATTTATTAATATAACATAATGGAGATTCAGAAAAAAAAATGTGTTGGAGATTCTTGAATTACTAAAGATAGATATAAAACTCAGAGAGTTTAACTAACATAAAACTTTGTGTATACTTTTATGGAGAATTGTATGAAAAAAAAAGGGTAGAACACAGAAGGAGATGTTAGACAAATATAGTTGAAAAAGTATATCTTATCGACGAATGTACATAATTACCAAATTTGTTAGTAATTCAAAGGTGTAACTTATTGACGAATTAATTCATTGGTAAAAATTATGCAGACTTTAAAGCATGTTTTGTGTGCCGCTTTACTACATATTTAACTGTACAAACAAATATTTAATAATGAACATCTAAACTTATATCACATCAAATATCAAATGTAAATATATCACATTACTATACATAATGTAATATATATATATATATATATATATATAAATATATAAATATAAAGTCAATCAATACCAAACTCAATTAACTCACTACAAAAATATACAATTTTAGTACGGGTTATTTTCTTCTTCTTCGATAAATTATATCGGTAAATATCGCGATCTAGTTCTTCTTCTTCCTCATCTATCCTTCTTCTTTGTTTTAGGGTTTCAGTTCTTTTTATTTATGCTTTTTCTGGACAACAAAATCAGATCTGCCTACACCTATCGTCATCCTATTTCTCCATCACGGTCGCACACTTCTAACTTCTTCTCAACCCAACACTACATCCTCTTCCCAATCAACTGTCAGTTGAGAACCCACTAACACTTAACCATACACAGAATTCACCAACACATAACCACACACACCAACGATTCTACAACTATTACAGGTGCAACAGATCGAGATTCTTTGATCTACTGAAAATAATTTTTGTGTTCGTGACTGGAGTGGAGATATCACGGTGCTTGGCGGTGGTGACATAGCTTCTAGTCACAATGGCGATGTTTTTAAGCAAAAGTAAGAAGCCATGGAAGCATGAGGGTTGTGGCCATGAGAGAAGATCAAATGAGATGTTGCAGGTTGTACCATGATTGAAGATGTTGCGGGTTGTGCCATGATTGAAGGTGTTGCCATTGTTGAAGGTGTTGTCGTGGTTTGAGGTGTTACCATGGTTGGAGTTGTTACCATGGTTGGAGGCGTTGGGGTTGTGACAATATGGTGTTGTGACAATATGGTGTTGTGATTGTGAGAAATGGAGATAAAGTGAACATTTTTGGGTTTTGAAGAAAAAGGAGATAAGAAATAAAGTTGGACAAAAGTTTTGGGCAAGAAATTTATCATTTTATTTATCGAAGGATTTATCGACGGGTTTTTCTATCAGTAAATGAAACATGCATTATCGACACGTTTATCGATGAAAGCATCTGTCGATAAATGAAACTTACATTACCGACGAATTTATCGACAAATTTTTTAAATTAAAGTTATTGCATTCAAATTAAAGATAATTGAATCAGAAATTCAATGCAAAATAATAAACTCAATCAGATAATTATAGAGAAAGTTAAAGACCAAACAAGCAACAAAGGTTAAATCAGTTAACATTTAAACTAGAATTGAACTTTCAAATTGTAAGAGATTTTCCAAATCAAATTGCAACCACAAAAGAAGTCCAAAATTTAAGTTCTTGCATTCAAATTAAAGATAATTGAGGCAAGAATACAATGCAAAAAAAAAAAATCAACTAAATTGGATAACTATAGAGAAAGTTATAAACCAAACAAGCAGTAGAGGTCATATTTATCAACATTTAAACCATAATTGAACTCTACAAATTGTATGAAATTTTCAAAATCAAACTGCAACCATAGAAAAAGTTTAAAATTTAAGTTCTTTCATTCAAATTAAAAATAATTGAATAAAAAATGAAATGTAAAAAAAATCAACTAAATTGGATAATTATAGCAAAGTTGTAAAACAAAAAAACAGTAGAGGTCAAATCTGTCAGCATTTAAACTTGAATTAAACTCTACAAAATAGTGTGGGATTTTCAAAATCAAATTGCAACTATAGAAGAAGTCCAAAATTTATGTTCTTGCATTCAAATTAAAGATAATTAAATTAAAATGCAATACAAAAATAAAAAAATCAATTGAGTCAGAAAGCTATAGAAAAAGTTATAGACCAAACAAGCAGAGATCAAATATGCCAGCATTTAAACTAATATTGAACTCTAGAAACTGTTTAAACTAATATTGAACTCTAGAAATTGTGTTGGATTTTCGAAATCAAACTAAACATTCTAAAATTTAATTAAAAGACTAAATATAAAGTTAATGTTATTGCGAAATCGAAGGTAATATGCAAATTTACTTTCTCCCTCACGACTTTTTTATTATTCAATATTTGTTCTTTAAGCCTCTTTCTTCTACTAATGAATTGTAAGGTGATTCTAGAAAAATTTTGGATGCTCAAGTCATTTCTTGATCAAAGACTCTAATCAAATCTGAATTAAATACAAAAGTTATAGACATATCTTATTAACAATTGGAATGGATAAGAATGTAATATTTCCTTTAATATATAATTAACATTAATTATATATATATATATATATATATATATATATATTATTTAAGTAATTAAATATAATACTTTTAGATTAAAATATATTTTATTATTCCATGTATATGGAAGGATTAAATATCTAAATACATGATGCGAAGTGTACACAAATTTCTTATCTTCATAAATAGATTTTGAAAGGAATATTAAAACAAATTTAACTTTGATTTATAAGTATATCATGTCCTAAATTTTATCATGAATAGATAGATTGTTTTTGTAAAAACTCAATGTAATATTTTTCATATACAATGTAGTATTTTCAATTATGTGAAATTGTTTATTCTCTTTTATATACTTGACATTTATACAATTACTAATTATATATTTTAAAATTTATTAATTACAATTTACTTCATAAAGTTTAATATTCAGAAGTATTATCATTTTAATATTATATTTTTTATTATAACCTTTATGTTTTATGAGAAAATAATCTAATTAATATTTGAGATAGCAAGTACCCATGGACGATGGAATCTAGATAAGATATTCAACCCCATAAGTAAAAGTTAAATGATAAAGAGTTACACCAAACCTATACAAAGAAACATAAAGTCAACATGGAACATTCAATACGTAATAATGAAAAGGTTAGGTTACAAAGAAAAAGTAAGTAGAACAAATAAATACGGAATTCTAATGAACAAGAATATCACTATATTTTGTATTGTTGTTTTCAAATTTTTTATAAATATTCAGTAAAACTTTGCATACGCGGGTTTTTACAGCTATTTTATTTTAAGCTACCACCGTATTTTGTTGAAATTTCACTTTTCATTATTTGCATGAAAACACCACGTTATGAACTATTAAAATCAAAGACTTTGGGGGTGTTAAAAGAAAAAATGTCAAAAAATTATAATGATATCTAACTTGACTTCACAGTATAAAATAAAAGCGTTTCAATTAGTTCACTAATTATAAACAAATGTTATTCAATCTTGAATTACGTTTTCATATTTTAAATATAAATTTTTATTTTAAATTTGGAGTGATTTAGCCCAATCACACATATAAATATAAATATATATATATATATATATATATATATATATATATATAAAGACTAAATTAGACGAAATTTAAAATAAAATGTATAAAAACATAGTTCAATCGTATCAGAGCATTTTTTACAAATGTTTTCTACCATCAGTATATAATCCTATAGTCCATATTATTTTATTTAATTATTATAATCCAATCTAGTTTTAAATTAAGTAATATGATTATTATTTTATTTAATTATTATAATATGGCATTTTATAATGTAGGAAAAATTTTGGTAAAATCCATTTGTTAAATTGAATTATAATTATGTTTGTCTGGAGCAGTATTTTGTCATTTTTAATGTAGAAGGTTTAGTTTATTAAATTTATAAACAAAATATTTAAAAATAAATAAATATATTAGATTGATTATGATATTAATCAATCTAATACATCACATATTAGATTAGTTAATGTCATAACTAATTTAATATTTGTTATCTTAGTTTAAAATTAATGCAAATATTAGATTGATCGATATTATAACTAATATAATAATCTTTTCGAAAACCGTTCTAATAGGTAAACATATTAAATCAGTCATAGAAATATAATATATATAAAACATATTACATCAGTCTATATTAAATTGATTTAATATGCTCTTTAGAATCAAAATATACTCTCTATTTTTTTTCACTAGTGTACTGACCTCATCATTATTATTCTTCTTTTTTTTCTTATTCTCAACTTTTTCTCAAGTAGAGTAAAACATTTGGTAACAAATAAAATAATTATTAAAACAAATTCAAGAGAAGGGATATGACACTTATGAATGGAGCTTCGATCTATTGATTTTGAAGATAATCAACAAATCGATATTTTCTTCACATTAAAATTCTCACAAATGCATTAGTTTTAGGGTTCGATTAATCAACCTAACACTCATGGTTAAAATCTTAATGTGATTATCATGAATAATATAATCTTGTTAATATTGTGATTAATGAAAAAAAAAACTTGGATCCTCTTGCAAGAAAGAAGTCAAAGCGTTTTTCTTTATAAATTTCATCATATTTAAGATTTATTTGGTTTGACACAGTTTCAAGAATTGAACCCTAATCTCAATTATAATACTCCTTTAGTTTATTTAACTAAATTGTCTCAACTTTCTCACCAAAACATCTTGGCTGGGGTGAATAATCCTTAGAGTGGTTATTGCGACAGTTTTATTAGTTGTGACCATAAAAGTCGTGGTTTGTGGGGTGGTCAAGTTTCTAAATATAAAGATATGATTTCACACTACTATTATCTGTTTCTGTTCATTCTGATGGTGCAAGTTATGCAGAGTGAGAGAGAAAGACAGAAGAAACAAAACAGAGTGTGAGAACTGAGTTGTATTCTCATTAACAAATGTTACCTTTATAAGGGCTACATGCACGTAAGGAAACTAATACGGTGTAGTTTTGGATTATAAACAATATTCCCTCCTAATCCAAACTACTTAAACTTCTAACGCCCACCAGACTTCTCAGTTTGTCAAATTTGCCGTGCCTCAACGCCTTTGTGAAAATGTCCGCAATTTGCTCTTCAGTGGGACAGTACTTCAGTTCTAGCTTACCTTTGCTAACACGATCTCTCAAGTAATGAAACTTGGTCTCTATGTGTTTGCTCCTTCCGTGAGAGATGGGATTTCTTGATAGGTTGATGGTAGACTTGTTATCAACAAGGAGCTGCACTGATCTCTTGTAAGTAATCTGCAGTTCGTCTAAAATAGCCTCTATCCAAGCACTTTGACAGGCTGTGTCAGCTGCAGCAATATACTCAGCTTCACATGAGGAGAGTGCAACAACGCCATGCTTCTTTGAACACCAGGATATAGATGCTCCACCATATTTAAACAAATAGTCATGCGTGCTCTTTCTCTCAACTTGGTCTCCACACCATTCAGAGTCACTCCAAGCCTCCAAGTTTTTCTCCATGCTGCCAGTCTCTTTCGGAAAGAACAAACCAAAATTTGTTGTTGCCTTCAAGTATCGTAGAATGTGCTTGACAGTGGTGAGGTGTGAGTGTCTGGGATCACTCATGAACCTACTCATCAATCCAACTGCAAAATTAATGTCGGGTCTGCTGTTGCATATGAACCTAAGAGACCCGACAATTTGTTTATACAGAGTTGCATCTACCTTCTCTTCGTCTTCTAATTTAGACAGCTTTAAATTTGCCACAATTGGAATCGAAGTACCATTGCAAGTTAGCATGTTGAACCTCTTTAATACCTCGTTAATATATCTTCTTTGATGAATCAAAATTCCAGCTTGATTATGTGCGAATTCCAGTCCAAGGAAGTAAGTCAGATGGCCAAGGTCTGTCATATCATACTCCTCCTTCATTTGTTTCTTGAACTCTGCGATCTCATCCTCATAATCTCCAGTCACAATAACATCATCAACATATAGACATATTAATAATAGGCCTTGTTTCTGTAGATTCTTCACATACACACCAAACTCTACTAAGCACTTGCGAAAACCCATCCTGAGTAGCAATGCATTTATATGATTGTTCCAGGCTCGGGGTGCTTGCCTGAGACCATACAACGCCTTGTGCAACCGATATACCTTCTGTTCTTCACCCTTCTTCACAAAGCCAGGTGGTTGTTTGACAAACACTTCCTCCTCCAATGGCCCATTTAAGAAAGCTGACTTAACATCCATTTAGTGGATATTCCAGCCTCTTAAATTTGCCACAGCTACAACCAATCTAACGGTTTCAATACGAGCAACTGGTGCAAATACCTCTGTGAAATCTATTCCCGGTTGTTGTAGAAAACCCTTTGCCACCAACCTGGCTTTCAACTTTGCAATGCTTCCATCAGGATTGTACTTAATCTTGAATACCCATTTGACTTCAATGGCCCGTTTATTCTGCGGAAGTTCCATCATTTCCCAAGTTCGGTTCTTCTCTATAGCTTTCAACTCTTCTATCATGGCCTTCTTCCATTCTTTCATATTCACAGCTTGTTCCCAGGAGAGAGGTTCAACATCAACGAAATATGCAGAGTGATTAAAGTCACCTGAGTCCGTGACTTCACCGTTAGCAAAGATCTCATGATCTACAAGTCTTGAAGAGGGAAACCTCACACGTTGAGATCTTCTGGTGTTGTTCTCCAAACTAGTATCAACTTGTTCGACTTCATCGGATTTCTTCCCATCAACGTTGTTGGACACCACAAAGCTAGGCTTTGTTACGGTTTCTGTTTTATTCCAGTCAAACGTGGCAGCTTCATCAACAAGCACATCTCTACTGATAACTATTTGATTCTTCTCAGGATCATACAATTTGTATCCACCAGTGGAATGATATCCAACCATGATCAAAACTTGACTTTTGTCATCCAACTTCTTTCTCTTTTCATCTGGAACATGTACATAATAAGGTGATCCGAAAACTCTCAGATGCCCTGCTGAGGGCTTAAACCCAGTCCAAGCTTCTTCTGGTGTTGTGCGTTCAAGAGCTCTTGTAAGACTCCTGTTGAGAAGATAGACAGCAGTGGAGACAACTTCTCCCCATAGGAAACATGGTAGTTTCTTGCCTTTAAGCATACATCTCGTCATATCCATTAGTGTCCTGTTTCTTCTCTCAGTCAAACCGTTGTGCTGGGGTGTGTAAGGAGCTATCACTTCTTGCAAGATGCCTCTGTCTTGACAAAACTCATTCATCTCCTTTGAATTGAATTCTCCACCACCGTCCGTTCTAAGGATCTTGATTTTCAGAGTAATTTGTCTCTCGACCATGCAATAGAATTTACAGAAATATGAGTACACTTCTTTCTTTTCTTTAAGTAGATAAATCCACATTTTCCTAGTGTATTCATCGACAAATAAAAGAAAGTATTTATTACCTCCAAGAGTTTGCACATCAATCGATCCACACACGTCCGAGTATACAACTTCTAGAGGCTGCTTAGCTCTCTTATTCAGAGTTTTCTTGAACTCTTTTCTGGGTTGTTTCCCTACAGCACATCCTTCGCAGATTTTGTTTGATGTAGTGATTGTGGGGACGCCTTTCACTAGGTCTTTAGTCTTTAGTTGATTCAGACTTCTGAAATTCAGATGCCCGTAGCGATAATGCCATAGCCAACCTTCATCTTCAGAACCTGTTACAGTCAAACATTGAACCTCCATTGCATTTAGACTTACCTTGAAAGTTTGATTGCGTGCAAGAGGAGCCTTAAGCACCAGCCTTTTCCTTTCATCAAACACCTCAATGTGTTTCTTTTGCATCATCATTGTGTAACCCTTCTCAAGAAGCTGTCCGAGGCTCAAAAGGTTACTTTTCATTGTTGGGACGTACAACACGTTATGCATGTAAGCAACTTGTCCATTCCTTTGTGTGATCATCACCTTTCCTGTGCCTTCAGCTTTGATGGTACTGTTATCAGCGAAGCGCACCGTGCTCTTTACGCTTGTGTCCAGGTCTAGTAGCCAGTATCTCTTACCTGTCATGTGATTTGAACAACCCGTGTCCAAATACCACGAGGTATCGTCTTCTGCATGTTCAATATTTCCAGCAAGCGACACATATCTTTCTCGTTTCGTTTCCCTGTGACACTCATCATCATCTTCTGCATGTTCTGTTTTTCCAGAAAGTGACATGTGGCTTCTCAGTTTCGGTTTCATTTGACACCCGTCCTCGTCTTTTTTCGATTCTTGAACGCACAACTTTTGTGATTGTCTCAGACTTTCTTTATTTTCATTGTTCTCCACGATGCTCATCAACAAAACTTGTTCCGAGTCCGATTCGCTATTTTCTTTTGCAAGATTTGCTTCATCCTTTGTTCCTTTCTTTGCTGTTAAATTATGCCAACACTCGGATGAGTAGTGGCCATATTTGTTGCATGTGAAACATTGTATGTTCCTTTTGTCATAGTTCTTTCGTTCTCTTCCTCTAGACTTTCTTCCTCCCCTACTGTTTCCTTCTTTCTGTTCGTTGCCGGTCTCGTCTTTGGACAGCTTAGCCGAAACATTCATTCTGCCTCCAGTTCGACCACCACGACCTCTGTCTCTGCCTCGTCCACGGTTGTTGAAGCTTTGTCCACCTCTAGCTTGTAGAGCTTGGTTCGTGTTTTGTGTGACGCTCTTCTCTGCTGCCTTTCTTTCTAACAATCGTTGTTCATGTGCTGTAAGTGAATTCTGCAGTTCTTCAACTCTCAGCTTTTCCAAGTCTTTACTTTCTTCAATAGCCACAACAATGTGGTCATACGGAGGCGTCAATGTTCTCAAAATTTTCTGCACAATCTTCTTTTCTTTCACAATCTTGTCGCAACCTCGCATTGCATTTACCACGATCTGGATTCTTCCCAGATATTCTTCAATCGTTTCTTGTTCTTCCATACTAAGGAGCTCATATTGCCTTTGCAATGACTGTAATCTGACCTTCTTAATTCTTCCAGAGTTTCCATAACCCTCTTGTAGTATGTCCCACGCTTCCTTGGCTGTGACTGCTTTTGAAATCTTTTGGAAGATCGCCGGAGAGACGCATTGATGTATCAGCATGCGAGCCTTGCAATCAAGTTTCTTATTTTCTTTGTAGCTTTTCTTCACTTCCTCTGGATCTCCATTTGAAGGTTCTTTAAGACCTTTCTTGACAACTTCATCTACCTCTTGATAACCCAAGATGGCATCCATCTTTACACACCAATCATCATAATACTTACCATCGAACATCGGTAAGACACCTTGTACCACTCCTGTCATTGCTTTTGCAGAACCTTTTCTTCCGTCAACGAGCTCTATGAAACAACAAAATAACACCAGGTGATTGGAACCTGTCGCTTTGATACCACTGATGGCGCAGGTTATGCATAGTGAGAGAGAAAGACAGAAGAAACAAAACAGAGTGTGAGAACTGAGTTGTATTCTCATTAACAAATGTTGCCTTTATAAGGACTACATGCACGTAAAGAAACTAATACGATGTAGTTTTAGATTATAAACAACACATTCTAATAATATAGATATAAAAGAAATAAAGAAGAATAGCAAGGAGTTAAATCGTTCTTAAAACTTCTAAAAAATAAGTTTCAAAAACCTTCGAAGAGCTTTTAAAAAATTTCCTTTGATTAATTCAAATGCAATAACACATAACATTAACAAAATAAGAAAAGAAAAATGGTTTAATACTTTTGTATTAATCGATCAAATAAGTAGTTTCTTTATGCCGAACTTAATAACATAATACATGCACCAGGAGCAGATTTTTTTTTTAAATAAATACTCAACACCCTTAAATTATACTGAAAAAACTATGCAAATAAATTATGATAAGTACGCATATTTTGAAAAGATGAGGTTTTATGATTAAAATCCTAGAAGAACATTTTGTAAAAGAAACACACTCAATGATGTAGCATATGGTATTGGGCACATTACCTTCTACCAGTCAATTTTCCACCAAAACTTCAAGTCTTACCTAACTTTCTATGAGGAAAATAGAAATCACTAGTGCAAAAACAGTGTATAACGTCACGCGTTTAACGTCAAATCACTGAATAGTCAACGTTAAAAATGATCGGTGACATTTTTGTAAATAAATACAATTGTAGAACGTCCAATTGTATGGAATTCGACGTTATATTGTGATAATTATTTAAATCAGCGCGTCATTCTCTTTCTTCTTTCTTTTAAACCACCAATAGTATGTCGAGTTCTGTAGGAGCTTCGACGTATTATTTGTCGGTCAGAAGCCAAAAAGTGACCTCTTTCAATTCATTTTTTCTTTTTTCTTTTAAACCACATATAATACGTCGAATTCTGTAGGGGCTTCGATGTATTATTTTTCAGCCAAAAGCCAAGAATTACCTCTTTTTAATTCTTTTTTCTTTTAAACCACCAATTATACGTCGAATCTGTAGGGACTTCGACGTATTATTTGTCAACCAAAAGTTTCCCCTTTTTAATTTGAGCGGGAGATTAAAAATTCATTCACTTTATCTTAGCATGCGAGACCTTCTTCTCTTCTCAAACTTTTCTCGAACGAAGTTTGACGACCATCACATGTAATCTTTCTTTCATTTGATACAAATGCATGTTAATTAACTACTTTATGTATGATTTTTGTTTGTTTTGACCAATTATTTTCGTGTTCTTGTCCTTCATAGGCGTATTCTGCTTTCTCTCTCACTGTGGAAACACTTTATTCTGACGAACCCATTGAATCTTAGTTTTCGTTTTCATTTTAAAGAACTTATTTGTTGAACTTGTTTGTTGTTTTTTTAACTTATTTGTTGTTGTTATTTGGTTAAATTTGTTTGTTGTTGTTGTTTGATTGAACTTGTTTGTTGTTTGTTGTTGATACTATACTACACGTTCATAGTTCATGCTTTATAAAATGCCAAAAACTGAAAATGGTTATTTTTCTGCTTTTCAGGTCTCGTAGAGTTGTAAAAAAAATCACAATTAATTACAAAAAACTAAAAAAAAATGATTAATATTGTATATTGATAAAATTTGACGTGAAATTTAAGGTTGAATTTTTTAAATTCGAACATTTTCCGATATAACGTCGTTCTCGAATTCAACGTAAAAGATCTAAAATATTCGACGTTATATGTTATTTTTGTAGTAGTGAATATTTTTCACTTGCTGTTAAATTCCCTTCGAATATTTTGCCCTCATTGGATGAAAAGTGATTTGAATAAAAGAAAAGAGAGGCACGCCACCTAAAAACTAGTTACGATAAGTATGATGGCTTGGGTGAAAAAGCGTAAGAATAATAATGCACATGAGAAGAGAAAAGAAGAGAATTTGATGGAAAATCCCAAAGAGAAACTGTGCCATATATAAATACTAAGTGATCGTGTGGCCTAGGGTTGCACAATTACACACCTTTTAAGAAAGAAGAAAAGTAGGATTCAGTTGGACTATAAACCCATATATAAATTAAGTAAATTATGAAGGGGTAAAACTATAATATCCAATCTAGTTTTAAATTAAGTAATATGATTATTATTTTATTTAATTATTATAATATGGCATTTTATAATTTTATAATAATATGATGTTAATGGAAGAATTTTACAACATAAATATATTGATATGTTTCTACAATAATTAGATGAAATAGAAAAAAAATGTCATAGTAGAGTAAAATAAAAGGACCAGTATTGAATGAATTTGTTTGTTAAGTTAAAAAAGATGGAAAGAAGTATTAGTTTTCATAATTAAGGGAAATGGTTAAGTAGTTTTAGTTTGGTTAAGTGAAAATAGATGATGAACCCCGAAAAGCAGAAGTTAGTGGGTTATAAATAGGGCATTGGTGTTGAGTTGTTAATGATTAAGAATAAAAAAGAAAAGGAAGGAAGTAGAGCTGTGATCAATGGGTTGGACGAAATATGTTTTGGTAGTCTTCCTCTTCCTCTCTCTGAGTCTGGTCTCAGTGTCAATGGTGAGGTCTCAAAGATGTCCTATAAATATAGATGAGTTGAGTTCATGTGCGAGTGTGTTGGAAGCTGCATTGGGTGATTCACCTCTCCCAACCCCCTCTTCTTCCTGCTGCTCCCCCCTTGAGGACTTGAATCCTGAACAAGCTGATTCTTGCGTTACCACTGCCATAACATCTGGCGTCATTGTCATCCCCGCCACCCTTCCCCCTGTTCTTGACTTTCCCGTAAGCATAATTCTTACTGCCTGTAATTTCCTTTCTTCCACTGCCAACGCTTGATCTCATCCCTGCTGCCAGTCACATATTCCAATTTTTCTTCCACTCTTGGATCAAGGATTACTTACCATCTTTCCTTTCTTCCATCTTCCAACTTGTTCTTATTTAAATAAAATGGTTATGTGACTTCTATCCTTCTTTTATGATGTCCATATATATATATATATATATATATATATATATATATATATATATATATATATAACATACCTTATCACACACCAATCATAACATTATTAATTCACTCTAACAACACTACCTTTTATTATTAACATTACGCTCACTCTTCCTAATATATATATTTAACCTACACAAACAAACACATAACTATTTATTTCACGGGACAAATGAGAAAAAAAAAATAGTTTAGAGATTAAATGAGGATATGAATTTGCACTCACCGTAAATGAGAAAAAAAGAGAATAAGCTAGCTTAAGAGTATTAGACAACATTTGTAATTTCTTTCATATATTATTCTTTCCCGTCGATAAAAAAAATACGGAAAATTAGTTTAAAATAATTAATTCAAAATATTGAGTTTAAATTTCTATTATTTTAAGAGAAAAACAAAATAAAAATTTATGAGTGGATGAATTTTTCATTTTAAGATCGATAAGATGAATTTAAGAGAAAGTAAGTGCTAAGAAATGGTGGACTTTAAGCTTAACTCAAGCCCACAAAACACGCAAAATATCGTGGACGTTGATCCCTGCACCTCCACTTTTTGGCCCTCCATCCCCCCACTTTTTTAAATTTTTTCTATATTACCAAATTAACCTTTTTTGTACTTTGTTATATACTTTTTTAACCCTCTTTTATTTAAAACCCTAGATTTTTTACTTTCCCCTTTTCTATTTCACTCACGGTAACGGACACCATCCCCTCCTCAGTCTGTTTCCCCTTTTCACTATCGTTTTCATTTTTTTAACCTTTGACTCCCAACTCTCAGTCGTCTGTTGTGCATTTCGTGGTGGTGCAGCTTTTGGTGTGTGCGGCGGTGCGGCAGTGCGGCGGTGCGGCGGTACGACGGTGTGTTCGGTGGTGGTGCTTCGTTTCTGGCTGTTGGTCTTCGAGAGGTTAGTTTTTCGTCTTTTGTTCCGCGAGAAGCTTGTTTGGTTAGTTTCCATCTCGTTTCATTTCTTGAGCATAATTGTCTTAATTTCTGGATGGTATTTTTTAAATGTCTGTAATATAGTGTTTCAGTGTTGCTTTGTCTGTGCGTGTGCTGTTTTTCTGTGTTTGATGATTTATGAGGAAGAAGACGCCAGGCATAAACGGATGTCGCACATCCGTTTGGACCTGAAACGAATGTGGATATCCGTCGACGGACATCGACATCCGTTTATGCCTCGACTTTTATTTATTTTATTTTTTAGTTTATTTTATCAAGTAATTTAATTTTACTTTTTTATTTTCAAATATTTTTGTTACGTAATTATTTTATTTGAATTTTTTTTATTTTATTAGTTTATTGTATTTTTAATTAATTTATAAAGTATTTAAATTTAGTGTTTTTTCATAAGGTTATTTAATTATATCTAAATTAAAATTATTTTAGTTAATGAAATAATTATTATTAAATTATTGAAAAATATGATTAATTTAATGAAATAATTATTAATTTAAATAAAAATATTTTTGTCAGAAATGGTAAGAATAAGAGGGGCATCTTTTAGTTCTCGTGGAGAGAGTTCTCGAGGAGAGAGTTTTGCAGAGGGTGTAGCTAAGAGATGACCTACAGCTTCGGCTCGTAGAGGGTGGGCAGCTCCTATTCAGGATGACCCTATCGTTGAGGATCGCGCGTTTGAGGAGGAGGCATATCAGGCCTATGAGGGTCCTGTTCAGGAGGAGGGATTTGAGGCCTCTGATGATGATTATGAGGAGGAGGAACATGCCGATGTTCCTGACATAGAGGAAGAGGATGTCGGTGGATTTCTTGGAGGTCCACGTGATGCTTCTTTGTTGACACACTATGTTCAACATATTGCGTATGCTATTTCGCAGGGCCGGGGTGAGTGTAGTTGTTTATTAATTTTTTTTAATACAATTTATATTAAATATGCTTAAGTTGATCTCGCATGGTAAAAAAGTTAATAAATTAGGACCGTGCGCCGAGGGAATTCAACACATTGTGTTGAATTCCTCTTTGATGCCTTCACACAGATCTGCTACGATTACGTTGATAAGGGCTTGTTGCTCGGTTTCATAGAGAGGTGGCTCTTTGAGATGAGTAGTTTCCATCTCCTTGTAGGGGAGATGATGATCACTCTTGACGATGTCTCCACTTTACTTCACCTCCCGGTGCTGGGACAGTTATGTGATTTGGAGGAGTTGGAGTTTGAGGAGGCTCGTACAGCCCTTGTAGACCTGCTCGACGTTGATGGTGGCGCAGCTGGTGCTGAGATGGAGGATGCACATGGCACGAAAGTCAGACTCAGCTGGCTTAGAGACATATATGTTCAAAGGTGTCAGTCGCAGCATTGGGACTATGCTTCCAGAGCATATATGTTACATCTAGTAGGATGCAC
Source organism: Vigna reflexopilosa (assembly GCA_027742785.1). Taxonomy (NCBI): domain Eukaryota; kingdom Viridiplantae; phylum Streptophyta; class Magnoliopsida; order Fabales; family Fabaceae; genus Vigna; species Vigna reflexopilosa. Next base: position 26,679,062 of record CM050918.1, read on the forward strand.
GATTTTTGCAAATAAAAGTGCCAGTTCTATACGCGTGTCTTACCTGCTATTATTTAAAGACGTACACACGTGTGGCAGATATGCTTGGGGCGTTGCTGCACTCGCCCATTTGTACGAGCAGCTTGGGGATGCGAGTCTGGCTTCCACGAAGCAGATGGCTGGATATCTGACTCTTTTTCAGGTACAACCATAAACCTTGCACATTTATTTGATGTACTTATCTCCATGTTCAAAGATAGAAAAGATTGAATTGAATAATTACATTTTTAGAGTTGGATATACGAGCATTTCCCTAGCATGGGAAGGAGGCGGTTGGTGTCTTCTTATGATGACACCACACCACGTGCGACTAGGTGGCAGAGCCCTCGACAGAGTTCGACTCTTGTAGAGATTCGGTCGTAGTTGGATGGCCTGACATACAGTGGTGTTGTATGGCATCCATATGAGGGACATCGGGGCATTCGTCCATTATTTGGAGTCTGTATGTATTCTGGATGGATTCAGATTGGTGACACCCTTTCTCATCATTTGCCTGAGCGCGTGTGATGAGGCAGTTTGGGTTTTACCAAGAGATTCCACGACCACCCACTATCGTTGCAGATGCAGATGTAGTCGTTATTGATTTTGCGTGGTTCCACTTCTCAGATCACGTTATTAGGAATGTGAGACATGCATCATACCCTTCTGAATGTGTTGATGGATACATACAGTGGTTTAGGAGGGTTTCACATCCCTATATTATTGATGCTCCAACTGATGCGAGACCAGTTCTTGAGCCTACATAGCGCCTCGCTGTTCCACAGGAGGCACAACCCCATCGTAGATCCTTTTCACCTTCACCATCTGGCACCTTGGTATGTTATTTATCATTGCTTATGTTATTAAATTTACTTAACCATATTTATTTATTTTTTTGATATAATTATAATGCAGGCTAGATTTAGGAGAATGGCTAGAAAGTTACAGTCGTTGATATCGTGTCGTCATGTGACCGAGGGTACTGTTGCACATCAGGTGGCGATGGAACTGCTTCAGGATGCTAATGATGGAATCAACGAATATTCTCCAACTAGGAGAGGACAGAGGCATGTTCGTGGTAGACGCTCGACGTCTAATTGATAGTACTTTGTATTAATGATTATACTTTGGTTTATTTTGATATGAGTCACAGTAGGATCTTTTGTTGTTGTTTATAGTTGATTGAAATAAAATTCTGAAATTCTTTTGGTTTCTTTCTTTAAAGTTGGTTTTCTGCAAGGACTTTGTTGGTGGGTTATTTTTGTAAAGTTTTGTTGTTGTGTTGAGATACCTAGCTTTTTGAAAACAAAATTCAGAGAAAAATAGTAGCTGGTGGACTTTACAAGTTAAATCCATGTTTGGTTGCACCATCTAAGGAAGAATGTATGTTAATTTTTCTGTTGTGACTAAAAGCACTTTTATGCAATTGTCATCTGAACTTAAACTAGCTTAAATGAGAATGTCAAAGAATATAGATAGATTAGGAGTCTCAAGTTAATACAAAAACATTGTTTCAAAACTAACTAAAGTCAGAAGTGTAATACTTTCATTATTAAACAATAATATTACAAATGATTACTTTTATTGTTTCGTCCTAAATTAATTTTTTTATTGAAAATAATATAATTCAACAAGTGTATTTGCTTATTTGTTGTGAAATATTCTTTTTCAGATATTTTAAAATATTAAAATAAAAAACTTTTTGAATGAACTTTCCAAAATACTCGTCAAGATGGGAGGAAGAAGATCTTGAGGGAGAACTAAATTTAATGAACTCATTCTGAAAAGTAAACATTAAAGATTTCATCATATTAAGTTATTTTTAAAGAAAATAGTTAAACTTTCCATCCTAATAATCCACCTATCAATATGAAGAAATAAAGAATTAAGAAAAGTGGAAGAGCAGGAATAATTTAGTCTGTGTGAAGTCAATTTATATTATGAAGATGATTATAAATTTATTAATTCAAAAAGTTAAAAAAATCACAACTTTTACGTATTTTCATAAATATCATGGATTACCTAAGTCAACATAAGATTTCATTACGTTCATCAACTGTGCAAATGCTTGCATCCTACTAGTATACATAGATGACCACGCTCGTGCCTGAGGATAACAGTGGGTTGAGGAGATGATATTCACCATGGGCAAAGGACAACCTTCTTGTAGCTTAACCTGTGTTATACAAATTACAATAGTTAATAGAGTCATACGTAATTTTCAAATGAAATCACAAATTAATAAAATTACCTGCACAAAATGACATCCATGAACATGTCTTATACAAATTAAGCGATGTTGAGTAATATCAGAAGGTGGTGTGGAACGTAGTGGGGAGATAGTATAATTTTGAGAGGATGACATACACACTAAAATGACATTATAGCGGTTAGCAATTGCATAACCAATGTCTAGTAATGTCATCCACTTGTTCCTGTTAGCCTGTTATGAATAAAACAAGTTGTTAGATAAAATCCCTTATTTGATTTAGATTGAAATTATATATATATATATATATATATATATATATATATATATATTAATTAGTTAACTAATAATATTAGATTAAAACCCTTAAGTCCCTATTTACGTAGTGATTTCTAAGTTACATCTCATTTTTATTTGAATTCTCAATTTAGTCCTAAAAAAATGAAAATTTAAGTCAATTGGGCTATATCGTTAAATTAGTTTAACGAAGTTTAGTTTTTTATCAGCTGAGAGATGTGTCTATTTTTTTTAATGTGGCATTCTCATACCTTTGTACGTGGAATTTGACAACATTTAACATTTTAAAAATAGGGATTTCTAGAATGTAAAATGTAATTAGGGTTTTAATTTCTTCCCTAAATCGAGAAATGGGAGACCAAAAATTGTCTTATCCCATTACAAATTTCTTCCCTAAAATATGTAGTTTTAATTTGGTCACAATTAGAGATTGATATCTTCATATAACAACACTTAACAAACGAATATGAATCTGTAAGAAAAAAAAAAGTAATCAAAATCTCTGAGCAGAAACTCCACAAACTAATGTCACTTTCTTCATACAAATCATCAAACAACTGTGCGGAATCAATGTCAAAAAATGCCCCACTTAGGAATTTGTGGAATGCAAATGGAATTAGGGTTTGTTGGTGAATTTAAATGAACACTAATTCCTAATCACATGGGGGCAAAACTATGCTGTCAGCTATGCCGTGGCGTCGCCACCATTGTCTTGCCGCCAACCATCCTCGCTGCCACGACCAACCACCATGCTCATCTCGCTAGACCACCTAAATCCACCACCTAAACCTAATATGTGGCACACTATCTCGCTAACACCATTGTTGTTCATCTTCACCGTCAATGCCACCACAGTTGCCTTAGAGACATTCGAGAACCTACAAGTAGAGCCAGAATAGAAAACGCAAGTCATCGCACAACCGTGAGCACCTCCACAACCAACATTCGCAACAACCAACCTCCATGGCCACCTCCATTTTGTCAACATGCTAACCAAATTAGAAGGCAAATCTCCTTCAAGCCAGAACATTAATCGCGGTTCCCTTCATCGTAGAACCAGTCTCTTGTCGGCCACTGCCTCATCAACCAGATTCGAGAGGCACAAGCACTCAGCGCTGCCTTCAACCTCGCACCTACATCATGTTCTCGCGAGCTTCACGCTTGAGGAAACCCTAATGTGATTAGGATTTAGGGGCAACATACCCTAATTTCAATTTCAAATGGGACAACAATTTCAATTTCAATGAACCCTAATTCCTAATTACATTTTACATTCCAGAAATCCCTTTTTTTAAAATGTTAAATGTTTTCAAATGCCACTATAAAGGTATGTGAATGCCACGTTTAAAAAAAATGGCCACGTCAACGTCCCAGTTGATAAAAAACTTAACCACATTAAGCTAATTTAATGGTAGAGGCCCAATTGACTCAGATTTTAATTTTTTAGGACTAAATTGGGGAATCAAATAAAAAGGGGATCTAATTGGGAAAAACCCACATAAATAGGGACTTCTAAAGGGTTTTAACCAATAATATTATTAATCATAAATATAATAATATTATATATTTAAAATTTGGGATTTGACGTGATATAGGATCAGAGCTGCCAAAATGGGTCACAACCTACGGGTCAACCCGACCCACCACTGGTTTGAGCCGGGTTGGGTTTGAAAAATTTGAATTTTTTTTATGCGGGTCTTATTTCAACTCGGCTCATTTAAACCCGACTCATCCGGGTTGAAACCGTGGTGGGCCGGGTTGGTCCACTAACCCACCTAGTTAATTTTATTTTCTTAAAATTTAATTTTAATTTTATAAAAAAATATTTATTATTATTTTTGCTTGAAAAAATTATTTAAGTTTCCTATTTTTAAAATTAATTAAACACCCATGAGAGTGAAATTTAGGAGTGAAATTTGTTTAGATTTGAATAATAGAAAGTTTGTAATTTTTTTTTATTTAAAAAAAATTGTAATTAAGTGAACCAATCAGCCAACCCGTTTACCCACCAACCCATAATGAGTTAGACTGAGTTTAAATTCTTTTGTCTCGCTAATAAATGAACCTGAATCGCTGATAAATAAATTGGGTTGGATTGACTTATTAAGTGATCAATCCATAGTGGGTCGAGCTGTAAGTGATCAACCCGTGATAGATGGGACAAGTGACCCAAAAACACTATATAGGATGATAACAACCACATCCATTATTAAAGATATTGAATCCTTTATATTAAATAAAGTTTAGTGATCTCATTATTATTTCTATAATTAAAGTTATTTATTTACGTAAAGTTTACTTGACTTTTTCATGGGTCGTTTCAATTATATGGTGCATAATTATTTTCCTTTAAAATAAATTTTAATATATAAGTATGAATTGGAATATATCAAATATTTCTATATATTAATTTTTTTTCATAAAAGAAAGTTAATATATATTTTTTTCATAAAAGAAAGTCTATGTAGTGTATTGTGTTTATTTTTTTTTTTAAAAGAATATATATATTTGGGAAATGATTTGATATAGTTGTGATTGGTATCAATGCAGTTACTAAGTCGAGAAAATGATGGAAAGTTGCATAAAATTTATAATGGACAGAAAATTAACTCTGCCTTTTACACTTCTACGTTTTATAAAGATGTTGTAATTGGTGCACAACAGAATATTAATAAGATGAGAAAATGATGGAAAATAACATATTTATAGTGGAGAAAGAATTAAAATGATGCCTTTTTACACTTTTGTGTTTTAGAATTTTTTTTTCTCATAATTAGGAAACTTGTAATCGATTACATAATAAATAACAAATAAAATTCAGTGATAATTGGTTATAGTCATTCGAAATTGAAAATAAATTTGTAACCGACTTCAACATAACAGGATCAAATAACATCAGTTTGTAATCGATTACGATATAAAATATTGTGGTAACTGGCTTATTTTCGTAATTTATAAAAAAATTGTTTATTGTCATGGTAAAGGAGGCAAGTTTGCCTATTATCATAAAAATCCAATAAAATAAAATAAATGAGAGATGATGGAGGAAGAATTGAGAATAGAGAAACTTGAAGAATCATGGGAACATATGTAATGCAACAAGGAGGTAACCAAGAAGCATTGATTATTAATATAAATATAAAGGCTGAACAAACACATGAGCAAATGGTGTCTAAGTAGAAAATACTGGAAATCGGTCCCATTTCCAAATGGATGACAGTGAAAGAGTACATGCATGTGATTTATTTGGTATAGTGAGATGCATGTTTGATATGTTCACTCAGCAGATCTTGGTGCAGAAGCATCGTCGACGGAAGCCTCTGCAGTTGCCACCGGAGAAACCTTCGTTCCTGCATACCAGAGCACAGTTATGGTCTCCATTACACGGACCCTTGAACCCGTGGCTCTGTGACTCGCACACTCTTCCCTCCGTCTGCACCACCACCTCTGCCACCACAATCAGAATACAAATAAGTACTATATATATTTCATCAAACACACATTACACTCAAACCTAGTTAAACAAGTGACATTATGTAATGATAAAAGACAAAAAGGAGATTAATCTTACGGGAAGCAAAGACCAGAAGAAGGAGCAAGAAGAAAAAGCCACATGATTTCCTCATCTCCATTTTCACCAAGTTAACTTACTCTCTCTGGGGCAGTGTATGAATGCAGTAATGATAATGGTGAAGCAAGTGTCGTTATATAGTGAACTGAGGAAGTTGATGGGAATGGCGCGTGCATGACGTGTCAGATAATTGCGTGGAAGGATTATGACCAGCCAGCCAGATTCAGTGGTTCAATGTTTGAGATTTAAAAAGAGAAGAGGCGTGTTCACGTGAAATTTTCAGAGAGAAGTGTACCTATGTGCATGCCATTGTCTGAAAACTGAGAGCTTCTTTTGTCCTTTTATCTGTGTTAATGAAAATGGTGTGGTGAAGAGTAATGGCTATTTACTGAGGTGGGGGATTCACGATGTACAGTTTCACGTGACCAGCATCTCTGGGAGAAGAAAACAGACAAAAACTAACAAAAACCAGATGCTGATGCCGTCCTAAATCTTATTTATGTTATCTTAAATACCACTGATAACAATAATGTAAAAATTATATTTCTCATACAAATAAAAAAGAAAATTATGTGTAGTTCACGTCTATTTCCTACGTTTGATTCTTCCATGATTTTTTTTCCTCACATAACACAAAACATATTTATAATTAAAAAAATGACATATTTTAAATTATATTTATCAAACTAGCACATTTTTCTTAACTCACTTTTTTTTTCTTTTATAATCTTAACTTCAAATTCGGTCCTTAAAAAATCGAATTCTGAGTTATATATATATATATATATATAATCTTAAGTTTCTTTTTTATATTTTAATATATTTTTATAAAGATTTTTATTTTTTATGTATTTATATTTTAATTTTTTTATAATCTTAGGTTAGAATTTTATATTTTAATATTTTTTTTATAAAAACTTTTATTTTTTAAGTATTTATATTTTTTTATAATCTTGGGTTAGAATTATATATTTTAATATTTTTTTATAAAAACTTTTATTTTTTAAATATTTATAGGAAAAGTATATTGGAATTGGATTTCCAGCAATCGAATTTTAACTTATATTTTGAACTCTTTACTAGGCCTTCAAAAAAGAAACAATGATCATGCACTTCACCTCAAATGTAGCCAACCACCTTATAAATAGACATTTTTTTTAAGAAATCAATGGCCTAACCTCATCATTGGTGTAAGGAATACACCCAATAGCATTGAGCTTACTCACCCATATCAAAAAATGGATTAATTTTACAAAAACAAAGCAAAAACCATCTTGGGGAGTACTATTGTTCCAACCGGGGAGTATAGTTGAAGTTTCTGTACAAATTACCCTTTTTCCTCTCGTAATCCATTACAAGACCCTTGTAATCTATTACCAGGACAGAAAATTTTTGAGTTTGTTGACAACACAAACTCTACATCAATCTAGTTTTTTATGATGACAACACTATGCTTAATAACAGTACACATGTTGCTGTATTACATGTTCTTATTCTGAACTGATTGTTATATCTGCTGAACATGTTTTGATGTACTGTGATGTATGTTCCTATGTTAATTGTATGATATATTTGTGGAACATGCTTATATGGTTATGTGCAATATGAACTGCTGCATCAAAAATATTTTACTGCACATTCTGGAAAGTGAAAAATCACAAGCACTTTTATAAACTTATAATTGTGTGACAAAGTTCTAGTCCAGTCGAATACATATGTAATGGATTCGACTATTCTAAAACCTTTGTACAGATTTTGACAATCAGTGATCTGTGATATTTTGAATTGAAAAGAATTTCAAAATGTTTTTCCATGTGTCAGTCGACTATGTCCAGAGTACATTCGACTGTATTATTGATCTATTTTGGAATTCTGTTATGCTTACACGCTCTAACGGCTATATTTTTAAAAGTTAGTTAAGCATTGATGACTTGGTCAACTGTATTAAATGTGTGTTGATTTTCGTTGACTGGGAGCTACTATGTTGACTGTCTGTTATAACTGTAATAATGCAGTCGACTGAATTAGTAGTCTATTCGACTGAGAAACAATCTGAATGACAAAAATCTATAAATTGGCTGAACACGATTTGTTCAGAGACTGTGATGCTCTAACATTTTCATTTCTTGTTTCAGATTGAATTATCTGTGTTAACAGTTCCAAGAATTCTCCAAGAAGACGGTGGTGATCTATCTTGAGAGAGATTCAAAGGGAGAAGGCTTATGCGCTGACTGTGTGATCAGAAACTGCACAAAGAAGGTGATTCTTGATTGATCATTGAAGGCTTGGCATCCTGTGAAGAGTGCTTGAATTGACCTGTTGTGATACAGGGGTTACACATTGAGGATTGTTTGACGTGGGTTCAGATTACAGAAGAGGGGATTCTTGCTGCAAGTCTGGTTTTGGTTATTGCAGCTATATTTTGGTTTTGGGTCAGAGAGGAGATTTATATTTTTGACGTGAGGTCTTCTATAAATTCCTTGTTGTAAAAACCGCAACCTATATAATGCATTTGCTTCCTAGGTTAGAAGGACATTGGATGTAGGCATTGTTGGCCGAACCAGTATAAAAACTAGTGTTTGCTTTTCTCTATCCATGCACTCTTTATTTCATTTGACTATATCTATTACGTAGTCAACTACGTCTTTCTGCTGCATAGAAATTTTTATTACTTGCCTTTCAAAAAAGATCAAAAAGCTTTATACTTTTGATTAAAGATTGCGGAAACCCCCCTCTTGGTGTAAAACTGAAGCTTTATACTTTTGATTAAAGATTGCGAAAACCTCCCCTCTTGGTGTAAAACCGAAGCCTACCTGTTTCCCAACAAAAATGACCAGCAATGCTTATGGATCTCATCTAACTTACATGAAAGCACCTAAATGATCTTTTTACAACAATTCAATGGCCTAATGTGTTCATTGGTGCATTAAACACCACCCATGAATCAAAGATTAAAATCTAAAACTATAATGCAGATGTAAATGCAATATTGACCTCTTTGAATGTAGATTTATGAGTGACACGAAAATCTAGCTAATATGCAGAGGAATAGGAACCTACTAAATGCATAATAAGTTGAACTAAAAGATGCCCAATTATTTCAGAAAATGCACAGGACTTGAATTCTCAAGTTGAGTATCATGCATATGCAAGAAACTGAAATTTAAAATGAATGCAGTGCAAAAAAATCAATATTAGGAATGATATGTAAATGCATAATACAACTTATTGTAAACATGCTCCTAAAACGACTGGGTATGAGTGAGTTTCAAAAAATGAAAAATTACCAATACATAAAATTTAATCTAGGGAAATATACTACTCACAAAACAAACAAATTGTACAGGCAGAAATTAAAAGAAACATGCTTAGAAATGTAAAACTAGTGGCATCAAAAGCTGCAAAGATCAATTAACACAGCAAAAGTCAGGATTGGTCATTCAGTCTATTTGACTAATTGAATCCAATTTAGCTCAAGAAGACCTCTTGAATAAAACAGGTCCACCTTGGGGTCCTTTAGTTCCCATTCAGAAACTTGAATTGTGCAAATTCCTGTTTAATTACTCAAACAAATCAAAGTTTCAATTTTGAATTAAGCTTGAACAGAACGGATGAATATGGTATGGAAATTACAAAAGGACAAACTATGTCAAAATTTAAGATTGAAACAATACAATTAATTACAGAATTGGAAAGAAACATAAAATGCCCGTAACAGTATAATAAAAAGAAGCAATGCAAGAATTAAAAGAAGGAGCATCAAAGCTTCGAAACAGAGAAATAAAATTTGCAAGAATCTTAAAGAATCTAAAATCAACAAGAAAGATTTAAAGAATCAGACAGGATTGAAGATGGAACAAGGAATCAGATTGCATTGAATTCAATTTGAATGGAAATGTACATAATTGTTACACTGAAACATGCAAGGGTACACTATTGTAATAGACCACACTAATTTAGTGCACTGCTGTAACTCATAAGTTTCCCAAATCTGTCAAAAACACTTCCTAAAGCTTCAAACAAGTTAAAAACAGGTTAAATGAGATGCATAAGGAATCAATGAAAACCATGGTCTATAGATCAAAATTAGCCACACCGGATAGTGTTTCACTCAACTCTCAAGTGTTTAAGGTTAGGAAAAACTCTCAGCACATCAAGAAAGCTAGAACTATCATAAATTTGAATAGACTCTAATTTTCACTGCTCATATTTAAAAGCACTTAAGATCTTAAGGGTTTATTAAAGTTTGTAACTTGGTTGGGGGTAAGGGTAGGATAAGAAAAGGAAAAAAGAAGGGTGAAGAGTTAAAACTAGAGAAAAGTGAGACAGCCATGGAGAGGATTCTGCATGTTTAACTGTGAGTTCCTGACTTGACCAGAACCAAAATTTCCTATTTTTCTTTTCTTTTTTTCATTTTTTCTTCCTTTACATGTTTTACTCAGCACATTTCTCCTTTTCTTTATTTTTCTCGGATGCTTTTGTTTTCAGCCACTTTTTCCCCCCTTTTTAGCTTATTCTACTGGTAAAAACAGGTCTGACCTGTTCTTCCTCACACTAGAACTTCAGAACCTCCTCAAAGTTCTTCCAAAGTCTCTTCACCTTCCCATGGTTGGGTGATTTAATGGTTTTTCAGGTTTTAGGGGTGTAATGAGCTCGAAAATCACAGAAAAATGGTTAGTTCAGGCTCAAAAGGTAGGGTGCAATGGAGAAATTATTCATGATAGGTTATTTGGCTAAGTGAGCTAGAAAAGAAATAAGGCCTGGATAACACAAAAAAAAAAGGAAAATGATACTCAGACAACTAAATTTGACAACATTTGAACACGGTACACGTGTTCAAATATGATTGGTCCACGTGGAAAATCATTTATAATTGATTGAGTGACTTATTTTGAATCTGAAAATTCTTCCCAGCCACTTTCCACCGGAGCCTTTTTTGAGAGAGAACCGGCCACCACGTCACCGACTTGGAGAACCGGCCCACCACCGCGACCATTTCCTTCCGACCGGCCACCATTGCCGCCGCACTGCCGTTGCCGGAGACCGCCCTGCCTTCCGCGCTCTTCCCTCCACTGAGAATCGCGGTTCGATTAGGTCGACTTTCTCGAACCAGCCACACCACCGCCTGTGACCATTCGTGCCCACCGGCCACCACTGCCGCCGCACTGCCGTTGCCGGAGACCCGCCGGCCTTCCGCGCTCTTCCCTCCACTGAGAATCACGGTTCGATTAGGTCGACGTTCGGTTCGAGAACCAGCGACCACCGCCTGTGACCATTCGTGCCCACCGGCCGCCGCCGCACTGTCGTTGCCGGAGACCCGCCGGCCTTCCGCCCTCTTCACTCCACTCAGAATCTCGGTTCGATTTGGTCGACGGCGCGTTCGAGAAGCAGCCACCACCGCCTGTTCCCATCTCGTGCCCACCGGCCACCACTGCCGCCGCACTGCCGGCCCACCGCCGCACTGCCGCCGCAGTAGACCCGCCGACCGTCCGCTATCTTCCATCCACGGCGGTTCCATTCTTGCTTTCTCTAATTTAATTTTCGAATTAAATTTTGTGATTTTTGTTTTGTTTCAATCCCTGTGATTTGAGGCTGTGTTGCATGCTTGTGGTGATTAGTTTTAGGACATTTGATTCAACCAAATCCATTCACCTTAGATGGTGAACATTGAAAAAATATAGGAGAACTGTTGATTTACATAATTTGACGATTTTGTTGGACAATCCGTTACATTTTGCCGTTTCATGGTCATGGGTGATAGGACAATTTTACAAGTTAAATCCGTTACATTTTGCCGTGTCATGACGCACTTGTTCGAACTTATGGAATTGCATGTTTCATGAATTAATCATCACAATGAGAAAAGGAAAAAAAGTGGTCCAATATGTCTAAAGACATACATAGTCCATGTGTGCAAATACTTTTGAACTACCTTTAAACTGAGAAATACCATTAAACTTCATTTTCATGTAACGCAAAACATAATGGAAAAGTATGGAATGAAAAAAATAAGGAATATTATGAGTTTGAAATAATAGAAAATTCATTTAGTTACATGGTTCATATTATATTTCTTTGGACTCATATTAATTTTTTGGTTTGTGCCTATTGTGTACAGGTGATTAAAGGATTTGAAGCTCAAGAGCGTTGTCTGCTTCTTAAATTTGTCACCAGTTGTTCTCGTGGTCCATTACTCGGGTTCAAATAGTTGCACCCACCACTAACCATCCGAAAGGTATGTTCTTCATCTGTTCCCTCTATTTTTTGTTCTTTAATTATTAAAATATATTTAAGGAAATGTACTCAGTGACAAATGGATCCTCTATGGTTGGCAATTTTTTTGACAAGGTGCGTGAGTATATGTTGCAATATGTTCCCCAATTTTTTTACATGTTGTTTGGCCTTTAACACAGATTAAAAGAAACATTTGATTATTCAAATCATATATAAAAATTAACCTTGCTTTTTTAGATCCAACAGTAGCAAATGACTTGTCTTAATCAAGCATGTTCCAGAAACATATAAGATCATTAATTACAGAATTTGACTTTAATTTACAGCTGAAACCTGAAAAAAAACTAGATGCATCATCGACAAAGGCAAAGAAGATGAACTTCTAACCTTAAAAGAACACATTGAATTGAAGGGGGTGGTGGGGGTGAGGGGACAGAAAAAGCCACTTACATGTATAACCAAAACAGGACATTTGACTGCACCAACCTTAGCAATGTTCTGGACAGAAAAAAACAAACATGTAAAGTATCCATAGATTGAATGAAATAGATTGGAGCATAATCAAGTAAGGAGTCTGTGTACCTTGTAAATATGAAACCAGTATGTCCATTTTACAGGGTATAGTACTATAAGTCCAGATAAAAATGGAATATGCAAGACAACCCCTCTCAATTCTTGTAGCTGTGAAGCAAGATCAAGTGTGGGACCACTCCCAACAGATTGACCATACATTATCAATTGGTCATCTTTCACCCTGTATTCTTCTTTTAGGCATTTATATGCAGCATCAATATCTGCATATGTATTATATTCAGTTGGCTGTTTCAACATGCAAAAAGGATGAGTGTTAAGTTGCAAGCAATAATGTCACTCTAAATGAACCATCAACAACAGTATAGTATTCTGCATAAAATTGTTGTAAACACTGCGATTATATTTGATTGAAAAGTCAATAATTTGCGTGCGATTATTCCATCACAAGTGGATTGTTGTATGTGAAAGGGAAGGAGAGAGATTAATGATTTCTTGTGTTTGATTAAGATGTTCATTTCAACCGTAGGGGGTTTAATATATAACAATGCACTGACATATTTTGTTGGTGTTTGAAAACGGGTGGCTTGTAATTTTAAAATGTGTTTAATTTGTCTGAGCGATTATTATCTAGTCTTGTATTCAGAAAGAATAAGTGAAGATTTTTCCTTTTTGCTGACAAATGTTAGTATGTATAATTGTTAGAAAATTCTAAGTTCATTGATGCAAAAACACTGTAGTATGCTTTGTATTTTGGAATTGGTTGTTGTTATCATTGTTTGGCTTTGGTTCAGTGTCATGGAGGAAGTGGGTGAAGACAGTCAAGCTTCTGATACTAGGAAGAAGGTTTGTTGTATTTGATTTGCATTTGATTTGCATACATTTAGTGTTGTATTGTAATTTATTTCAATAATAAGTCTGTTTTTTATGCAGTTAGTGTTTAGACACTTTTGCAAGACCAAGTTCATAGGTGCTTTGAATGTACGCTTGAATACTGAACAAAAGACATACATTCACAAAACTGTTTTTAGTTGGTTGTTATTTTTGCCAGATTGTATAAAGATAGGTAGGAATTTGTTAGGTCATATATGTGGTTGTTGGGTAGAGAACATGGGAGGGTTTTATATTGGAGACAAAGTTATTGGGTTTACTGAATTTGATGTATGTATGTCCTTAGGGCTGCCTGTTGTTGGTCAAATGATAGATTTAAATAAAGTTGGGCATCGTTGTGTTTGTAGGGACTACTTCCCTGACGGGAAAGTACCTGTCAAAATGGTTTATGAGTTTCTGTTAGAGGAACATGAAAATGTTTCTGTAGAACAATTTTGCAGTTTGTATATATTGGTTGGGATATCAGAGTTCTTGCTTCCTAATAGGAGTGGTATAGTATTTCCAGTTATTTTTGACCTTGTTTCGGATTTGGGTTCTTTGGGTAAGTACAGTTGGGGCAGTTTAGTTTTTGATTACTTTATTCAAAGTGTGTGTACTGCATCAACAACAATGAAGAATGAAAGAAGTAGAAGTAATTTCCATCTTGAAGGATGTGCTTACTTGTTGCAGGTACATGTTTGTTTTGTAGTTTTTAATAAAATACAGTGATTTGTTATTGTTTACCATCATTTTAAATTTGGAGGTTGTTTGATTTATAATTTCCAGGTTTGGTTCTGTCACCATTTTGTTACATCAAAGTCAATGTACAGTACCCGCGTAACAAAATTCCCAAGGTTGTTGAACTGGATTGATATGAATATTGGGGAGAAGTTTATAAGAAGTGCATTGGCAAAGGGATCAGTGAGTAGTCGTTCATTACAGGAGTGTGTTATAGCAATTTATTTAATATTTAATGTTTTATGAGATGATATTTGTTAATGATATTGCAGGTTGTTGTTGATGTTTGTGTGTCCAAAGAGGAGCTTTCTTATGGAGTGGTAAAAGACGCTGTTCAAAAACATGGTTTTTCATATAACAAGCAGAATAGAGGAGAAACGGACAAATTAGCTTCTGTTGTAGATGAACAAACAAGAGTGCTTGCCGACATGCGAAATAGTATTGATGAATTAAAGAAGTCGGTTGAAGCCAAGAATGAATATAAGAGTGAAGATTTTGTGGAACAAAGAAGTGAAGGTCATTTCCAAAGCACACCGGTTCAATATCATCACCAAAGCCCGAAGTTTGAAGGTGGCCTTGAAATGAAGCAAAGCACGATGTATGACCGGATGAAAGCTGTTCCTCGAAAACGGATTAAGAGTGTGGCAACAAGAACTCCGTTTACTGATCATGTTAGAAGAAAAAAATGAGTGCTTGAATAACTTGTATTAGAATAGGAAATGTACATTTTACTTTATATGACCATGTTCCGAATGTTGTTCAAAATTGTTGTTTATTATCACAAAAATTTGGAATCCTTTAACCATTGTCATAATGTGAGTCATGTTTTCTAATTTTTTTGGAATGATTGATGGAATGAAGACATTTTGAACGTGATTATGATTAAAAGAAGTTCAACAACTGTATGAAAAAGGCAGTGTAGCCTTCTAAAATTTGTAACAGTTGTGTGTGCAAATCTGATAACAATATTCAATTGATACACAAAATTTGGCAGGTTGAAAGATGATTTTAAAAGTCAATCAACCCCGTTGTGCAAAAGTTATGACATAAGTACCCAGTTATTCCAACTAAAGTCCCGCATAATATTTTAAAGTTTGGAATGTTGTTTGAGTTTAGAACTTTGTGTGTTAGGTTCAATGTTACCATGAGGACAATGCATCCTTGTGTCAAGAAAATTATATTGGACATGATTTTAAATTTTGTGGAAGTTGAAATATGAATTTAGAATTTAATGAACCAGTCTGTGCAAAACTTGTAACACAAGTACCCACTTATTACAACTGAAGTCCCACTTTATTTTTAAAGTTTGGAATGTTGTTTAACTTGATAAGTTGTTGGCTAAGTTTCAATGTTACCATGATGACAATGCATCCTTGTCAAAATAAAATTATATTGGACATGATTTGAAATTTTTTGGAGGTTGAAAGATGAATTTAGAATTTAATGAACCCGTTGTGCAAAACTTGTAACACAAGTACCCACTTATTACAACTAAAGTCCCACTTTATTTTTTAAAGTTTGGAATGTTGTTTAACTTGATAAGTTCTTGGCTAAGTTTCAATGTTACCATGATGACAATGCATCCTTGTCAAAATAAAATTATATTGGACATGATTTGAAATTTTTTGGAGGTTGAAAGATGAATTTAGAATTTAATGAACCCGTATGTGCAAAACTTGTAACACAAGTACCCACTTATTACAACTAAAGTCCCACTTTATTTTTTAAAGTTTGGAATGTTGTTTAACTTGATAAGTTGTTGGCTAAGTTTCAATGTTACCATGATGACAATGCATCCTTGTCAAAATAAAATTATATTGGACATGATTTGAAATTTTTTGGAGGTTGAAAGATGAATTTAGAATTTAATGAACCCGTCTGTGCAAAACTTGTAACACAAGTACCCACTTATTACAACTAAAGTCCCACTTTATTTTTTAAAGTTTGGAATGTTGTTTAACTTGATAAGTTGTTGGCTAAGTTTCAATGTTACCATGATGACAATGCATCCTTGTGAAAATAAAATTATATTGGACATGATTTGAAATTTTTTGGAGGTTGAAAGATGAATTTAGAATTTAATGAACCCGTCTATCCAAAACTTGTAACACAAGTACCCACTTATTACAACTGAAGTCCCACTTTATTTGTTAAACTTTGGAATGTTGTTTAACTTGATAAGTTGTTGGCTAAGTTTCAATGTTACCATGAGGACAATGCATCCTTGTGTAAATAAAATTTTATTGGACATGATTTGAAATTTTTGGAAGTTGAAATATGAATTTAGAATTTAATGAACCCGTCTGTGCAAAACTTGTAACACAAGTACCCACTTATTACAACTAAAGTCCCACTTTATTTTTTAAAGTTTGGAATGTTGTTTAACTTGATAAGTTGTTGGCTAAGTTTCAATGTTACCATGATGACAATGCATCCTTGTGAAAATAAAATTATATTGGACATGATTTGAAATTTTTTGGAGGTTGAAAGATGAATTTAGAATTTAATGAACCCGTCTGTGCAAAACTTGTAACACAAGTACCCACTTATTACAACTAAAGTCCCACTTTATTTTTTAAAGTTTGGAATGTTGTTTAAGTTGATAAGATGTTGGCTAAGTTTCAATGTTACCATGATGACAATGCATCCTTGTCAAAATAAAATTATATTGGACATGATTTGAAATTTTTTGGAGGTTGGAAGATGAATTTAGAATTTAATGAACCCGTCTGTGCAAAACTTGTAACACAAGTACCCACTTATTACAACTAAAGTCCCACTTTATTATTGTTCAATATGATCACAAATGTTATATTGGAAGGGTTATATTTATTTTAATTTTTTTAAACACAATAAATGAAGTTAAGTTTAAAAGAATTTAGTTCAACTAAAACAATGGTATAAATACGTTTGTAATTGAGACAAAGATGTAATCATTTGATTTCCATTGAAACATAAATATTGAAATACATGACATGAAAATGATTATCTAGTATATGTGATTTGGACTGAAATTGGAAGTATAACATTACAAGGACATCCATTAATATAAACTTCAATTACTAATTGATCTCGGTGATTGTCAACCTCAAACATGAGAACATCTTCATCCTTCAGGCCATATTCGATAATCCAAAACTAAAACTTTGCACATGATCCCAACCCGTCTGTCCAAAGATGTAAACCTCCGTCAAGGCTTTGTTGGTAATGAATTTCCCAAATGCACTTTGCAAGTCCTGTGCAATATCAATTATGAAGTCAATGACATTGTGAATTTTTTCATAATTTGGTTAAACCATAAAATTTTTTTTCACCACGTACGAAATGACTTCCCGAAGCCTGTGACTTTGTCAACTTCACCGCAAACAGACACGTATCAAGATATGTGGTACAATGAAAATTTGATGATTCCCTATTCTCTTTGGAGCAAGTACCAAAATATATTGTCATATTCAAATTGTTATTAGCCACAGATTGGAAGTTTATATGGGCATCATTCATCCTTTGAGGGTATATGATTTTCATTGCTTTACAAATCAAATCGGCACGTACTTACATAATAGTGAATAACATTACATTGACAGTAATTATTTCCTTAACCATTATTATTTTCATGCTAAAAATATATGTAATTGTAACATATTCAGCAAAAAGATAAAGTCCAATCAAGTAAATAATCAATATAAAACCTATTATATGCAATTAAATGACAAAATTATATTGAACAACATACATACCTCCAAAAATTCTTTATTTGAAAAATTTCTTGAGTTAAAGGTGTGTATAAGTAATTGGTGAGACATCAAGACTATCAACAGTGTACTATCCACATGTCAATAAAGACATGAAATCCGATTGAGTGACTTGAGATTGAAACATATCCTGACTTGGAAGTTCCTCATGGATGTGCGTTATGTCACAGTTACTTGGTTCCTGAAATAATACTATTAGTTAAGTATTGAATGAAAAATATAATAAGTAATAATAGTACCCAAAAGCACATGACATTAAATCAATAATACTCACATTATCAATTCTTTTTTCTTTGTTTTTAGTACCATGAGATTTGTTCTTTTTTGTAATTTTTTCAACTGTTGATTGCAATCTTTTTGTCCTTGGTCGGCCTTTACGTTTCACAGCTACTGGACTGTGAACAATTAGGCCGTCAAATTCAGATGTTGGTCCAACCTGTTCACTACAATACGGATGTGCATTACATCCTTCTTCATTCACCAACGTCAATGTTGTTGATGTACATAACCCGATATTTCTGCCAATAGAGTTCAAATCCTTAAGCAACTTTTGAGTTGCAGTCTCACTATCATAAGCAACCTCAGCGATGTCATAGAAACGTTTACATAAAGCTTGGTACCTCTGCATCTTAGGTTCTTCAATGTTATTGGTGTAAGATGCTTTAATGAGAGTATGTCTTCGACGTACGTTTTTGCTCCACCGTCGCAAGATGTATTTTGATGGTACATTACGCACATCTTCCTGCCCTAGGACCAATAAGGAGTGTCGACACAAAATCCCTCTAAACTCAAATAGTTGGCAACTGCAATGAGTGTCAGTTGTCACAGAATCAAAATCTACTACATGAAATTTTGAACCACATTGACCGTCCCAAATGAACTCTTCTTTAATAGTGTACGTAAATTTAGTACCTTCTTTTCTCATGTTTTTAATAAAGCAATTCATGCGTGACCGAAATTCCTTTTGGACTTCTATAAATTTTGCTTGTGTGTACTCCATTTGATATTGTCTTTCAATAAGAGATTGATATCCACATGGTAGGGTTGTATTCATTGAAGAAAAATCGGCCTCATTTTCGTTTTGCGCCTTGTGTCGTAAGGCATTCTCATATTGATGGACAAATTGTTGAAGTGTTGTACTTGAATTTATGTATCCATCAAAGAATGCATTCATGCCCTCACTTCGTTGTGTACTTGACATTCCCGCCCAAAAGTGATGTTTCATATAACAAGGAACCCATCTTTGTCTATCTGCATACAATGAATTCAGCCATTCATTGTTGTCTAACCCATTACATGAAATTAATTTTCCCCATCCTAACTCAAACTCTTCATCAGTAATTGTCTCGTAAACAAGCCTTTTTAGTTCGTTTTTTATTGCACGATAATGTTTGTAGGCTTGCAATTTCTCTGGTATTTTTTTCATTATGTGCCACAAGCACCAACGGTGTCTTGTGTTTGGAAACACAACTTCTATTGCATTGGACATTGCCTTACATTGGTCAGTCACAATACCTTGAGGAGCCTTGTTTGACATACATCTAAGCCAAGATGAAAATAGCCATGTGAATGTGGAAGTGTCCTCTGCAGAAATCAAAGCAGAACCAAGTAAAATGGAATGACCGTGATGGTTAACCCCAACAAACGGTGCAAACGGCATGTCGTATTTGTTGGTTAGGTAGGTTGTGTCAAACGACACAACATCACCAAAATCTGCACAAGCTGCACGACTTCGTGCGTCGGCCCAAAACACACGGCATATACGGTTCTGGTCGTCCATTTCCATATCATAGAAGAAATCATTGTTTAATTGTCTCATTCTTGAGAAGTACCTTAGAAGTGCTTGGCCATCTCCTTCTTTACAAAGAGTCCTTCGCTGTTGGCCAATATAATTACGTGCGTCACGTTCCATGAATTGTATATTTTCATATCCACCTGCATCATTAACCAAAGATACAAAACTTTTGTTTATGCGGACACCAGCATCATCATTCATATTAAGGGTGTGCTTCGCATGCATATTAAGTCTTCGATTACCACGTATGAGGTTTGAGTTATTCGGACACATGTCATGGCTGTGTTCATTAACAACTGTTCTCACCTGCCATTTTCCTTCTTTCATAGCAACAGTGATTCCAGCAGGACATTCTTTTTTTTGACTTGGCTGGGTTTTCAATTCTGGAACAATGGTAGATAGGTATTTCCCTTCCCTAGAACACACTAATTTCATGAAGTTTAACTCGTTGTTGTTATTTCTCCTAGACGTCCTTATCCGAACACCAAAACCGCACCTCACAGCGTAATTTGTGTAAAAACTTTTTACTTCTTCAATTGTATCAAACCACATATGAATTTTAGGGACTACATCATTCACATTGTCAATGGAATCATTGTTCACCTCACAAGTAACTTGTTCCAACGACATTGTCTGGATATTTTGTGACAAAGACATCCAATTCTTACACCTACTCCAAAAATCAAATACAGTTGAAAGGTAAATGGAAGCAAACATAACATTAAAACACATATTAAGAATAAATCTTGTTTTCCTGGGCCACTAATGTTCACAACGAAACGAAAACAAAACATTAAAAGTTGGGTGTATTTCCATGTTGCAAATATTATTAAAAAAAAAACAAAAATTCATACATCATAAACTATAAATATGTATAATAAAAGGTTTAACAGTTCAGATGAGTGAATTATGAACTTACTTTAGATGTTAGGTTCTTCCACAACTCATGAAATAAATGTCATTGAATAACCCACAAAGGTCCACCGTCCAACCTTAAATGCTCTTCAATGCCTTACAGACGTTCATAGATAGAACGAAGCTGTTGAAATGAATGAATGAAAAAGGGGACTTCTGTTTGCCTTTTAATTGCATTAAATGAAAGTTGGTGAGATGGCGGGAACGTGCAACGGGTACAAGGACTGCACATTAAATGCAATTTAAGCTCATTAAGGGTTTTAAACACGCAAAGGTCATTTCAAATTAATATAATATTATATTATTATATGTTTATTGTTTGCTACAAATATCTCCGCTTGAAATTATATCAATGTATTATATTATAATAATATTTAACGTTACTTCTTATGGCAATGTAAGTAAATATTATATTATTATTTTGACCTATATATATGACTGCCCGATAATCCCTATAGGCCATCCTCATGAAACTTATTTCTAACACCGGGTACACTTTATTTTCCTTGAATTATTAGTATTGTGTTGTATGTTATTCCTTCTTCCTCCATGCATTACAAATGTTGTTTTCAATTACGCAGTTTATAAGCATGGAGCCATGGGAGGGACTAGATATAGACGATACTGATCTGAAATCTTTTTTACATAAGTGCAACTCAAGTGCAACGTTGATACCTGGACCTGCTGGAAATGTACAAGCGGCCATGCTAAACAGGGAGATGGATGAATCAAAATCAACACAGGAATTAGTTAATGAAATTGCAAAGGCAACATATGATCGGGACTTCAAATCAAATCCTTGGATATGGGCGGAAAAATTTATTATACACCATGGTTAACTACATTTATTTCATGAAGTATTTATTAATTTATGTTTTTAACGTTAACAACAACAATGGAAACATATTTTTTGCAGGACTTGTTGAAGATGGCAACATTAACAACATCACTCAGCTGGAACGCGTTAAGTCAATGCATGTCCTTCCATTTGTAGCATGCATTGTGAAAGATTGCAACCCAAATGGATTGGGTGACATGAAAATTGCTGTTAAGGTGACGGAGTAACAGGAACGAACTGTCACGCTGTATGTATTGTTTAACTTTTTCGAAATGGGTCAATGTTAACTTTGTCATTTTTCCTTTAACCAGGATCCAAGTGCCACATTGTCTGCTTCGGTGCACAGGAAAGTCCTTCTGCATCCTGAGTTTGGTCCGGATATAGGAGTTGGTGCTGTGTTGTTATTGCAAAGTGTAAACGACCTTGAACTTCTAATAATAACCTATAACGAACATGCACCACGTTAATATACACATTGATTTAAAATGTTATACATGTATTTATACACAGGTTGCTGCATTCAGTCCTTTTGGAACAGCTCACTATTTGAACATAACCGTTCGGAACGTTGTAAAGGTATTACCGTTTACAGTTGAACAAATCCTTTTTTTTGTTAGTAAAGTATGTGGTGGATAGTCAGTAATATCTTATCTTAACCAATGTGTAGGTCTTCAAAGCTAACATAGGTCCTCCAACTGAGGAACTCCTTAACGCTTCCTCAAGACCTGAGATTCGCCCCCATCCATCTGTCGAAGACAACAACAACAACATACATGTTGGTCCATTCGAAAAGGCTTGTACTTCTGCCTCTAATAATGCATCCACAACCCCCATGGAAGATTAATGACCTTTTCTGCAAATTATGTTATGTTCCTATTGCAATCATTAGTGTTCATTAATATTAGTAATGTTTTTAACGCACTGTAAGCACTACAATGGAATGTATTAAGGTACCATATTTTGTGACAATGCCCAATATTCTGTTGTAAAGTGGTTTGCCTCATCCACAATGCAAACAAATGAACATTTATTATGCACGTAAACAATCATCACAATCGGTGCAGCCTCACCATTAGTGGGTTTTAAATTCACCATCAATGATGCCAAAAATAATTTCAATTCACCATCGTTCATAATATTTTTCATCCACCTTACCTTCCTTTGGTTACAGGATTTGGAGTTCGATTCAAGGCAAATCCTTCATGTCAAAGAAACTGAGTACAAACCGTTCATTCCATCGTACACCATTGATGCCAACAAAATAGACGACATACTAAGGAAACTTGTCAATCCGTCACACACACCAACGTTTTTTTTCAAACCATTGTAATTAACCAAAGTTGTTATATTTATGGACTTTTATTTCAATTTATTTAAAATATCCTCAAGTACGTAATTCAATATTAGAATAGATTATTATTATATTGTAATGAGTCGTTACTGGACAAAATAAAGATTTCGAATTCCATCTACGAAGAAAGACATGGCCAAAGATGAACATTAATCATAATCCTTGGTGCTTGAACAGAAGTGGTACCCCAGGCTAAATAACTGGGTACTTCAGTTGAGGTTTTTGTACGAAGAGGTAGACTGTGAACATGATGGTCATTATGGAACTGCCTAATTTGTTTGTCAACCTTTTTTAGTAAATCAATTTAATTGGGAACGAATTTCCAAACAATGTATGAAGAAATACATGGCCAAAGATGAACATTTATCACAATCCTTGGTGCTGGAACAGAAGTGGTACCGCAGGCTAAATAACTGGGTACTTCAGTTGAGGTTTTTGTACGAAGAGGTAGACTGTGAACATGATGGTCATTTTGGAACTGCCTAATTTGTTTGTCAACCTTTTTTAGTAAATCAATTTAATTGGGAACGAATTTCCAACAAA
Source organism: Vigna reflexopilosa (assembly GCA_027742785.1). Lineage (NCBI taxonomy): Eukaryota > Viridiplantae > Streptophyta > Magnoliopsida > Fabales > Fabaceae > Vigna > Vigna reflexopilosa. The sequence continues at coordinate 26,702,724 of CM050918.1, forward strand.
TTTATCATAATTAAAGATTAAATGAATAAATTTTAATAAATATTTTAGAAAACATTTCATCAATCCTGACATCCAAATTTTTTTGTCAACTATAGTGCAAAGATTTAAATCATCAACAACTTTCATCTTCAAATTTCGTTACCAATAAATGTAACAAGTATTTCTCCTTCAACATTGGTAAGATAATCAATGTTGTTTACATATTCAAAAACATCTGACCAAAAAATAAATCACTGTTATCCAAAATATTTACAAAATCCCAAAATCGTGCAACACTTGATTCCTCCGCACATTCGCGACATCCAAAATCCATTGACAAACATATTGCTCCCTAAACTCTTGGAGTTCATTCTGCAAGAACCAAATTTTACAACATTTAAATTAAATGCAACATTTATATGAAAGGTCTACAACATGGTAATTTCTGCAACTTACATTTGTATAAGTGGGCAGTGTGTTTCCATCGTATTTCTCAATTCCATCCCACAACTCCATGATTTTTAAAACAATGATTCCATAATCAAATCTACAACAAACCAAAGTCCACCAACAAAATAATGATATGTAACATATTTAACAAACTTAAAGGATATTCAACAAAATATTTAACAAAAATATAAATTACAAACTTACATGTTTGGTTGGGATGGAGTTTGCAAGTGTTGTACCTCCAACGATGGTTTGTTGTCTTCGGAACAATTCAACAAATGTCCAAAAAGCAATGCAACATTTTCTGCCTGGAAAACAACATAGTCCACATTTAAATTTATATTTTCAAAGTAAACTTCAATTAATACACATACACACACAATGGCTAAGTCAATTTTTTTTCATTCTTTTCTTTTGTGCCCTAAAGAGTCCAGTGCAAACAATTGCAGTGATGAAATCTTTACAGCGTAGCACCACCAATGGCCGTCATTAATAATTGGGATAAACAACTACAAAAAAAAAATTCTCATGAAATGAACAAATGAGCATCAACAAATTCTCAAAGTACATTATATGAAATGTAATTGCACTCACAAATTCGGCCTTAACAATGTCATCAAATCCAATGATATCAGACTGGAAGTATTTTGAGTATTCATTCAATGTCCAAACTTTGCGATTAGGCTTTTTCTTTCTTGAGTCCATAAAAACATGGGTCTGCAAGGATATGACATAGTTAGCCCTCACTACAATAAGTTTCAATGAAATGAATACTATTTCAACCAACCGCATATAATGGACTAAAACATATCCTTTTCACTACTCCAGTACTCCTTCTTTCAAAAAACATAAACACTGATGCGCCAAACAAAATCCCCTACAAAACCAACAAGTTCTTAATACTTCATAATTAATCCAACATAAATACTACAACAACGATAACCACAACAAATAATATTTTTACCATGTTGTCAATCTGCATCCTGGGTCCAAAAGAAGAACATTCGTGGGTCGTAAATATTTGACCGCAAATTTCAAAAACGACCCTGACAACCAAGAAATCACATATGTCATCATGTGCCTTCGTGAAATTGTTAAAATACATCTTCATACATTAAAAATTCAAAAATTCATTACCTCGAAGTTAAGTTAGAAGGAATAACCAAGCTGTACAAGTATTTTGCATTTACGTTCAAAGTATGACCACCCTGATTATGCTGATTTTGTGCCACGATGCCTACAAGAGGTGAAACATCTAAAACGTCCTCAACATCCATGTTCTGTTCCTTCATAACGTCCTGAACGTCCTCAGATGCTTCACCATCATCTCCTTCACATTCATTACGTTGACCATCATCATCAACACCACATGTACCACCATCTTCAGAAAATTTAGGTACCTTTCTTTCTTCCTTGCCACCGTGTACGATGGCAGCCAAAGTTCTTAACTCTTCATTCATTTCAACCATTTTTTTTTTGTTGTCTTCAATTGTCTTCCTCAGCCCTTCTTCCCTACTCATTCCAAACTCATGCACATCGTGTTCTGGTATTGGCACTTCATCCAAATTAAGGGCCGCACGGATGGCTGGGTTAGCACGGTCCTCATCCCGCAAAAACCACTCCCAACATATCTACAAAACTCAAAATATAAGTAATCATTAAAAAACACAAATCAAATGTAATGGCTGCCTTACTTATCAAAAAAATGTACAGAAAAATAACAATTTACTTACATCCTTCTTCTTAAACAACTCTTCTATTTTGGTTGACCTCATCTTAAGCGTAGGCCATTTTATTATTCTTGGGAAAACCATGTGATCTGGACTGTCCGCTAAACCCAAACGTTCAATGGCCCAAAGCTAAAAACATAAAATAACCAAAACGATAATTATATAATAAACATATTCCATCAACATAAAATGTAAATAATTATTAACTTTCTTACCTGCAACACTGCAACATTGCCACTGAGGCTTAGGGAGTCCTTTATGACACGTTGCCTTAACATCCTTGAAGCATTTTCTAAACTATTTACCACATATGTGTGCACAGCTTTTGCCCAATTATATTGGTACAAATTATCAATGTTATCCAATACTGTAAAAGGCAGGTTAGTAATTGCCTTTGAATGTCTGGGAAAGTAAAAAACAGTAAAACAAACTAAAATATACAACCGACTGACACAATCAACATCCATGTCGTCATTTTCTATTAACAACTCTATCCTACTAATAACATCTTTTAGAGTCAATGTTTTCGAAGGAAATTGTTGACACAGAACACCAACTAAGTAATCATCAAAATTCACGTCTAACCCACCAACACCTAAACCTAAACCCATGCAAACATCACCAACCGTAAATGGTACCAATGTTTGCTTTAAAAGAAAACATTCGTTGCGCCCAACCCAACGTATAACCATTTCCTTGAAAAGAGGATTGCAGAAATTAATTGTATTGTTCATATGAAGACACCACTTGAATGGAGTCTCCTCGATGCGTTGCCTATCAATGGGTCGTAATAAACCATTAATGTGGACAATAGCTTTTGTGTCACTCCATGCCCGCACTCGCAACTACAGAGCATTAACAAATCAAAAAACCATGAATCAACAAATTATTTTAAATCAAAGATATCAATTTTCAAAACATTAAATCTACTTACATTTTTATAACCTTCATATGTTGTGCAATCCATCACTGTGAATCCAACGAAATTAATTAAGTAAATTGACTTACTCAACAAACCATGATGAAAGTTGGAAAACAACCTTAAATGGATGTGTATGAATGGCTTAATGCAAAGAAAACAACATAAATAAACGAAATGCCTAACTGAGTATCCTAATATCTATTGTTTACAACAAGTTCAATCTTATATTTTTATCATAATATCTATGGGTTGTTTAACTTTTTTAGCCTTACTTGATATCTGTGCCTTATTTTATTTAGTCCATTTCAAGTACAACTCTATCCAACTGCCTATCTACTACTATCCATTACGTGTTTCAGGGGAATACTTGAACTTCTACATACAGATCAATCATATATTGCATTGTTGATAAAAGGAAAAGAAAATAAATACAAAACTGGGGGACTTTATATGAAACCTTAATTGAGAACTTCTTAGGGGACAGTTTGGAACTTTTGTACAAAAGAGTACTCAAGTAATGATTCTGTCACTTGAGACAACTTCTTTTTGAATGTTAGAATAAGGCTTTCATACGAATAGAGGATGGTGCAAATGAATTATGTGTTGATTATGAAATAATGTTTTCTATAAATGCATGTCATGTTCACTTAATGGAATGTATACACACTTCTGCACCTTTGTAGGGACTTAATCAAATAAATCTAAAACCTATGGAACTGGAGGAAAACAATGTTATGCCTCTTGCAATTGTAGCACCTGATGGTAAGGACTAAAGTAATTGATTGAAAAAGATCAAGTATTTCCTTTCATAAAAGCCTTTGCTCAGATTGTACTTTGTTTCATTGAAGCTCGTTTGAAAATGTAGTATGTAAAACATATGTTTAGCATTATGAGTTATATATTCATATTTACTAATTTTTTCCTCTACTATAGTCATTATGTGTATATGCTTGATACGGTTCTTATATGAAAAAGAAAAGCTTTTGAATTAATGTTTCTGAACATTGCACTTAAGTAATTAATGTTTTATTAACTAGCAGTAATTTTAGTAAAAAGGTAACAAAGGCCAATTGAAAAGTACATATGTTAAGCAATTTAACTAACTTTGTTGCCTTGTTTTATTCCCGACGGATGTCATCAGTTAAAGTGGGATCTATCTCAAATGTATCATGCAAATGTACTTACTCCAGGGAGAATATATGTTCTTCAAAGTGAAGATCATGAGGGCCAGTAATGGCAGCAAACAAAGCTTCAGATGGTAACGCATGACCATGAAACGGCAAAATGTAACGGATTGTCCAACAAAATCGTCAAATTATGTAAATCAACAGTTCTCCTATATTTTTTCAATGTTCACCATCTAAGGTGAATGGATTTGGTTGAATCAAATGTCCTAAAACTAATCACCACAAGCATGCAACACAGCCTCAAATCACAGGGATTGAAACAAAACAAAAATCACAAAATTTAATTCGAAAATTAAATTAGAGAAAGCAAGAATGGAACCGCCGTGGATGGAAGATAGCGGACGGTCGGCGGGTCTACTGCGGTGGCAGTGCGGCGGTGGGCCGGCAGTGCGGCGGTGCGGCGGCAGTGGTGGCCGGTGGGCACGAGATGGGAACAGGCGGTGATGGCTGCTTCTCGAACGCGCCGTCGACCAAATCGAACCGAGATTCTGAGTGGAGGGAAGAGGGCGGAAGGCCGGCGGGTCTCCGGCAACGACAGTGCGGCGGCAGTGGTGGCCGGTGGGCACGAATGGTCACAGGCGGTGGTCGCTGGTTCTCGAACCGAACGTCGACCTAATCGAACCGCGATTCTCAGTGGAGGGAAGAGCGCGTAAGGCCGGCGGGTCTCCGGCAACGGCAGTGCGGCGGCAGTGGTGGCCGGTGGGCACGAATGGTCACAGGCGGTGGTGTGGCTGGTTCGAGAAAGTCGACCTAATCGAACCGCGATTCTCAGTGGAGGGAAGAGCGCGGAAGGCAGGGCGGTCTCCGGCAACGGCAGTGCGGCGGCAATGGTGGCCGGTCGGAAGGAAATGGTCGCGGTGGTGGGCCGGTTCTCCAAGTCGGTGACGTGGTGGCTGGTTCTCTCTCAAAAAAGGCTCCGGTGGAAAATGGCTGGGAAGAATTTTCAGATTCAAAATAAGTCACTCAATCAATTATAAATGATTTTCCACGTGGACCAATCATATTTGAACACGTGTACCGTGTTCAAATGTTGTCAAATTTAGTTGTCTGAGTATCATTTTCCAAAAAAAAACAAGGCTAAAAGCTCATAAGGAAACGCTATAACTAATCTAGGGTAGGTCTCCTAGATAACTTAGGTATCTTTCTCTAATTTTCCTATTCACAACATGTTAAAGCTCTATAATTATTCATGGCAGACTTAATTAGCCTAATTTGAAACAGCAAATTACAGCAAAAAGGGAGTTCAAAACAGTTTGCCAAAGAATTTCTCAAATAGACTCAACTACAAAGCTATTTATAAAAATAAACTCCTAAACAGAGAAAAACCTAAGCACAGATTAGGTATTTACAACAATCAAAGAACTATAACAGATAAAAACCTAAAACTATCACTATCATAGGAAAGATAAAAAAATTACCAAATGTTTTTACAAATAGAAGCAAGCAACTACAGTAAAAAGATACTAGAAAACAGAATGTAAGTTATACATCCATGTAATAAGAAAATAAGTTATAAATAAGATTCAAAGTTATTAATGCAATAAGGAAACAATATATATTTTTTTTTATTAATTACCTTTTTTCTACATGCTATAATTGCAATCAATCCATCTATTTTGTCAAACCATGGCCAAAAATGAATCTTATACTAGTATGTCACTATCTTGAAGTATAGTTTTCTGTATTGTGTCTCTACTAATGATGGAAATTGAGTATAATCTCAATTCATGATCGAACTCTAGTGTGTTAAATGAGTTTAATTATTCTTATTATTAAAAGTTGCATATAGAAAATGGTATTGAATGTAATAATTAGCATTAATTATGTATTGTTTAAATAAAGTAGTGATGTAAAATCTAAGATCCTATAATTATGGTAATATAGACAAATCCTTTCTTAAATAGGATGTTGATGAATAATTACGAATATTACACAATAAAAAAAATTAATATTGTGAATCGTCAAAATCAAGAGTCAAAATGATAGGATATTTGACAAAATATTTAATTTTGTTTAACTCCCCCTCTCAAATCGGTAGTGACATGGTCATGCCAAGTTTGTCTCTTAGCAAGTTGAATCTTGTATGAGTGTGAGGTTTAGTCAAACAATCTACAATTTGATCAGTAGTATGAACATAGGCCACAGTTACTTAATTTTGTAGGACTTGATTACGTATGTAGTGCACATTGATCTCAATGTGTTTAGACTGTGTGTGCATGATATTAGTAGCAATTGACTGGCACTTAGGTTATTACACCACATAATTGGTTTTCTAACCATTTGTAGTTTTAGTTCTGTCAGCAGAGATCTAATCCAAGCTACTTCAACAGCAAGATCAGTCAGGGCTCTGTATTTTGATTCTATGCTTGATCGTGACACTACCTTTTGTTTTCTTGAAGACTAGGAAACAAGAGTTTCTCTAAAAAACACACGTTGTCCTGCCATGGATTTTTTGTCATCAGTACTAGTTGCCCAATATGCATCAAAATACCCCATTATGTCAAGATCATTTGAAGGTTTTATGTCCAAATGTAGGTTGATTATGACTTGAAGATATTTTAGTATTCTTTTTATTCCTTGCTGGTGATCCATACATAGTAGGTGTGCTCATGTATTGATTAAGTTTGTTGAGAGCAAAAGCAATGTTTGGCCTTGTCTTGGTTAAATATTACAATGCACCTTTGGCTTGTTTGTACAAAGTATCATTGGTCATTGGTTCCCCTTCTATAATGAATTGTTTACCAGCCACCATTGGTGTTGGACAGGCAGAAATTGTCTCTAAGTTGAACCTCTTCAGAATATCTTTTATGTACTTAGTTCTCCTTAGGTACATTCCACTGTAATTCCTTTGTACTTTAATGCTAAGAAAGTAGTGTATATGTCCTAATTCTTTTAGTTAGAAAACAACATTCAATTGATTGATGAATGTTTCCAAATACTAGCGATTGCTTCCTATTAAAATAATGTCATCAACATAAATAAGAAGAAACGTGGTATGTTTTGTACCTCTAAGAATGAATAGAGAATAATCATTTTTGGTGTTTTGAAAACCTCAATTTAGAAGGATGTTTCTTAGTTTATCAAACCAAGACCTTGGTGCATGTTTCAAACCATACATGACCTTGGACAATCTACATATATAATTTGGTTTGGTTGAGTTTATGTACCCTTCAGGTTGATGCATAAAAACTCTTTCCTATAGATTTCCATTTAGAAAGACATTGTTTATGTCAAGTTGCCTAACATCCCAATTGAAATGTACTGCAATGGTTAATATGATTTTAACAGAGCTGGACTTGACCATAGGACTGAAAGTTTCATAAAAGTTTATGTCTGTTGTTTACTGAAAACCTCTTGCAATAAGTCTTTCTTTTCTTCTTTCGATTGAACCATCTACTTTATACTTGGTTTTAAAGACCCATTTTGAGTCTATGATGTTTTCTTGACCCTTGAATGGTATTAATGTCCAAGTTTGATTAGACATTAGAGCCTTGAATTCTACATCCATGGCTTCTTTCCATTTTGGCTTGATTAGAGCTTCCTTGACATTTCCTGGTTCTTTATCATCTTCACGAACCTCTATAAATCCTATGTATGGTTGCTTAGGCTTGTAAATTCCAGGTTTGCTTCTGGTCATCATCCAATTAGTGTTGGTGTTAGGTTGATTGCTTTTAGTTTCAGTTTGACTGTTATTCTCTACTAACTCTGTCGATGTTGAACCTTCTTCTTGACTTTCTCTTTATGTATTAATAAAAGATTCACCAAGATCTCCATCATTTGTACCATTGTTGGTAGGACTATCACTTGTGATTTCTTCCTAATGACTTGTAGTATTCTTGTTTAGTTCAAGAGTATTGTTCACACTGGTATTTGTCGACATAGGTTCAATGAATTCTTTTAAAGAATTTATTGTATCAGTGAAACCTTCATGAAAAGGGAAGTGATTCTTACTGAAAATCACATGCCTTGAGATGATAATTCTCCAATGAGAGTTAATGCATTTGTATCCTTTGTGTGAGTTAGTCTGATAACGGTTGATTTCACTGTAATCTGTGATTCAATTTTGATACTAAATGAACCCTTTTCGACTTAGAAATTTGCTTAATCTCTTGTTTTTGGTTTAATTGTGTGAATAAGAGATTTGAGGTTATACTTGATGATTTTATCACTAAATTCCCTTGATTTTGTAGGAATTTGGGATGATTTGGAAGAGGAGTTAAAGTACCAAAGAGTTAAAACCCAGAAAGGACAAAAAAAGCACCAGAAAAGAAGGCTACAGAAGGTTGCAAGACGCCTGGTTACCCTTTTTTGGGGCCATGGGCGCTGGATTCGCGCAACCATGCCTAGTTGCCTCTTTCTAGGGCCCTCAGCGTCAGAAGCTCGTATAGACGCCTGGGTGCCCTTCCTGGGGCCCTGAGCGCCAGCTTTCTTGCACCGTAGAACGCTTGGTTGCCCAATTCAAGGCCCTGAGCACCACTCCTCTCGCATTACCGCTTGTTTACCCTAAGTAGGGGCACTGAGCGCCAGCGTTTTAGGCTTAAACCTTGTTTTCTTATCTATTTAAAGACCTGTACACGTTAAGGCATGTATCTTTTAGCAACAGAGACGCATAAACACACTTTTCGACTCTTAGGAGGCAGAATTGGATGAGGGAGCTTTCCTCTTCAATCTCTAGGGTTTTTCTATCACTCTCATTACATTGTACACCTAGTTTCTCCATGACAATGGAGAACTAAACCTTATTTGTTGCTGGGGAAGATGTAACTTAACTCTCATGTATTTGGATTTGTTCTGAATAATTTATGCTTCTTTCATTAATTGTTAGGGATTTTCTCCTTTGCTCTATGCTTGTTATGTTTTGATCATTCATGGCATGATTTTATGCTCTTCTTTGCTATTGGGAAATACCTAGAAACCACGATCTGGAGAATTTCTCCCAAAAGCAATATTGCCCAGGGATGGGGATAAGAGGTTTGGTTGTCTTAAGCTTCTGTTCGTAATGCAGAATTAATTATTAGGGATGCAAGGGATTGTGGTCTAATAGTTAAGGATAGGTTTTCTTCGTCGAGGGATCGGGTTTTAAGTAATTTAGAGAGTGACATTAACAATTGAATAAGGAAAATGAATTCTTATATGCATGAGAGTAAGGACGGTGAAATCTAAACCCCAACAACATACTCATCTCATATTATCAATATCATCCACTCACTTTTGTGTTTTGCCCCAATTGATCAAATTGCATTCATATTTACTTTTTCTGCATTTTGCATTCTAAACCATTGAAATTTATTCTTAAGTCTTAATTAGTTAAGGTATTGCATGACTGTTTAGTGTCGTGAGTCTTTTGGGATACGATACTTGGTCTTACCATTTTATATTACTTGATATGATTCGGTACACTTGTAAAGATCTTAACATAGTGTAACCATGAAACAACACCTAGTTGTATGAAACTGGAGTTTATTTTTAGTGTACGGTTTGAGACAAGGATAACAGGCACAACCAAAAGGTTACAAGTTTTCATAGACATGTTCTTTCTTGTAAATCAGGGAGTATGGACTTTTGTTCAGATTTTTCATGATGGTAGTCTATTGATTAGATAAACCGTAGTTGAGAAGGCTTCCTAGTAGTAGTGTAGAGGCATTTTGGCTTGTGCTAATAGGCTTAGGCCAAGTTCAACAATATGTTTGTGTTTTCTCTCAGCCCTACCATTGTGTTGAGAGGTGTAAGGACAAGACATTCTAAAAAAAGTTCCTGATTCTAAGGCAATCCTTTGGACAGGTTTAAATTCACCACCCCCATAACATTGAATGACTTTAAATTTTCTGTTAAATTGATTTTCAACCATAGCTTTGAAAAAAGTGAAGACACGTTGATGAGAGTATATTTGTGCCCTTATTTAACCTTTAATATTGGATTCTTAATTGGTTTTTGTACTCTAGTAGAATATTTTAATTAGGATTTGTTATAATTGGGTTTATTGAGCATGTGATACAAAAACATGATAAAAATAGTTTTTTAGTTGCATAAATGCTCTTTGGATATATTGAGGCGTGTTAGTGTAGTGCAACTAAGTTGAGCTCACGGATGTGTGAAAATAAATTAGTTAAAGTGTCATGGCACCTTAAAGATAAATCCAAGAATAGAAAATAATCAAGACCACGAGAAGTCAATCCAAGCATAGCATGAAAAATTGAAGAAATTTGACTAAGCCAAGAAGAGGGGAGACAACAAAAATTGGATCTTGCAGTTTTCTCTATTTTTTCTACTAAAAGGGATTTTATAATTGATAAATGTTTATGACTAAATATAATTTAGGGAAAATATATCTTAAGATATTTTATTTTATATTGTTAAATAATTACCTTATTTAACTATTTCAAGAAATATCAAAAGATAATATTTGCCAAATCTTTTTTTAATCTAGCAAATATCTTCTCAAATATTTTTAGATCTGCACAACAATCAAATATATCTTGAAGATATTGAATTTTTTAAAAGATAATTGGAGGATATTACATTATCATAAAGAAGATTACAACAACAGAAAAAGTATGAAACAAAGCCTAATCCAATTTCTTTTAGAGACATGTAGACATAAGAGTTTTTATTGTCACATAGTTTATACAATCCATTTTTAAGCTCCCCTTTTAGAAAAGCCTTCCATGTCAGTTTTTCCTTCACAAAGCAACAATTTTCATCAAACTCAACAAGAATATTGTTGTCAACAGACAATTTTGAAATACTCAACAAATTTTTGGTGATTTTTGGAACATAAAGAACATCATACAAATGAAGATTATTCAATTTGGTTGATCCTGAGGTTATTACTTTCAATCTTTCACCATTACCAACAAGTAAATAATTTGTACCATTAGTTTCACAAAGTTCGTCAATTTTGTCACTTTGGTGAGTCACATGGTTACTGACTCCACTGTCAAAATATCATTCATAATCTTGACCATGATAAGGTGAAGCTATGAATGCATTATGTGTTCCTTGTTTTTCACTTTCAACAGATTTATTTTTCCCTGTATAGGACTTATTAAATCGATAATAACATTGTATAGCAAGGTCAATCCTTCTGCATACTTGACATATTGGTTTTGACATCCTATCTCTTTCTCTGCCACCTCTCGTTCATCTAAAATTAAAGTCTCATCAATCACCTTGGGATCCAAGTTTGTTGCCTCTAGACTCCTTCTTGGCAGCAAAGTTTGTAAAGACATTCAGGTTAAAGATGTTGAAATTATTGAGTTGATTTAATCCAATTGAGTTTGAAATTCAACCCAACTAATGTAATATGGTCAAACAACTTGACAACCACTAGATTGTAATTAGAATCCAACCCATTTAATATCTGAATCACTAAATTAGAGTTAGAGATTGGTGAACCTGCCAACTTTAACTTGTCAACAAGATTTTTCATCTTGCCAAGATATTGCTCCATCTTCATGTCTACTTTACGAGTGTTGTGAAATTCAGATTTCAAATAAATAATTCTAGATCTGGTGTGTGCACTAGCAAGGCTTTGATATTCATCCCAAAGCTATTTGGATGTTTCACAATGAAGTAATTAAGTTGCAATGCCAATTGACATAGAATTCATTAGCCATCCTATAATGGCTTAATCTTGGGCTTGCTAATCCTCATAGTTAGGATTGACTTTTGTTGTCATATTATCTGCAACATTGAATTGGTTTGGACATTCTATTGTCATCAAGTTTACATCCTCTAATCACTGGGAAGACTAGATATTTACATATTGCATAATTGTCTCTTTCCAACTTGACAAAGATTGTAGAAGGTATGTCATTTTTCTAATTAGCAGCAGATAACATGATAGTTGTGGTTATGGATTAAGAGTTGTTTGCTTAATTACTCTTATACCAAGATAGAAAATGATATTGAATGTAATAATTTGCATTGATCATGTATTGTTTAAATACAAGCACTAATGTATAATCAAGATCCTATAATTATGGTAATACAAACAAATACTTTCCTAAATAGGATGTTGATTAATAATTACAATAATTACTGTAATATTACACCATAAAAAAACTTAATATTGTGAATCGTCAAAATCAAGGGTCATAAATGATAGGATATTTGACAGAATATTTGATTTCGTCTCATTGTTACAATTATTACTCTTGGTTAAAGATTTAAATTAAGTTTCATTATGAAAAAATTTCTCTATTAAATGAGAAATTTATGAAGTTGGGCTATTCAAAGACTCAATCAAGGATTTTTAATTCTATAAACTCATATTTTACTTAAAGTCATAATTAGAGTACTTTCTAACTTCCTAATAGAAAAAGGTTGTTGGTTCTTGTTGAATGTGTAAAACAAAATTCATTTCAGATGACACGTTAACAAATTTATGCCTTGTTTTAAAGCTTAAAAGTTTATTCAAATGCTTAGAATGAATTGCAATAAGATTTTTGCTAGTGAATATTATATGTCTTGTCTTTTGTGTGATGAATTAGGGATGGCCAATAAGGATGAATGTTGAAAATGTATTTTTATAGGAAGACTTTGAAGAAGAGGTATATATACAAAATTATCATCTAAACATTCATAAAGTTCAAATATTATCAACCACACAAATCAATCAATTTGTGCGTTGAAATAATCTTTGGGTTCTTGACAAGCAAAATTAAATGTTGTCTCATAAAATGGACTTTGTAAGAAGTTTTTGTACATTTGTCATTATTTGTACATAATGTTTCAAATGAAATAGCAGCAGTCCTTGTATATGTTAATGATAGTATTATTATTAAAAATAACAATAATGTTATCTCTCATCTTTAACACATCCCTCAATCTTGCTTTTATCAAGGATTAAACTTAAACTATTTCTTGGACATTGGATGGTAGCTTTTAGTTGAAGCCTATTTCATAACCAATGAAAGTAGCGTATTGCTTTACTCGAAGATAATGAGATTATGTATTTCAAGTTGACTCTAACTCCATTTTTGTCTTTGTTGTCCTCTTTTAATATTTCTTAATATTTCACACTTTATAGGTTAATTCCCATCATGCCACACATATACCTTAAGAGGAAAGTTGAGTTTCCACCTTAACTCGTAACATCTCAATAAATTACGTTAACTTAATATTTTCATACACTTATAAATCAAACAACTTAATTTCTTCTTCATAGGGACTTGCATACATCACAAAATAAATAAAAATATCAAATATTTAAATATACCCTCTTATGCATCAAATCACTCCTACATAGTATTTTCACTTGTCACAACTTGTTCCCATGTAAGAACATGATCAACCCCTAAAAAGGTTAAGCTACTAATTCAAAAAAAAAATCGTAATACTAAATAGGCTTAAAAACTATTTTAGTCCCTTGAATGAGGACATTTGTTTAAAGTGGTCATACCTTTTAAAAAAAGTTTAAAAATGTTCCAATTTGTGTAAAAACGGTTCAAGTTGGTCCTTTTTGCTTATGGCGTTAAAAATCAAACGGTGCAGCTGTCCTCCTGGCCAAAACTGAATGAAGTGTCCAATTACCGATTACGTGTCACACTGACTCGAGGGACCAAAATACCACGTTGCAGTCCCCTTCCCACCCAAATTAGGGTTCATGAAAAACGCTTTCTCCTTCTCGAACCAGGGTTTTCGACCCTCATATGTGGCAGCTACTAGTTCTTCCATTGCATAAAGGAGCTCGTAGTGGCATGATTAGAGGGGATTTCTATGTTGTAGTTCCTTCTCTGTTTGTAGGTCTGGAGATTGATGGAGATAATGTTCATGTTTCTTTTGCAAGAAGAAGATGATGCTGCAAAGAAGGAGATGTTTATTGGTCATGGTGGTTCTACAATTCAAAACGTTATTTAGGTTAGCATTTTCGAAGGTGAAGGAGGAGATGAACTCGCCGCAACGCTATTTAGGTTAGGGTTTTCGAATGTTGGTCGTGGAGGTTCAAATAAGGTGATTTGGTTTCTAGGCTTTTTTGATTTCTAATGTAGGTTTTGAATCAAAGGAGAAGGAACTCGCGATTAGGGTTCAAAAGGGTGAATTGCGATTCTAGTTTGGGATTTTTCTACAAACACCGTCGCGATTGAAGGAGCATGGTGGCGGTGAAGGCGAGGCATACTTTAGGGTTTCATGCGTTTCCGATTTTGTATAGGTCGCCATGGTTGTTGAATGTGCGGAGTAAAGGTCGATGATGGTTCTGCAATTTGGAACGAAGACGGTGCGATGTTTGTGCATGGAGGTTGGTGGTGTGGAGGTTTGATTTCTCGAGAAGATGAACCTGTGGTTGCGCTAATGACGGCACGGTGGCCCTATGGTGGTGCTTTGCACGAACCCTAACCCTTTCCATATACTGTTGTCAAGTCAATTGACCTCAACGTGCCACGCAATCACTAATTGGGCACCTCATTCAATTTTGGCCAAGGGGCAGCTGTATCGTTAGATTTTTAACACCGTAAACAAAAAGGACTAACTTGAACCATTTTTACACAAATTGGGACATTTTTAAACTTTTTTTAAAAGGTATGACCACTTTGAATAAACGTCCTCATTCGAGGGACCAAAATACATATTAAGCCTTTTAAATAATAACAAAGATATAAAATCAAACCCATGCATTTATATCATCCACATAAACACATTTAACACATAACCAACTCGAGTGTTTTATCTATCTCATTTTAAAACCAAAGCATATAGGCATCACTTTCCACAAACTAGGAATTAAGTTGAGCACGGATAGTGCCTATCCACTATCCGACCCGCAACTAACAAGATTCACTCGTTACCTGCTTTTTTACCTATCGGATACCTATTTAAGAAAATAATTGCAGATATTTTAAAACCTGCATGCGGCTTTTTAAAAATAGATATTTTATAAATTTTAAAAATAAAATATAAATAAAATCACACACACACGACCATACGCACACACACCATACCCACCCACACACCCACACACACATATACACCCACACACACACCCACACACACCCACCCCCCCACCCCCCCCCCCCACACACACATATACACCCACCCACCCACGCACACACACACACACCCACACACCCACACACTCACACCCACACCCACACACACACATACACCCACACCCATACACCCACACACACCCATCCACACACACACACAAATTAAAAATTAATTTTAATTAAATTTAACCTTATAAAATATAAATTAAATTTTTATTTAATTTTTTTTGGATAATGTATACTGACGAGTACGAGTAATATGATACCCGCATCCAACCCGTTTATAAGAAATTAACAAAATATTTATTACTCGTTACCCACAACTAATAAATACCCACAAATACCAATTATCCCATCACAGATTTTTGTCATCCCCAGCCATAACCCACATGCATCATATTCACATCTTATTATTCCCATCACATATCCCATTGTCATTTTCTTCAACACTTGACCAGAGGTAAGGAACATAATCCACTTATGCGACATTGTAAATTCCTTTTACTTACAAGATCTTGTTTTGTTTCACACAACAAGCTAAATCATAGAAACCTTCATTGACTCTCAAAATCAAAAACTTTTCTTTATGCAAGTCTACTGAACATAGAGTTGGGATAATCCCTTCATAGATATCACCAATTTCAATACATTCACCACTATGCAAACATAGTGTTACCTCCTTTGTAAACCCCATATCCACATCATATCATTAATATCAACTCACATTCCTTTACATTTTCACAACTCATCGTTGACAACTATATTTTATATACAACATAGTTCATGTAGGGTAATTGAACAATTCAGTTAAACATGTAATTCAACATTTTCTATATAAATTTATGTTTCTGTGTTAAAACCATATTCCTTTAATCGAAGCAACATCTTTTTAAAATATATGGTTTTTTCTTTTAATATTTTAGCTTGAGTAACAAACCCTCACTCAAGCTAAAATTGAGTAGTAGTAATAATCTTTCCACTGGGAGCCTTTCCCTTGGGTGAAAATCTCTTTTAATTAAGTCTCTCCTCTCTAATATATTTTTACTGTAGCAACCAAAGTGTTGTTTAAGTGAGAATTGGAGAAACTAGAGTGTAAGACTTAGTTGTCAAATTGATCCAACCAAAAGTAACATGTTCTTAGCTTTAACAAAAGTAAACTCAAAAGTTTTCAATTCAATAAGGATCAAATTGCTTTAAGCTTACAATTTTCCACATCTAATTCTACATATGCATACATGTAACAAACATAAATCCAAAAGTCTCAAAATCATAATGTTTTTCATTTTTAAGTTTCCATTTCCATTTAAAAACTTCTAACCATTTCCATCAAGAACATGTCCAAATAGATCTAAGTCTCAAAATACAACAAATAACAAAATAAAATAAACCTAAAATGTTCAAAGAATAATTAATATACACTTAATTTAACTAAATACCATTAGTGTAGAGAAGGCTTTCTATGTCGATTCTGTAACCAACATAGATATAGTCGGTATGGAAAGTTTCCTACTTTATATGTTGGTTATTGTACAACTGACATACAAAGTCTCACTTTCTATCTCAAACATTCCATCAACTCCTTATCGGTCCCCAAAATCCATAAAGCTCAAGACTAAGTAGTAAGAGCACCTTATTTGCATCGCCACACTTACCCTCATCTATGTCCTCACCTTCATCACATGCCACCTCATAGGCAACATGTTTTACCCCAACTTCATGCTCACTACTACTACCATTCACTCCTTACTCCACTTCCTCCACCTTTTCGTTAATATCCATAAGGTATGTGTTCCCATTGCCCCTTTCTTCACCTCCAATACCACTTCTATCATGTATTTATTTGCCAAGGAGGTATGAGACTCTGACATCAGCATATCAAACAAAATAAACACAGTATTACATCTGCATTGATCTCAATAGTAATAAGAAAAGGTCCTAAATGAGAGGAAAGCACCCATTAACCAAACGAGAGAGCTGCAAGAGGAGGAAAGTGTGAGTGCAACATGAGAACGCTAAGGGGAAGAAAAAAATTAAACATATTATGTCAAGACATAATTTCTTTATTTTAAATTAAAAATAATATAATATCTCACTTTAGTGTGTCGATTTTAGGTATAACGACATATAAAGTCTTATACTTTATTATAAAATTGTCATTAGTGCCACTTTCTAGCCAATTATAGGTATAACTAATATAAAAACTCTTTTATTTTATTAGAAATTGTCACCACTCTCACTTCTATGTTGATTTTAGTGATAAACGACATAAAATTTTTTATCATATTTACAAATTTTATCATTGTGTCACTTATTATGAAAGATGGATTATAATTGAGATAATAATTTTTCATAAAAAGTTATTTTTACGATAGTGTACTAAAATAAAAATCTAATCTGATACAACTAAAATTTTAAATTATCAAATTTCCAAATACTTCCACATTTCCAAAACTTTACCATCGAATAATCTCACGTTAATATATAATTATTGCATAAAAATATTATTAAATATTGTTCTGACCAAGTTACATTCACACCATATAATTATTTTATTCTACGATAGTAACAAATTTTCAACTAATTTATTTTACCTAAAAGTCTAACTATTCCAATTTCTTAGTAAAGTTTAGAGTCCTAGTTTTATCATGTTGCCTATAAAAATCTTAATTATCAAACTAAAGGTACCACTACAATGTTAGACAAGTAGAGATTCTTTTCTACCCATAAAACCACTCATACAATCCTATATACCTAAATATGCTACCAACTCAAGAAAAAAAATAAAAGAAAGTCATTATAAATAAAAAAGTTATTTATAGTTTATTTACTATTATCTGCTAGAGTTATTATGATAAACTCAAATTATGAAAATAATGAATAAATCTCTAAGAAACTTAGAGATAAAATAGAGAAATAATATTTTGTATGAAATAAAAACTTGATTAGTTAAACTTTTTATTTTAGATTAAGCTTGAATATTTAGACTTCATCTCAATAAACAACTTATATTTTGGACAAATCTAACTTACACAATTTTCAGAAGTATTTTTGTTTTACGAAGTTGACTTTTCAATGCTTTTTTTTTTAAATTATTTGTTATCTATTTTTAATTTTAAAGTAATTAATTTTGAAAGTAAAATTCTTATACGTGAGAAGTCTCATCGACTAAATATCTCATCGAAATATAAGACCAATTTAAAATATATAAATGAGTGCAAATTTCACCTTACAAATCAATTTTGTAAGCTTGAGTTAGACTTAAAGTTCATTCTTAACATTATATATAAAAAATATTTTTATATTATACTTTTAAATTATAATATGATTAAATTTATTAATAATACAACTATTGGTTTTTGTTTATTTTAATGATGTTTTGATATTACTGAATAAATTTTCATACATTTAATTTAGATACTAATTATTTTTTAAAATTAAACATTTATGTTAACATTAATGTTTTTAAAAATAATTACAGTCAAGCATCATAAAACTATAATTGATAGTAATACATACAAAGGAAACTGTATTGCTTTTCGTGAGCATTTAATTATAATAGATATAAGTATTTGTTTGACAGTGATTATGAAGATGCATGGCACAAGTCTTAAACTCCTTTGCATTGAGGAAGGATATTGTGTTAAGGTTGAGTCATGTGATACAACCACCGTGTTCAAAATGTTATAAAAATATAGATAAAGTGTAACTTTGTTAAGAGGTAAATGAATGAAACACACTAAAATATTATAAAGAGATTTGAACAGTGTTTTAGAAACTTTTGGTAATAGTGTTTAATATTACTTTGTAAGGGTTAGATGATTTGCAATCATTTTTAAACACTTTGGTTTAATTGAATGCGTTGAATGTTAAACTTATTTAAACAAAAATGCAGAAGAAGTACACTTTAATTTTATATTGATTCATTTAAACTGAGCTATGTCTAGTTCTTTCTTAAAAAACTTTTAAGGAGTTTTACTAAAAACGAGTTTAACTACTTCTGGTTTACAAACTAACCAAACTTGTTAGACGAGTTTCACCACTCCTTGTATCAACACTAGACCAAGTTTCTAGAACGTTTAAGTTTACTGAGTTAAACTTTACAAGTGTTTGAATTCACTTTTGAATCTAACACAACAAAGGTGTTTTTGAAATCTTATAAGACAGAAAATAACTCTCTTAGAGAGGATGTAAAATATTACAAAGAACTTCTAAAAACTTGTAAAAAGATATTTTCAAGAAAAGTCTTAAGAGCTTTAGAAAGAGAGCAAAAAGCGTAGCAAAATTCTTGATAACAGAAGTTATCTTCCTCTCTTCATGCAAATTGCTTTATGTAGACTTTTTTGAAAAGGATCTGTTACTCAAATCTTTTGACTTTTCTAAGAATGTAAAAAAGAACAGACATAAAGCATGTAAGAGACATTCCTTGAATATTCTTCTATCTCTTAATGTCGTTCTGATTTTGAGTAAGCTTTTTAATAAAGTTGATAATCTGCATAGAAAAAGAATACACAACACAAGAGACAAAAGAGTACTTGCACGTACATGTATTTAAGCGTTAGATTACATAAGGATTTAGGCTTGATACAAATACTAGCATTTAGGCTTGATACAAATACTAGATGTTTTGTTATGAACTTTATATCGTTTAGCGCTTATTAGGCATGTGTTAGACGCTCTAGATTGTTTAGGCACCTTAAATAGTAGTGTTTATCGTTTCTAACATATTGTCCTAAATTATCAAACACTATTTCATTTAGACGTTAAATTAAACTTCAAAATAAGGTTTATTTAAACGATCTTATCTTAATAATAAATATTTTTTTTCAGGATTTATTAATACTTGATAATAAATATTTTTTTTCAGGATTTATTAATACTTGTGTAAGTTTCCAAGTGAACTTTAAACAAATGATTCGAGAACTTATAAAAAAAAATAAACCCACTAAGAAAAATCTTTGAAAAGGAAAGACGGTTTATATTATATATATATATGATAAGAGAACAAAATCCTCTAGGGTGAAGAACTCCGTTGTCAAAATAAATGGTAAACTAGAAAAATTAGAAGCAAATAAAATGGAATAATGTAAATAGCTTTAATGGTTCCATGGATAGAAAATAGATTTAATACTCCATCGGTAAACAAAAGAAAGTTTAATTACCTTTTTTAAAACTTACAAAAAATAAACTCTATAAAAATATTAAACTTACATAAGGAGGTAATTGTAATAATATAAATATTTGTAAATATAATTTGAGAGAATATAAGAAAAGAGAATTCGATCATGCAAGGTCCAGTTGTTGATGCATTGAAAGACTGAAAAAGGTTGCATAGAAAAGGCATATATTTAAAGGGAGGGAAGAAAGATAGGTAGCATGGAGTAATGAGTAGGTTTTATGATAAAATTCGGTGCCAAAAAAGTAAAGTGGGTCACTATGACATTGAAAATGTGTTATCAAAGTCCAATGTCTTCAGATTTCTGAATTCACGCATGGGACTCTTCTGCTATGCCAGAAATATTGCATTCAAATCAATATTTCAGAACCATGTTACAACTGGGACCAAGAAGGACCACAAACAAATATAATCAACACAATTCTAATCCATCTAACTTTGTAATAGTACTGCTAAGTTCTGATTCACCATATTCACTAGGAATTTTCTTTTGAAGGAAGAATAAAAATGACTATTACATAAGAAAAACTACCAGTTCAGTGATCCAGATCTTAAAGGTTAAAACTATTGTTGATCTTAGTTGTCCTATTTCTTCAAAATATTATTGGTTTGAATCGCTCGTTTGCTGGAATCAGTGAATGCTTATATTCTTGTTCGACGTGAAACCGACTGCCCAAGACAGACATTAATCATAGAAGTTATATATGAGTTATCAAAATTGAAAACAATAATAATAATTAAGGCACCGCGACATATTCTACAATTTCGGACCCATGATAGATAGTTTTATGATGTTTTCTATCAGTTCTGTGAACACACCGATCATGACAGATAAAACATAATTTTAAGCTTGGGTACAGACAAAGACAACATTAGATAAAAGGGCCCCCTGAAAATTTACAAGAAATTTATACAGAGAAATAGAGCAATTATGTCCTCGATATATCAATAAGAATTCAAAAATCAGAAGCTCCCCTCCAATAATAATAATAATAATAATAAATAATCAACGAAACACAGAAGAAATATATATAATGAAACACATGGTCACGATTAAAATTTAAACTCTCCTCTCCTCTTCTAGCAGCAGCAAAGTCCATCTTTGAACATCTTGGGTGGTAGAAGTGAATGCAAGAACATAATTGCCAGCAATCAATGTAGGTGCTGTTCATCTCCTTCCCCCTTGTGGATGTACATAGCAATTATGAGATCTCAGTCAGAAGAAGAGGGCTTGACCTTCAAGCGGTACAAGAGTTTCTTCTTCTTAGAGCTTTGGTTGTCAATGGTGAGAACCACTTTCCCAGGTTCACCAATTTTATAATTGCTGCAAAGCACCGGTTCTTCTGATGAAGCAACCTTTCTAGTCTTCTGAATGATCACAGTATAGCTTCCCTCCGAACTTGGCACAAACTCTGCACCATAGCTTACGTCCCACCCTATTACTCTAAGTTCCCAAGACAGTAGGGAGTTCTGCATGATCCCAAGTGAAACAAAATTTCAATGCATTAATTAGGCAAATTTCTCAGCAAATAACAATTTTCTACCTACTCACACCAAGTCATAGTAATGGCTTAGATATATAGTAGGATTCAATCGCTTATCTAACTGTCTGAGCTACATCTACACAAGATTTTTCAGTTTTAGATTGATTCTATGATCCTATAACTAATAGAATTTTAATATTATAAGACGTTGAGCTTTAACCATTCAACTCAACTCCAAAAATAAATTAAATGCACACATCATCAGATACACTTGAAAGAATAGAATAATTATTTTTCTTATCTTCCACTTATCCGTTGTCTTTTTTCGAGTTTAATAAATCATTATTGGATGCTCTAAGATTCAACATGACTTTTTTAAGTCCTAACGGGCTAAATTTGCAGTAGCTAACCAATATGAGTAACCTAGCTAATCAGCATCACAGTGCTGTTTTCTAGCCTAGATGATAGAAAACAAAAGATTAATTAGTAGTGGAAAAGGATTTTGGCTCGTAGCTATATTTAGAACTCAAATAAAATAAGAACACTTATGTTTCCAGTTCGAGTATGGTCTTCCCACGTTTATTTATTATTCTTTATTTACTAATTATGGTGTATTGCCCGAGACATGTCATATCGGGGAATGGTTCTGTCTAAATCTGTAGCATGAAACAGGAGGAAAACGAAAGGTATGATATTAAAATCTTGAGAACAGAGGAATCCTAGGAAAGATTCCGAATTCCAATGCTGCATTCATTGGATTCCCCCTCAGTCGAGATCAATCGATTCCGACAAAAATACAAAGAGGAAAGACCTAACGCACCTCAGAAACAGGAAACTCCACGGTATGTTTTGCTGCTGGTCTCACTGTAATTTCTGTGACAGCATCGGAAATTCCGAATTCCCCATCTTTACTTAGTCCACCATACTTCACCGGAAGTTGCTCAGCAGCAATGTATCTGAGATATCCACATAACAATAACAAATTAAGCTACAAATTGAGACAAAAGGCAAGCCAAACTGAAAACACACGAATCAAGTAAACATGTATTTTTGTGTTCACCTCAAAAGAGTCTCGGCTGATTTAGAAGGGCCTGCAAAGACAAACTTGCTTTTGGTTCTCTGAGTAAGAAAAGGACTTATCATCCTGTTCACTGCCAAGTACCACCACGGCACATTGATAAACACCTGCACCAACAAATCAAAGGAGTATGAAGAAAACATAACACACATTGGAATACAATATGTGTTAAAATTGAAGGCAAACAAATAACGTATGAACGAATCAAGGTTTAAAATGCGATTTCAGATAAATGTAAAGGGTTGTTTTTGTCTCTGTATCGATGGCTCCAATGGCAGCATTTGTGTCAATTTCAAAGAGGCCAAACCATGGATGTAGTACTTCAGTTGTTTTCCATCTTATTTTCTAATCAGAATTGAAGTTTGAAATGGGTAATCAGAGATTCCATTAAAAATATAATTTTAGTCAGAGAATTGTACCAGAAGTATAAGTTTTGCTCTTTTGGAAACTTATAAAGATTGCAAAGACAACAGTAACCAGATTTATATGAAATGCCATTATGAGGATTGCAAAGAGAACGGGTTGAATTAAAGAGGGCATGCATGCAGTACCTGTTTGGCTACAAACTCAGGATAGTTATCCTGAAGCAACTGAAGGGCCTGTTTGGTAGCCTGTCTAAGCTCCCACTTGGCAGGTCCTGGAGAGTTCTTGAGATCATTGACTTGAACAATGGTACTTATACCACCAGGGGTAAAATCAAGCTTCCTGATACTCTTCTCCAGGAACTGAATCCTCCACCTGAGGAACCTGTGCCTCTTCTCCTCATCAGAGAAACTCTTCTTGTACAACTCCTTGTTCTGAAACTCCCCATAGACGTTATAACACACAGGGTGACCCTCCTTGTCAAACCCATGCATGTACACCGCCTTCTCCAAATCATCCCCCAACTCCTCCTCCAACAGCTCCTCCATCTGGAACTCCTTCCTCCACCGAATCGTCCCCTTTATCATCGCAAACGCCTCCTTCACCTTGAAATCCCTCGCACGCAAAAACTTCAGCAGAAGCACATCGCTCCTCTCATCAACAAGAAGCGGCACTCCCCAAATCGAAACCTCTTCGGGAGAAACCGAAGCAGCTTCCACCTTCGCTTCCTCTTCAGACACACTCACAGCCACCACGCTCTCCTCGATAGCCTCCACCGTTTTCGCTTCGCTAACAGCCGTTTTCTCTTCAATAACCTCAGTTTGAGTTTCAGTCTCCTTCACTTCCTCAGATTCTTTTTCTGTCACTTCTGCCACGTCAGCAGCAGCAGCATGAACAACGTTCTCCTTTTCTTCCTCGGCGGGCTTCTCTTCCTCCTTGTTGTCGGTGGCATCTTCGGGCTTTTCATCTTTGGGAGGATGGTTATTCTGAGGCGCAGAAAACTCGTGTTTTTGGAGTGCTTCCTGAATGAGTTGTTTGAGTTCTTGTAGTGCCTTCTTCTCTGTTTCTGGGAGGTCCGAGACAATGGTGCTTTCTTCCTTGAACGAACCTGATTCCGGAATGTTATCTTTGGAAACATCCGTCTCGGTTTCTGGAATGTTCTCCTTCTCCGGGGATGCTTTTTCTTCGTCTTCTACTACTACAGACACAACAACGTTGGTGTCTGATAGCTCAGCAGGTGCAAAGTCAGCAACCACAGCTTCCTCTTGAGCTGTGCTTGTTTTTGAAGCTTCTTCAGCCATGGTTAAGCTATCGCAATTCTGAACAGCGACACTTTCTTTGATCTGAAAGAACAAAATTCGAAAGGAAAGAGAGAATTCGATGTGGGGAAAGTGGGAAATGGAAAGAGGGAGTTATAGAGAGAGACCAGACTGTGCCAGCTAGGAATGTGGGCCCTGGCCCGGATGTAACGGTGTTATTACACTCTGTACCCAACAGAGTGGGCCTACCTGCAAGTCTGAGGGCTCAATCAGTTAGAATTGGGAAGTAACGGTCCCATTGATGGTATGCATGCATTCGCGTTTTGTGTGAGAATATTTATTTAATTTTAAAGAAATAAGGTTTTGGGAAGTTTTATTGGCCTTTGATATGAGATGGGACAGTGAATTTGCCTTGGATACGCTGTACCTTCGTTTGCTTTCAATTGCAACCAAGCCGTTCAACAGTTTTGGTTTGGCCCACATCCATCACTAATATTTGTTAACAATGATTAGTAATGGCTTTTTTAGTTTCAAATATGAGTTTAATAATGGCACTAACGTTGGATGATTGATTGTTTTCTCTTAAGTTGGTTAAGGAATTGTTTGCCTTTTGAATATATTATGTTGTTCCGCCATCCTTGCTGTTATTTGTTGGGACTTTCAATCCTTTATGTTTTATGTTTTTAAAAAATCTTGTCTGCATTTGTTTTTATTTTTTAGACTTTACATGTCCAAAATAAAATTTATTTTTCATAACGTTAACTTTATTTCATCCAATCAGAGTTCATAAAATAATTATGTTACTCATTAAACAACATAGATGAGAACAAATTGTGAAACCTGAATTACTAAATCAATTGTTTCTAAGAAAAACATACAAAATATAAGATTCATTGTTAAAAGCTATTTATTTGTTAGTTTAATGAGTGTGCATTGAAGGATATTAAACAGTTGGGTTATCATCTAATCATAGAAACTATTGGTATGAGTTTGAAAATAGTTAATTGTAAAGTGAGCAAATTTTTATAGTCTATAATTGGAGAATAGTGTAAAATTGTTCAAATTTGTTCCTATTCAACTTTTAAAAAAAAAATGGTGATGCACTTGGATAGTATAGGTTCTTTTTCTCTCTCTCATGTCAAGTTTTTTTTTTCTTTTTTTTTCATTATATAATAATATATCATGAAATGGAAATACACTTGCATAGTGTAGGGTCTTTGTAATTCCCGAATTATTCTTCGTTAAAATTTTAATAAAAATTCTTACTCTCTTCATCTTTAATATTTTTCAGGTTAAAATTTTAATAAAAATTCTTACTCTTTTCTTCATCTTTAATATTTTTCAGGTTAAATGATTGTAAAGTATTTAAAAACTTATTTTCAAAATATTTAATCCAAAAAATATAAAAAATATGTTTTGAATTAAATATTGTAAAAGATATTTCCAAATTCAGAAATATTTGTCAAGAATATATATTTCAGAAATTTATTTTATATTTGGATGAAATATTTTGAAACATGAAAAAATTTCCAACACACATGTTAGGAAATATCTTTCAAAAACATTTTGAAATACAAATGTTTTCTTTACAAAATAAATGCTTCTAAATGTATTTTCAAATACCTATTTTGCATTTTAAACACGACAACTAGTTTCTTCTCCAAATTTTTCTTCTCCTTTCCTTTTTCCCATAACAATTTTCACCATCATCATCCAATTCTCTTAAATAATGAGAATCATTATTCAAACCAAGTATTGAGATTGCAATATAGAGAGGAAAAACAGGAAGGCAAAAAATAGTCTGTGTATTATCTCAATTCTGCATAATGCATATGTAAATATTTATACATCAAGATTATAACAGAATTAGTTATAACTCTATCTAATCTATCAGCAATATACACACAGAATAATAACAAAAAAAAATAACAAACAAGATCTTAAAACATATCTTAAAACGTAACAAGATATTAAATCTTAACATATATTAAATCCTAACAGCCCCCTCAAGCTGGAGAATGAATGTCAATCATTCCCAGCTTGGAAACCAGAGATTTGAAAGTTGCTGGAGGAAGTCCTTTGGTGTAGATATCAGCTAACTGGCATGCAGAAGGAATCGACAGTAGTTTAAGTAAGCCAGAAGAAAGCTTTTCCCTTACAATATGACAATCTATTTCAATGTGTTTCGTGCGTTCATGAAAAACTGGATTTGCAGCAATATGAAGAGCAGATTTGTTATCACAAAATAAGACTGCTGGTTGTTGAAAAGTTACATGAAGATCATGTAGAAGAAAAGTTAACCATTGAATTTCGCAAGTAGCTGTGGCAAGAGCTCTGTATTCAGCTTCTAAGGAACTTTTGGATACAGTGGCTTGTTTCTTCGATTTCCATGAAATAATGAAGAGCCAAGATATATAGAGTAACCAGTGATACTTCGTCTGGTATAAATGCAGCCTGCCTAACCAGAATTGCTGAAGCCTTTCAACTGTATAATGTTATTGCTGGGAAAGAAAATCCCTTTTCTAGGGGCACCTTTAAGGTATCTAAGAATCCTGGAAGTTGCTTGTTGATGATCTGTGCTGGGATTTGAGAGAAATTGACTTAGTTGTTGTACTGCAAATGAAATATCTGGTCTAGTGTTGGTGAGATATAATAATCTACCAATCAATCGCCTATAAGAAGATGAAGCTGCATCATTTAGAGGTTGGCCAAAATTTGTGCTGAGCTTTGTGCAATAGTCAAAAGGAGTGGAAACAGGCTTGGAGTTTAAGTAACCTTCATCTTTGAGAATGTCCAAAGTATATTGTCTCTAGGAAATAGAAATACCTTCTTTGTTTCTAGCCACTTCAAGACCAAGAAAGAATTTAAGATTGCCAAGGTCTTTAATCTTAAATGTTGCATCAAGAAGATGAGTAATATGAGTGATTTCTGTTAGATCATTTCCTGTGAGTATTATATCATCAACATAAATCACTAAAATAGTGACATTGGAATCAGAATGTTTTGTGAACAAGGAATGATCAGATGCAGATTGGAGGAAGCCATTAGATAAGAGGAAATTAGATAAACGAGCATACCACTGTCTGCCTGCTTGTTTAAGACCATAAAGTGATTTTTGTAACTTGCATACTTGATTTGGTTTGATATAGTTGAGCCTTGGAGGAGGTATCATATAAACTTCTTCATTTAATGTACCATGAAGAAAAGCATTATTAACATCTAGTTACTTAAGATGCCAATTATGTGTTGCCACAAGAGCTATAACCAGTCTAACCATTGTGATTTTAACCACGGGAGAAAAGGTATTTAGATAATCTTGACCTTCAATTTGAGTGTAGCCCTTGCAGCCTACAACAGTTTTGTCAGCAGGTAAATCTTTGATTTTCCAAGTGTCATTTCTGGCCAATGCAGCAACCTCATCATCCATGGCTCTAACCCAGTGAGGATACTTGGATGCCTCAGAATAAGATCTAGGCTCAATGTTAGTAGATATTTGCATAATAAATCGGTAGTAAGGTGTTGCAAGTTTCTTATATGAAATGACAGAAGCAAAAGGATCTTTGATACCTGAAGAATGAGAGGTAATAGTTGATGCATAAGAAGTTTCAAATTCAGATAGTCTTGAAGGTCTGTTTTTCTGTCGGGTGGATCTTCTAATGTTAGGAGCAGGTAGGGTGGAAGGTGAACTGGGTGGAGAAGGATGTGAAGTATCTGTATGAGGTGTAGGTATACATTGATCAATATAGAGAAAAGGTGGGTGAGTGACAAGGTGGGAATTAGGAATGTTGTATGATTCATTGTGGTAAGGAAAACAACTTTCATGGAAGACAACATTTCTAGAAATCTCAATGGCCCTGGTTTTGAGGTTGAAGGTGATGAAGCCTTTTTTGTGTGGTTTATAACCAAGGAAAATAGCAGGTAAGGCTCTTGGATCAAGTTTATGTCTATTATTTGACAAGGTGTTGACAAAGCAAAGACATCCAAAAACTCTAAGAGTGGTAATATCAAAAGGAGAATTATATAATTGTTGGTGTGGAGAATGGTTATTTAGGAGAGGAGTGGGAAGGCAATTAATGAGGGTAAAGGCATGAATAAGAGCATAAGACCAGAAAATGTTTGGTAAGTGTGCTTGAAAAAGGAGGGAGCAGGTAACATTTAATAAGTGCTGGTGTTTTCTCTCAACTAAGCCATTTTGCTGGGGGGTTTTAACACAAGTTGTTTGATGAACAATTCCAGTATTTTTATAAAATTCGGCCATAATAAACTCAGTTCCATTGTCAGATCTAATGCTTAGGATCTTGGTTTTAAATTGTCTTTCATCATAGGTAATGAAAGATTGTAAATGTGACTGAGTTTCAGCTTTTGAGATTAAAGGAAACACCCATACATATCTAGAAAAATCATCAACAATGGTTAAAAAATATTTATGACCATGAATGGAAGTAGTAGCACAAGGCCCCAAATATCAACATGTAATAAGGAAAAAAATAGAAGAAGCTTGAGAAGTACTATGAGGAAAAGAAGGTTTTCTTTGTTTAGCCATATGACAAGGAGTACAAATAAAAGAGTGATCAAAATTAATCACAGGATATAACTGTTGCATTACACGTAATCTCTCATGGGAGGGGTGGCCTAATCTGTAATGCCAAATATCAATGGCTTCCTTATTACAAATTGTGGTGTTGATGGAGCTAAAAGAGATCTTGAGTGTATACAACCCATCTTGAGCATCAACTATACCAATCATCCTCTTGGTGTGTCTGTCTTGTATAAAACATTGATTGTCAAGAAATATTAGTTGACAATTATGGGCTGTGGTAAGCTTGGAAACAGATATAAGATTGAAATTAAATTGTGGAAGATATATGACATTAGAAATAGACAAAGAATCATTAATCTTTACTGTTCCAGAATATGAGGCTATGGTTTTTTTGTCCATTTGATAGTTTTACTATGATGGGATCAATAGCCTTATAGGATGAATATAGATGCAAGGAAGAGGTTACATGATCACTGGCTCCTGAATCTATAATCCACATGGCATGGTCTGTACCATGAGAAATTGGTAGCATTACCTATAAAAGAAGTATTTAGAGAGAAAGTTGTACTAGTTTGATTGATGTGGGAAGTAGTTGTAGAGGATCCCAATTGTGTTTGTTGTTGCAGGAGGGCTATCAAATGTTGATATTGTTGAGGAGTGATAACAGGTTTGTGCAGTTTATGCCCAGGAGGGTAACCATGCTTCTTAAAGCATTCATTAACAGTGTGTCCAGTGATATTGCAAAAAGTGCAAACCTTTGAGTTGTATGAACCTGAATTTGATCTTCTGCCAAAGCCTCCTCTATTTGATGAATAGCCTCGACCTCTTCTTATCCCTTTGTTGTAGGAGAATCTTGAAGATCCTGATGGATAACCATTCTTTTTGTAAAAATTTTCAACCGTGTGGTAATGATCAATGACAGCCATGAGTTGGTTTGGTAAAAAAAACGCAAAGAAATCAAGAAGAGGAAAGCATCAAATGAAGATCAGAGGCACAACAGAGCTCTTCAATTTCAATTGAAAAGCTCTGATACCATCTTAAATAATGAGAATCATCATTCAAACCAAGTATTGAGATTGCAATATAGAGAGGAAAAACAGGGAGGCAAAAAATAGTCTGTGTATTATCTCAATTTTGTATAATGTAGATGCAAATATTTATACATCAAGAATATAATAGAATTAGTTATAACTCTATCTAATCTATCAACAATATACACAGAATAATAACAAACAAAAATAATAACAAACAAGATCTTAAAACATATCTTAAAACCTAACAAGATATTAAATCTTAACATATATTAAATCCTAACAAGATATTAAATCTTAACATATATTAAATCCTAACAAATTCTAAGGTGGGTCAGTTCCTTGAAATATTGGAATATTGAGTCTGTTTTGATAACTCTTTCTTCTGTAGTGGAATATTTGTAGCCAGTTGTTAGTATACGAATGCTTAAATAGATGGTGTTTTGGATGTGTTGAAGAGTTTGTGTTGGTTTGAAATTGAAATTTATGAATGAAGATTGTGCCGTGGTGAATGATGGGTTGAAGGGAGATGGAGAAAGAATATAGGAGATGTTGTGTAGAAAGTGTTTTGAAAGAATGGAAGTAGAAAATAAGATAGTTTGCGTGGAAGAGTAAAAAATGGAATGTGAGGTTTGTGATAAAGGTGAGTGAAAGAAGTGTCTAATACTTTTATTATAATATAGTAATTTAAGGTTCACTGTTATCAGGTGATGGAGGAAGAAAAACAGTAGGTTGCAGGAAGTATAATTAGATTTTGAAATTGGGTCAAAGAACTCAACTGATTTTAATATGAATATATTTTAAATCTAGTTAGAAAACACAAGGAATTTTGAAATTCTATTAAGAAACCTAAAGAATTTCAAACATAATAAATTTTGAAATCCAATTAAAAAACATAACGAATTTTAAAATTAATCAAATTTTAAAATCTAATTAAATGCTTCAATAAATTTTCAAATACCATTAAGAAACCCAACGAATTTTAAAATTTAAATAAAGAATGCAAATTTAACATTTCTAACAAATTTTCAAATCCACAACCCATTTTATCACTTTTTTAACTTTTATATTTTTATTTTTTTGAATTTTTTATTTTTTAAATTTCTTTTACTTGTTTTAGTTTAATAAAATATATTTTAAAGTATTAAAATATTAACATATATTAAATTATATTAAACTATTAAAGTAAAATAAATATTTATTAAATTTTAAATTAAAAAACAAAATTTTAAAAAATTGTTATTTAGAAATTAGGTTAACATTAGAGTTGTCAAAATGGGTCATAAGCCTTCGGCCGGGTTGGTTTTGAAAAAATTGAATTTTTTGGGTGTTTTTCCCTCCACCTCCCCAACTTTCTTTAATTTTTTTCAATTACAAAAATAACCTTTTATTTTACCTTTTTAAACCTTTTTTACATTTTTATTTTTAATTTGTTAGTGGAAATTTTATTTTTAATTTAGTTATTCAATTATTTCTAAAGAATTAAAAGTAATGATATGTCATTAAACAGATGTACCACATCCGTTCACGGATATGCAATATCCGTGGAGTTTGTTATATTCCTCAAATATAACAAATTAGCACCTAAAAATTTAAAAATTTAAAATCACTTAAAAATATAATTCAGTCCTCGAACCTCTCTCAAATATTACATAAATTAGCACCTAACTCACCCACAAATTTCAGCAAGATCTCCCGTAAGCTCATAGCTATATGAATAGTAAAAATATAGTCTGGATGCAATAACATCAACCGTTCTCCTGTTTGTGTTCTTCAGCCAAACAATGCTAACTAAGGAATAAGCTTTGGCCTAAATAGGTAGAAGAATCATCAATATATAATCAGTTTCCCTTGTCAATTCGCAAAATTGAAAGAAGGGGGCTCACCTCATTGTATTTTTTTATCAATCAGAAAAAGTAGTACAAGAAGGTTACAGTAGATTTCTATCTCTGGCAACAAGTGTTTAGTTGGAGTTTGAATTGCAGAAGTTGCGGCATCCACTTCCATCTCGTGATCATCCTCCTACACAATCAGTGCTAACATTGTGACTCAAAAAATAATTGAGATACACTAATTGACCCAAATCCACTATACAGTTAAATAGAAGTTAAATTATGCAAAATTTTCAACCATGCAATTAAATCAACAGATGCCTTCTTAGTGGGATCATCAACTTCGTTGGCATCATAATTTAGATTTTGAATTAAATGGACCAAAAAATACTACTCAGAATTGTCCACCTCATAATTCAAATTAGGTTAATATGAACAAAATATATAAGTCCTTTTCAACATGAACAACCCCTAAATCTAACTTGAAGTTCACCTTGGGAAGATACGTATACTATTTGGCATGAGCTTCAGAACTAGGAGTGAGGACATGATTAAGAAAAGACGAGATAATCGACGATGTTAATTTACGCCTCAACACAATTGTAAGGCGAACAGCACGAGTAATTCTACGAAATTCCTTCGAGTACGAACCGGTCTCGATAAGCGACGCTATCTCCCTCAAATCTACGAGCCAAACCACAATGCAAAAAAATGAAAAACCGAAATGACTTTGAATAAATGCAAAATCGGAACAGAGGAAGTTGTTAGAGAAAAATTGCTTACGTTGCAGAGTAGACGGAGCAGGTGAAGAAACAGAGTTGGAAGGTATTGAGCGATCCTTCATTTCGACATCCGTCGTCGGATCTGCGACATCCGTTCTGTCTGAGCGGCTATCGTCTTCCTCCACAGGCACACAACAGCGAGACAAACATGCACAATAAATCAAAGATCATGCATACTAAAGAGTAAAAAAATGAACACACCTGGAAGGAAGATCTGCACCACGCACCACCAATCCATAAAGCGAACCACCACCACGTACAGCGACACACCACCGCACCACACCATTGCACCGCACCACCACGGAGAGCAAAGGTAGAGTTTGGATGACAAGTCTCACCAGAGAAAACAGTGTGACAGAGGTGGGAAGAAGAGAGAAGAAAGTGTGATGAAGGTGAGAAGAAGAGGCGGATCTGAAAAAGAAAGCTTTGGGGGGTGGGCTGTGAGCAGAGATGAGCAGAGAGTAAAAAGTGAAAAGGTTAAAAGAGTAAAACAAAAAGTTATTTTTGTAACTGAAAAAAATTAGAGAAAGTTGGGGAGGTGGGGAAGAAACGGGGAGGTGGAGGGAGCAACACCCGAATTTTTTTTATGCGGATCAGATTTCAACTCGACTCATTTAAACCCGGCTCATCTGGGTTGAACACGTGGTGAGCCGGGTTGCCCCACCAATCCACCTACCTAATTTTATATTTTTAATTTATTATGTTATTTATGAAACCCTAAAAAATAAAATACTTTCTTCACTCACTGTGTATACCAAAAAAGAAACCTCTGCTCTCACGAATCGCTCTCACGGTACTCTACTCTCACTTCAAGGTGCTCTTGCTCTCACTTCACTGAAAGTCTTCAAGGAGCAGGTAAAACACCCTTCCAATTCTTCTCTTTTCTCGACATTTTTGTTTTCTCTCTTCTCTTTATTTTTCGAAAACCCTATAATGACGAAAATAGGGGTTTGCGAATTTGTTTTTTGTTGTGCTTTTCTTTGTCCGTTATGAGAGCTATTGTGGGGGATTTGAAGATGTGGAATGGTTTTTTTCTGTTCTTACATGCTTATATCAGAGTTTGTTCGTTTTAGTTAAACAATTTGAGTATACATTATTGGAACAAGTTGGAGCTGATTTTGATATCTTTGCATTTGGAAAATTGTGTTACAGTTTAAACTATTAATTTTTTGTTGATGTTGTGGAGTATTGGTTCTCTTTTTTAACTAATGTTTTCTTATTGATGTTTGGAATTGTTTTGAATCCATTATTTGACCTCATTTTTAGTGATATTCATCGTGCTATTTATCTCATCTTTCATGTATGTCGATTGGTTGTGTAGATGCAAGTAGGTATTGTTATATATATTTTCTTTTGTGTTGTGAATCAAAACTTTTGTTGGTTCCACTTTTCGAGTTGTAACTGCAGCATAATTATCCATGTGTCTAGTATATGCTTCGCTCTTATGTTTGGGGTCTTGACCACGCGTTTATATTTTCGCTACAAGATGGCTTGTGACATTCTTAGCATTCCAATCACAACAGTTGCTAGTGGGTCTGCCTTTAGTCTTGGTTCTCGTGTGCTAACCAGATATCGTTCCTCCATTCTTCCAGAGAATGTTGAGGCACTCATTTTAACTTAAAATTGGTTACGTGGTTTTCAATTAACAAGTAACATTATTATTAGTACTACGAATTTTATTTAATTATTTACTACTTTGTGTTTCAATATTATTAGTTAACACTTTTTTATTGAATTGTAGATGGGGATAAAGAAGAAGATGATTCAAGAAAGCAAAATATTGTGGATTTATCCATTTAAGATTCTAATATTATAAATGGATAAGGAACACAAAAATGATTAATATAAGAAACTTATTTGTATGTTTTTTGTGTTTGTTTTTTGATGTCATTTGGATTGTATTGTACTTTTTATTATTATTTTGAATTTTCTTCAGTTTAACATCATTTTTTGGGAGTGAAATTTGTTTAGATTTGAATTACAGAAAATTTGTAATTTTTTTTATTTAAAAAAATTATAATTAAATGAGCTAGTGAGCCAACACATGGTGGGTCGGACCGGGTTCAATTTTTTTGGCTCGCTAATAAATGAGTCGGGTTGGGTTGGCTCACTATGTGACCAACCCGTGGTGGGCCAGGCCGAATCAGGTCGGGTAGCCCGTTTTGACAGTACTAGTTAACATATTAATTTGATATACATTGAAATATATTAAATCAGATTTTGTATTATTATTATTATTATTATTTATTATTATTATTATTGTTGTTGTTGTTGTTAGATATATTATCTTTATCTTTTCTTTATCTTTTACTTTTAGTTAGTTTGTTATTATTCTTTATTTGTACTTTGGACTTAGCCAATATTTCTTTTGTTATAAATAGAGGACCTATGTGTATATTCAACACAAGAGACATTGATCTCATATATAGTTTTCACTATATTCAACATGGTATCAGACTTTGTTCTTTTGAGGAAAAAATTTTTTGTTGCCTCTACCACTACACTCACCGTTGTCGACGACAACATTATCTACTGCTGCCGTGGTGCCATCGTCTACCGCTGTCACTATTGAAGTTCTAGTTTCGATCGACGTTCACATGGTTTTGATTGTCTCAGCTAGGCGACCACCATGTCATTGACTACGCCTTCATCAAAGCTCTTATGCGCTCTCAACGCCTTTTGAAGTTGTGGATTTACTTCGTTTTTCCTCTTTTAGGTTCATCATGCGTTGTCGCATGTCCTGTCTCCGCTCTGGCAGCTATTCAGAGCATCAGGTTGCTCTTTTTCCTTTTTCAAGTGTCTTGATTGAAGAATCTTGGATTTTTATGATTTTTCTCTCCTGTTCATCCATGGTTTCTTCCACTGTCGTCTCTTCTGATCTCCCTTTTATCACCATTGTGTTTGACTTATCCATATATGCTTTTCTCCCATGAAAAAGGTGTCTTTTGTTAGTTTATTTATAGCCATGGTGACTCTCCAATAATGACCTATTTATCCACTAAATGTCAACAATGCATTCCTCAACTACGATTTGCATGAAGAGATTTACATGGAGCAACCTCCCAAATTTGTTGCATAGGGAAAATCTTTTGGGTTGGTATTTCGTCTTACAAATCATTAGCATTTGGTGTCACTTGAATGCAAAAACAGATATTTTGACTAAGTCTTTATGGATTATATTAGTAACAAGTTTGATACATATGATTTGTATGAACTAGTTTCAGGGGAGTTGTCGCAACCGGGAAAATCGCGACGGGACGACGACGATCCAAAAAAGAAAAAACGACCTTGAAAAAGAGATTTTGGAGTCGCCACCATAGTTTATTCTGGAAAACTACGGAAAAACCATAAAAAAGGATAAGGCGGTCTGCGAAAAACCAAACTCTGGTTTCGGGAGTCGGTTACGTGCAGGGAAGGTAACAACACCCTACACGCCTGCCCGAAAGCAGTACCTTTAATTAAATACACGAATAAAGTGTGGTTTTCAAAAATATTTAACTTCCCCTAAAAAGAAAAATAAAATAAAACTCTAAAGAAAACAAAATATTTTTTGTGTTTTTTGTGCCCGACAAGGATTGACCTTGCTCCTACGTATTCTCAGTCAGACTAAGAAATCAGGGTTACGTAGTTCTAGCGTTATGTTTGGATGATTGTTTGAAAACATGATGTTTTATATTTTTTTTGTTAAATTTTGAAAGAAAAAGAAAAGAAGGCTTTCAACGCAAGGCTGACGCGAATGGTCGCATGTGTGCTTAAACCTTTAAAATTTTAATAATTTTTGAAATAGAAGAAGAAAAAAGATTTTCAACACAAGGCTGACGCGAATGGTCGCACGTGTGCTTAAACCTTTAAAAATAATAATAATTTTAATTTTTAAAAGAAGAAAAAGGTTTTCAACACAAGGCTGACGCAAATGGTCGCACGTGTGCTTAAACCTTTTTAAAATAATAATAATTTTTTTTGTATATTTTAAAAAAAAAAAAGAAAAAGGTTTTCAACACAAGGCTGACGCGAATGGTCGCACTGTGCTTAAACCTTTAAAAATAATAATAATTTTAATTTTTAAAAGAAGAAAAAGGTTTTCAACACAAGGCTGACGCGAATGGTCGCACGTGTGCTTAAACCTTTGAAAATAATAATAATTTTAATTTTTAAAAGAAGAAAAGGGTTTTCAACACAAGGCTGATGCGAATGGTCGCACGTGTGTTTAAAACCTTTAAACATTTTTTAATATATATATTTTACTTTTTTGTGTATTATGAAAAAAAAAATTTAAAATAAGTAAATATTAAAAATAAGATAAAAGAACAAAACAAAAGAAATAAAAAGAATAAATAATAAATAAATAAAATAAAATTATAAGGTGCTAAAATAAGGAAATGAGGTGTTCAAACCTAATTTGTATCTAATAACAGGTTGGATCTAAGTCCAATTGAAAAAGGGGTGCAACTTAGCATAAATAGGGGAACAGAAAAGAGTTTTTGTCCGCTTTTTACTTGGCCTAGTGGCCCAAGCAGAAGATGAAGGGGGCTGCGGATGGAAGCAAAGGAAGGTGCGAAAACAAAGTTTTTTGTTCTTGGGGTTGGCCAGCAGCCCATGACCCCATTCAATAGACAGAAAAAAACAGGGGTTCTCTAAATCTCCCCTCATTTTGACACTCACACAATTCCTAAGCTTAAGAGACTCAAAGTCTCACCCTCTCAAACCAACTTAGGGTCGGGGTTCGCCGCACAACCACTTCAGGCCGCCGCTCACGCATTCGCCGCTGCGGCCACCGCGACGCCCCCAAAAGCTTCGCCGGCGACCACCGTCCCGATCATTAAAGTCGTCGCGCTGTAGAGACATCCGACGTGGATACCATCGTCGCGCATCCCTCAGCCCAGCCTAGGGCTGGGATTTTCTCACCCTTGGACGTCGCAAGCCGCCGCTCTCCTCCGGCCACACCGCGTGGCACCGTTGTCACCAGTCATCGCCACCGACCGCGACCTTCACCGGAGCCATGGCCGGCCACGTCGTCGTCAGTTTCATCTCCGGCCACCGCTGAAGCTCTTCCCCAATTTCCTCTTCGTGTGCAAGGGAGGAACCTCCTGCTCACCCTGCGACGTTGTTGCCGCTGCCTCCACCGAAGTCGGACGCCGCGAGCCATCCGGCCAATCTTGGCATCGCCAGCGACACCACGCCGCTGGAGTCATCGTTCGCCACATCACCAAGCCGTTCTCCTTTCTTTTCGTGCGGCGACAACCATCTACCGAGCCAACGCTACCGCTCCTGAGACGCATTCTCCCCGCCACCAACCAGGTCTGCTGCTGATGTCACGAGCCGCCGCCAAGAAACGCCCCGCGCAGCCATCCAAAGCGTTCTCCTATCTCTCGCTGGTCCGTTCTTCGCATCATCCCCTCCTCACACACTATTCAGTCGAAGATCCTCTTCTAATTCCGATGAACGGTGCTTCGATTGGGACCGCTTCGGACATGGGGGTTAGATTTTTGGGGGATTATGAAATGATTAAGCGTGATCTCAATGTTTATCTTAGTTAAATGGAAACGCAGATTCAGGTTAGTGTTAGTATTTTGATTTACAGGTAAGTGACCTCGGACCTTTGGTAATACGATATGAATTTGGACCTCGGTGAGGGATGATACCGGTGGGGTAATAAGGATGTTATGGAGTTGACACGACCAAACAATGAGAACACTATGTAGATGATGACAAATTAACTGGAATAGGAATTACCTTGAAAGAAACTGATTTTCTGGTTGGTGTAGTTTTATTCCCTATGTTTGTGATTTCGTGCCCTGCAGGTTAAGGATAATGGTGTTAATGGGGTTCTATGTGATGGATTGCAGAGATGAAACCGCATTTTGAGTGTAGTTTTGATTAATAGATAAAACCACAAAGAGGACAACCACGACTATATATAGTGATCAAACAGTCATTCATTCATCTCCAAGCATGTGTAAGGAAAGCATACGCATAAGCAGGTTCAAAGAGTTTGCAAGCATGCATAGGAAAACAGAGAGCTTAGGTGTAAGTATATGAGGACTTACCTTCGCAGCTTCAAAGAATCCTCCGCAGCCACAAGACTCTCCCGCAGCTTCAAGACAACACCGCCTCAAGATCCCTCGGCAGCTTTAAGACTTTTCCCTTTAGCTCTACGATCCTTGGTTCTCTTCCAGTGAATATTCTCCTTCCTCTAGCTAGCTTCTTTTTCCTTTTCCAGTGTATCCTCCCCCTTGTAACCCCCTCTCCCCCTTTTTGAAGACGTTTTTTTCTCGGTTTTTTTTCTTTCTCTGCTCCCTGACCAATATCTTCTTTTGTCGTGATGCACTGCCCTCTCCTCCACGACCTTCCTGCCAAAAAAAAAACCGTTCTTGTTGCTGCCAAAAACCAAATTGCCTTGTACCTTTTGTCGGTTCGCCACCTTCACTGCTGTATGCCAAACGAAATGCCTGCAGAAGTTGTTTCCTGCACCCACCGTACCAGCAGCCACCCTCCAACCAAAAGTTTTTTTTCATATTTTTGTTTCTCCTTTTTTTTTTTTTTTAAAACCCATTTTTTTTATTAAAAAAAATTAATAATGTTTTTACTATATATCTTTATCAACTATATTATATTAATAAAATTAAAAATTAAAATAAAAAACGAAAATTAAAATTTAAGAAGGAGAAAAGTAGAATAAAATTTATAAAGGATGAAAATAAAATAAATAAAAAGGCCATAAAAAGATAATAAAAATAAAAACAAAAACAAGTAAGAAAGAAATAAAAGTAAAGGAGTAGGATGACAGAAAAACATAAAAAGATAAAATAAGAAAATTTGTATAGTATTTAGTGACCCAGACGGAATTGGGTGTTGACAACTGCCCCTCTTTACTTAGACATTACTGGATAATATGAAAATTTGATATTTTTATATTGTCTGAGTAAAAGCTAAGTAAAGATAGAAACACTAATTTCGTCTGGGTTTCACAGGTGAAAGAGAAAGAATAAAGACTCGAGTTGGGCTTGGGGGCCAGTATGGAAACTGAGCTTATGGGCCAGTGTGGAAACTGGGCTTTGTGGCCAAAGTCGTGCTTGAGAGAAACGAGGTGTAATAACCTTGTGGAGGGTGTAACAACCCTATGGATGAATGAATGAGGTGTGATAACCTCGTGGAGGGTGTAACAACCCTATGGATGAATGAATGAGGTGTAATAACCTCGTGGAGGGTGTAACAACCCTATGGATGAATGAATGAGGTGTAATAACCTCGTGGAGGGTGTAACAACCCTATGGATGAATGAATGAGGTGTAATAACCTCGTGGAGGGTGTAACAACCCTATGGATGAATGAATGAGGTGTAATAACCTCGTGGAGGGTGTAACAACTCTATGGATGAATGAATGAGGTGTAATAACCTCGTGGAGGGTGTAACAACCCTATGGATGAATGAATGAGGTGTAATAACCTCGTGGAGGGTGTAACAACCCTATGGATGAATGAATGAGGTGTAATAACCTCGTGGAGGGTGTAACAACCCTATGGATGAATGAATGAGGTGTAATAACC
This sequence comes from Vigna reflexopilosa, assembly GCA_027742785.1. NCBI lineage: Eukaryota > Viridiplantae > Streptophyta > Magnoliopsida > Fabales > Fabaceae > Vigna > Vigna reflexopilosa. The sequence goes on from CM050918.1 coordinate 26,743,070, forward strand.
TCGTGGAGGGTGTAACAACCCTATGGATGAATGAATGAGGTGTAATAACCTCGCGGAGGGTGTAACAACCCTATGGATGAATGAATGAGGTGTAATAACCTCGTGGAGGGTGTAACAACCCTATGGATGAATGAATGAGGTGTAATAACCTCGCGGAGGGTGTAACACCCTATGGATGAATGAGGTGTAATAACCTCGTGGAGGGTGTAACAACCCTGTGGATGTTATGTGATTGTTGGATTCGACCATCGTCTTACAGAGGGTCGATGCCACAGCAAAAACTTGGACCGACATTTTTTTTTGAAAAGTTAGTAAATGCTGAGCCGAACGCGAGGATTTTTTTCAAACAATTTTCCTTGCTTCTTTTGTAATGGCATGAGGATGTATGGATGCGCAAACATATGAGACCTTTGTTTTGTTCTTTTTTCTTATTCTCTCTTTCTCTTTCTTTATTATTATTTTTTTTCTTTTTGAAAACTCCATGCCTGGAATCCGTTGTCAATATCGTCGTTATGCTTGATGTGCATTTAAAACTCTTTCACTGAAAGTAATACCAAGAGACAATGAGTCGTTTGATGAAAAGGATAAAGAGTGTAACCACGGATTCAAATTCCTTTTATTGCTTTTTGCAATCCAAACTAGCTTGAACCCTAGTAGGTGTGGGAAAGGGGTATGAAAGGTAGACGGCTTAAATGATTATTCGTGAGCAATATTAATGTCTGCGAGTCCCTTCTCTAGGGGGAAAATCTGCTAACATGTCGGGCTCACAAGACTGCCCCAATTTTGCACAGTAAATATGCTCTTGGGGGTGGAAAGGTTTGGTTAGGAAGGATTGCCCCAATTTGGTGATTCTTGATTGACGGGGAGACTTCACATCTTTATTTTTCTTTTTTGATGCTTTTTTTTTTCTTTTCAAGTGATCGTGTCATTCACCACATCATTTCATTCCAGAGTTAAATTCGTGAGAAAGATCAGAACAAACATTCTTCAGTCGGCGTGGACTTTGATTGGCTTGTATCATGGCTAAAAGGCAAAGGGTTATGAAAGAAATGGATAATGAAAGCCCAAATATATGCTTAAGGATTAAATCATTTTGACAAGGATCATTTGCAAGGTGTCGAGTCAACTGTCTCTAGGAGCTTGGAACTTCGAACATTCTTTTTTCATTGTTTTTGTTTTTGTTTTTTTTTTTGTTTTTTTGTTTTTTTGTTTTTTTTTTTTTTTGTTTTTCTTTGCTTCATTGCCTCTATTGTGGACCTCTTTGAAACCTTATTTTTCATTTCTTTTTCTTTCTCTTTTTTTTTTCAGAAATTTTCTCCTTGATTTTGGATGCCCTTGATGTACCCTTTAGGTCGACATCGATACGCTAATGATTCTTGTCGAGGGTGACGAAAGCAATTATAATTTATGGCTCAAAAGGGGTGCAATTGGATAAACTTCTTTTGTCGTTTGGATAAAGAAAAATGGCCACACGTCACTCTGAATCTTGCTTGCTTTACTTTCTCACGCCCTTAAACCTGAAACAAAACTATGTAGTGGTTGACACATCGGCTTCATTTTTTTATTTTTTTCTTTCATCTTTTTTTTTCATTTTATTATCTCCCCGACCAACAGATCATCGGACACGGGTACCATGATAAAAGCTGCCCCAGTATTACATGTATGGCAATCCTTTGTCTTAAGGGGAAACGAAAAGGTTAGGGTTCAAGTGATATGAATGCGGATGTTTTAGCAGGAAAAGAACACTGGTTACCCCCGAAACCTTGGATCAATAGAAAACTCAACTTTGATATATATATTTTCTTTGAAACTTGTTTAACTTTTGCTTTTCGAAAATGCTATCCCATCGACAACTTTATTGACAACGAATTCAACATGTGTCCTTTCCTTTTTTGCTTCTTCTTTTTTTCACGACATCCACCAGGACCGAGCTTGCCGACTGAATATACCCGTGATGCTTTCATTAACACGCGTTTAATTATTTCATTTTCAATTTCCCCTGTTTACCTAACAGTCCAGCGCGATATGCAATATTTTCGAGAGTATACGAACAAAGATAAAAATGAGGGTATGTGGTATTTATTGAATGAAACAACGCAGAGTACAACAAACTTTAAAGCCAAATGTCAATCTCCTAATGGCATCCCCTATCGAGGAATCATCATGCATAAAACTTTTTGACAGCATCAGAATTGACCGGTAACGGTAACTCCTCTCCATCCATCCTTGTGAGAATTAGTGCCCCACCAGAGAATGCTTTCGTCACCACAAATGGCCCTTCATAATTTGGAGTCCACTTGCCTCTATGGTCTTTTTGAATTGGCAAAATCTTCTTCAACACCAGCTCGCCTTCATGAAACTCTCTTGGGTGCACCCTTTTGTCAAACGCCTTCTTCATTCTCCTTTGATATAGTTGTCCATGACATACAGCTATTAACCTTTTTTCTTCGATGAGGTTGAGTTGGTCAAAACGGGCTTGAACCCACTCAGCTTCCTCTAACTGAGTTGTCCATGCTTTCTCATTTCGGTCTTCCTGGTTCTCTTCAAATAGAGCCATGATATCTTCATCGGGAAATTCAGGTTGCATTGGCTGATAATCACTAATGGGTTGATGGGCCAGGTATTCTGCTAGAGCACTACCCTTAACGGATTTCTGAGTAATATACACAATGTCATATTCGGACAATAGCATCTGCCATCGAGCTATCCTTCCAGTGAGAGCAGGCTTTTCGAAAATATACTTGATTGGATCCATCTTGGATATCAACCAGGTGGAATGACTCAACATGTACTGCCTCAAGCGATGAGCAGCCCACGCCAATGCGCAACAAGTTCGCTCTAACAAGGAATATCGTTGTTCACAATCTGTGAATTTCATGCTCAGGTAATATATAGCGTGCTCTCTTTTCCCGGCTTCATCGTGCTGGCCCAATACACAACCCATTGACTTATCCAATACAGTCAAATACAAAATGAGTGGCCTTCTTGGCTCAGGTGGACGCAAAACAGGAGGATCTTGCAGGTATTGTTTGACTTTTTCAAAAGCGGCCTGACAATCCTCATTCCAAACCACAGCCTGATTCTTCCGTAATAACTTGAATAATGGCTCGCAAGTAGCGGTTAATTGGGAGATGAATCTAGCAATGTAGTTCAATCTACCCAGAAAACCTCGAACCTCCTTTTCCGTTCTAGGCGCAGGCATTTCCATTATCGCTCGCACTTTGTCAGGATCAACTTCTATCCCCTTTTGGCTGACAATAAAGCCTAGCAATTTCCCGGATTTTACTCCAAACGTGCATTTGGCGGGGTTTAACCTGAGTTTGTACTTTCTCTATCTTTCAAATAACTTTCTCAAATCGAGAATGTGTTCTTCTTCCGATTCGGACTTCGCAATCATGTCATCCACGTAAACCTCAATCTCCTTGTGCATCATATCATGAAAAAGTGCCACCATTGCTCTTTGATATGTTGCCCCAGCGTTCTTGAGCCCAAAAGACATCACTTTATAACAGAAAGTCCCCCACAAAGTGATGAAGGTTGTCTTTTCCATATCCTCGGGCGCCATCTTGATCTGATTATATCCCGAGAAACCATCCATAAATGAAAACAATGAAAACTTGGCCGTATTATCCACTAAAGTATCGATGTGTGGTAGCGAGAAATTATCTTTTGGGCTTGCACGATTCAAATCACGATAGTCGACACACATTCGAACTTTGCCATCCTTCTTGGGCACCGGCACAACGTTTGCTACCCATTGTGGGTATCTCGCCACAGCCAAAAACCCTGCATTGAATTGCTTCTGTACTTCCTCTTTGATCTTCAAGGACATTTCCGGTTTCAATCTTCTTAGCTTTTGCTTCACCGGTGGGCATTCTGACTTGAGTGGGAGCTTGTGCTGCACAATATCTGTGTCTAGACCTGGCATGTCGTTGTAAGACCAAGCAAACACATCTCTAAACTCCTTCAGTAAGACACGCAACTTTTCTCTCACTTCTGCTTTCATGCTTGTACCGATCTTCACTTCCTTTACCTCATACTCCTCTCCCAAATTGAGTACTTCAACATCTTCCTGGTGAGGTTTTATCTCTTTAGACTCTTGTTCCACCAATCTCAGCAATTCAGGAGAGGGTTCCGGGTCATCATCACAATCATCTTCCGTATTATTGATAGGGTGCTCAAAATTAGGAATATCGACATGGTTATTTTCAAAACATTCATTGTCATATCTGCATTATTTAAGTTTATGAAAAGGAAATAAATAAATAGGAAAACGATGAAGAATGCAAAATGATGATAAAAACACAAACAAACACGATTTGATTATCACGCTGGGCATAAAACTAAAAAATGTCAACCTATAAGTCACGAATCCTAAAGCCTTGGGTAAAGCTATAGGATTAGTTAAAATCATTACATCTTGTTCAAATTAAACATCATGGGTAAATCGTGCATCTCCCAATTGTCGAGTTGTACATCTGGGGAGCCGGCCTGCGCTCTCTCCTTTCTTCCATCAGCCTTTTCCTGTCCTCTTTGGTGGGCTTATATCCCAGGCCATATCTATGCTTGTTTTCGACGACCTCCAGAGGGAATGTTCGCCCCTGTCCATATTTGCCCAAACCTTTCCCATGCGTATAACCTTCTTTCAGCATGACCTTGGCCATCATGATAGAGGCACGCAACAGATGCGGGTTGACCGGGAAAGGCTCCACGTAGGTATTTCCCACGATCTCCAGAGATTGGAATGCTGTCTCAAGAGCTTCCTCGACTGCCTCAATATAGCGTGTGGATGATGGCCCGCTCACTAGGAGATCCTCCTCTCCTGCCACTATCACTAGTTTATCTCCCATGACGTACTTCAGCTTCTGGTGCAGTGTGGAAGGCACTACCCCCGCAGAATGGATCCATGGGCGACCCAACAAACAACTATAGGCCGGGAGGATATCCATGACCTGGAATGTCACTTGAAAGATACACGGACCAACTTGGACCGGCAGTTCCACCTCTCCCATCACTTCCCTTTTACTACCATCAAAAGCTCTCACAATCATAGAGCTCGGCTTCATACGCATTCCATCACTGGGTAGCTTCTCCAATGTTGCTTTCTGCATGACGTTCAGGGAGGAGCCATTATCCACCAAGACACGTGCTATTACATGATCCAGGCATTTCACCGAGACATGCAGAGCTTTGTTATGTCCTCTTCCCTCAATAGGTATCTCCTCATCGGTAAAGGTGAGGTAATTATTAGCAACAATATTGCCAACAATGCCCTCGAACTTGTTCAGAGAAATACCTTGCTCCACATGAGCCTCACTGAGTATCTTCATTAACAGCTTACGGTGAGAAGCAGAATGCATAAGCAATTCCAGCAAAAAGATCCGGGCGGGCATACGATTCAGCTGTTCCACCACTTTATATTCACTCTGTTGTATGAATTTTAGGAATTCACCAACCTCTTCTTCGGATATTTCCTTCTTTTCCTCCTTGTCAGGGGTCTCTTCGGCCTGCACACTCTTCCCTTTCAAGAACTCCTTTGCTTTTGCAGCCATTGTTGTTTCCTTATCATTGGTTCTTTCTCTCACCAACTCTGGTGGTGTAAAGAGTCGTCCACTTCTGGTCATTCCACCAATGCCTGACATGTTTTCAACACCCGGATCTGCATCATTTCTCTCATCTAACGCAATTGCCCCATATCTCCATGGGACGGCCTTCTCGTTCTTGTAAGGAAAGGGAGATGGTACTCGGATGACAACAGACGGATTTTCTTCAGTTATAGGTACAAGGGTGGTCCTAGTGAAATGGATCACCAACGGTTCCGGCAGAGTTACATCAGATTCTCCACCAGTTTGTGCAAACACTTCTTCCTCTCTGGCCTTGCGGCATACTTGCATCAGATTTCTGTCAAGTAAATCTTGCAGCAAATTCTCGAATTCTACACATTCCTCAATAGAGTGCTCCTCATCCGGATGGAGTGCGCATGGTATACCCCGATCATAATCGCCCTTCACTAGGCCCACCTTCAACAAAGCTTCTAAGATAAACTTCCTAGAACTTCGGATTTTGCCCACGTCTCTTATCAGGTCAGGCTTTTCGACCTCGACGACATTCGTCGAGGAACTCCCATGCCCAGACAACGGATTAGCCTCGACGCTGGGCTTATCTTCTTGAAACTTTAACCAACCCGAGTCAATCAGAGCTTGTACTTTGTATTTGAAAGCTACACATCGCTCGGTTGAGTGGCCCATGCCTCCCCCATGATAATTACACCTGGCCTCTGCATCATAACCCCTGGGGTACGGGGGTTGTACAGGCTTCATCGGGCAAATGGCAACCAGACCCTTTTTCACCAGGTTAGGTAACGACTCCGTGTAAGTCATAGGGATACGGGTGAAGTTAATAAACTGATTTCTTCTGGGGTTGGTGCTTTGACCCGCATTCAGATTCGGACTCGTGCTTGCCCCAGCTCTCCAAGCTTCAGTTGGGATACGCTGCGATGGATAATACACCTGTTGTTGTTGAGGCCTAGTTTGTTGAGCAAACGAGGCGTTAGCAGCATAGGGCGGTGGACTCAAGTATGGTCGGTAGTTGGGAGTGGGGGCTTGACCTCTCCACATAGGCATTACCGACGCTGCATGTACATCCCCTTCTTTCTTCTTCCCCGGATTGAAACTGGGCTTTTTGTGGCTTGTAGCTGTAGGTGGGCCATAGGCTATCTTCCCGTTTTTCAACCCGATTTCTATCCTCTCACCGATTATGATGGTGTCATCAAAATTGACAGATACATTCCCAACCATATGCTCATAAAAGGGTGGCTGGAGTGTATTTACGAACATCGCCACCATCTCTTTGTCAAACAACGGTGGTTCAACTTGCGCAGCCAACTCTCTCCATCGCTGGGCATATTCTTTGAAGGTTTCACTGTCCTTCTTTGTCATATTCTGCAGCTACAGACGGTCGGGTGCGACATGCGTGTTGTACACGTATTGTTTGACAAAGGCATCAGCCAGATCCGCCCAGCAGCGAATTCGGGATGGCTCTAGGTGGGTATACCAATTCAACGCTACCCCAGCCAAACTTTCCTGGAAGACGTGGATGAGTAGCTGCTCTTCATGAACATACGCAGCCATCTTTCTGCAGTACATAGTCACATGACTCTTAGGGCAAGTGTTACCCTTATACTTCTCAAACTCAGGCGCCTTGAACTTAGGCGGTATTTTCACACCCGGAACCAAACTCAGCCTTGCGATATCTCCAAACCCATAGCTTTCAACCCCCTCGACAGCCCTCAATCTCGCCTCCAGACTCTCCAGCCTACCCTTAGCTCCAATGAGGCTACTAAACCCTCCAACCACCGTGGCGTGTGGCGCAGCTCCGGCTGAAGAATCCTCCTTAGCAACCACATGTGGTACTGGGGTCACCCGTATTCCTTCAGCCGTGTTTGCCTCATTCATTCCCGTTCCCCCCATAGGAGCCGACACTGAGACAAGTCCCTGAGTGCCGATTGGCGGTATATTAACAGTCGTGGGAAATGAGAATGTGGCATGCTCTGCCTCTGAGTATTCCCCTACGGGAGGTGTATAACCTGGGGGCAACCCATACAGTGGGAAAGGAACCGACTGGCTCGCAGCATTGAACATTGGGGGATAAAGGTGAGCATTCCCCTCAACGTGTGCAGATGAAGACTCTCCAGTAGTCTTCATGGATTCAAGAGCTGCCAAGATCTGGCCGACCTGGTCTTTCAACTGGCCAACATCCGCTTTGAGAGATTGTTGTGACTCCTCCCAGCTTTCCATGGCTCTTGAATTGGCTCGAGTCCTATATGGATGTCGTGGAAATTTGGCCGTTGTTTTTTCTCACTCGTGCTGTTTTATTATTTTAATTGATTAGATGCAAATGAAACATGCTAAACTCAAGAAAAGATGATGCATGCTAGTAATAAGGGGGAAATCACAGGATGACAAAGGCATAACTGATGGAAATTAACACAAGCAGATACTAAACAAACATCCCACATCTTTCATTTAAAAGAAAACCAGTTCATTACATTTCCTAAGGGAAACAAAATACAAAGAACTCCAAATACATCATGCCCTAGCCCGAGTGATGAGGGATTTCATCTCGCCTACCAACCATTTACAATGATTAATAAAAAACTCTATCTCCGCTGGCGGGCTACAAAAATGAGTACTTGCTTCAGCTTCCAACACCATTTGAGGGATGTCTTCAATTGCACCATTTGCCAAAGCAGCCAACTGAGAGAAGCTTTCCTTCCAATGCTTTACAGTCGTTTCTTGCTCTGCGATGTGCTCTTCCATTCTCTTTACCAAGGCTTGATGCCTTTCTTCAAATTCCATGGACCTCCATCGCTCCTCTCGCTCTTCGATGTAATCCTCCATATGTTTTAACATGGCTCGATATTCTTCTTCAGCTTCCGCTAGCTTCCAGCGCTCTTGATTCAACTCCGCCTCAAATGATGTAGCCATTTCCTTCATCTGATGCCCCACTTCTTGTACCTGAACTTGCGCTTCTCTTAGTCTTTTCATGGCTTCCCGCTTATCTCTTTTGGCTTCTTCGTAGAGTTGTTTCCACTGTCTGCCCTCTTCTAAAGCCACATTCTTCTCACTCACTCTCATGGCTAACTCTTTACTAGCAGCTGCAAGATCCTGCTTCACTCGGAATGTATAATTCCTTTCAGCCCTCTGGCTTTTAACAATGTTTTCGTAAGCCCGTGACTTTTCTTCATTATCATTCCTCATGTCCACAAAATTGTTGCGCGCACTCTGTAATTCTTTTTCCAACCTAACGTTTCTCTCCCTCAGCTTTTCCATCTCCATCTTCAATTGTTTCACCTCTTCACTCTCTTGGACTTGGGCTGGTCCTTCACTATCTGGTTGATCGTTGATTGGCTTGAAAGGGAGTTTGACTTGTTTTACTCTCTCCAGAATCCAAGTGTGATAACTGACCCGGCTATCCACCACTCCAATCCTCAAATCCTTTTCTGCTCGCGCCACATTTGCCCAGGCACTTCTGACTCTCCTCAACATTTCAGTGCAATGTCCGTCTTCATAGTAGATGAAGAAAGCTATGAGATAGTCTGGTGAAGGTGCTCCCTTCATAGGATGTCCGAATTATCTTTGAAGCAAAACGGGATTGTAGTTGATACAGTATCTAGCACCTATGAGAGGTACATTAGGAAAACTGCCACAATGTTGGATAGGTGGTTTAGTCCCAAGCCAAGGAAGACGCCACTTTACTTTCCCTTCATTCAACCCAGCCAAGAATTGGGCCCACTCATTGCCCCCTTTGTCTTTAAGCCCCTGGCGCGACGGATCCTCCGATGGACACCTGACATCAACTGCCCCTCTAAATATGTGTGCGGTCATCCATGCATACAATGCCGGCAAGCAACATAAGATTTTCTTCCCTTTCCTCTCATGGCAAAAACTCATGGTTCCATACACATCGGCGAGGACTGCTGTTACGGGGTTCTCTGACCTCGTCTTCCTTGTCACGAAGACATCAATAGCGGTGTAATCCACAAAGTCTTCTATCCTCGGAAACAACACGATGCCATACACGGTGAGGGCTAACACATCCATAAAAGCCTCCCACTCTTCCCTATCGGCCAGATGATGCAAATATTGTTCAAGATATCCCTGTGTCAGTCCACGCACCTGATTCCTCATTACCAACTTGTCTTCTAGTTCTTTGGGATGCAATTTCATTATGGCGGCAATGGTAGGGATGGAGGCGTGATGCTCCAAGTGCTGATACGGCGTGGTACCCTCTAGTGGCAAACCCAAGATGTGCTCAAATTCTTCTATAGTCGGCGCCAACTGAAAGTCTTGAAAGGTAAAACATCTCACCGGAGAGTCATAATATCGGGCTAGGGCTGTGATAGCAGGCAGTTGTACTTCCATTTCCAATAGGCTCAAAAGATTTCCATACCTCTTCTTGAAAGTTTCCCTCTTTATGGTCTTTAGTCTCTTGCCTAAATTTATCAGTCCTGTAAGATTTCCCCCATGAATCCTTAGGCAAGGTTTCTTCCTTAAAATGGCAGAACCGGTCTGTTGTGTAGCACCAGATCTTGTATCAACTTCCATCTTGTATATGATCAAGCAAATACCTATGATTTCCCCTAAAAGCAGCATGTTACCAAATGATGTATGAACAAGATGCATGACGAATGACGAAGTAAAATAACATGACCAACACAAATGCATGTATAGTATGAAGATGCAATGACATTATTTTTATTTCCAAAAAATAAACAGTGTGGGGGTTATAGGAATACACATGTCTCCCTTTGTGCCCTAATATAGGTTCAATGTTTCAGATTGGAGGTCGAGTATATGCATTCTCGCCAGGGTGGTTTCCTGAACCTGAAGGTCAATGGTCACTAGACCTATGGCTCCCAACATAGTACCTCCACAACAGTCGAGTGATCAACTAGGTGTGAAGACACAAGTGAAGGGAACAAACTCTAGCTAGGGTTCTCACGATAGCCAAACAGGAAGTATATCCCAAGTAGCACCGCTACACAACCCCTCTATTTCTAAACTTCACTCAGACCCGGGTATAGGGCCCCACTCAATAGATGCATAAAGTGTGTGTGTGTGAAGGGAGAATGCAAATGTACATCCCAAACCCCCACCTGCAAAACAACCAGAAAATTTCCCAGGCAGATATAGCATGTTTTCTGTCCTAGAGTTCAATATCAAGACAATTCACATGTAATTATTCCAAACATCAAATATAGATAAAGAAAAAGGGAAGAAAAACATAAAAAAAAAACGACATTGAATTCGCGTATATAATTAAATGGCTCGACTCTCTAAAGGTCTCCAGTGGAGTCGCCATCTGTCGCAACCGGGAAAATCGCGACGGGACGACGACGATCCAAAAAAGAAAAAACGACCTTGAAAAAGAGATTTTGGAGTCGCCACCATAGTTTATTCTGGAAAACTACGGAAAAACCATAAAAAAGGATAAGGCGGTCTGCGAAAAACCAGACTCTCGTTTCGGGAGTCGGTTACGTGCAGGGAAGGTAACAACACCCTACACGCCTACCCGAAAGCAGTACCTTTAATTAAATACACGAATAAAGTGTGGTTTTCAAAAATATTTAACTTCCCCTAAAAAGAAAAATAAAATAAAACTCTAAAGAAAACAAAATATTTTTTGTGTTTTTTGTGCCCGACAAGGATTGACCTTGCTCCTACGTATTCTCAGTCAGACTGAGAAATCAGGGTTACGTAGTTCTAGCGTTATGTTTGGATGATTGTTTGAAAACATGATGTTTTATATTTTTTTTGTTAAATTTTGAAAGAAAAAGAAAAGAAGGCTTTCAACGCAAGGCTGACGCGAATGGTCGCACGTGTGCTTAAACCTTTAAAATTTTAATAATTTTTGAAATAGAAGAAGAAAAAAGATTTTCAACACAAGGCTGACGCGAATGGTTGCACGTGTGCTTAAACCTTTAAAAATAATAATAATTTTAATTTTTAAAAGAAGAAAAAGGTTTTCAACACAAGGTTGACGCGAATGGTCGCACGTGTGCTTAAACCTTTTTAAAATAATAATAATTTTTTTTACATTTTAAAAAAAAAGAAGAAAAAGGTTTTCAATACAAGGCTGACACGAATGGTCGCACGTGTGCTTAAACCTTTAAAAATAATAATAATTTTAATTTTTAAAAGAAGAAAAAGGTTTTCAACACAAGGCTGACGCGAATGGTCGCACGTGTGCTTAAACCTTTGAAAATAATAATAATTTTAATTTTTAAAAGAAGAAAAGGGTTTTCAACACAAGGCTGACGCGAATGGTCGCACGTGTGTTTAAAACCTTTAAACATTTTTTAATATATATATTTTACTTTTTTGTGTATTATGAAAAAAAAAATTTAAAATAAGTAAATATTAAAAATAAGATAAAAGAACAAAACAAAAGAAATAAAAAGAATAAATAATAAATAAATAAAATAAAATTATAAGGTGCTAAAATAAGGAAATGAGGTGTTCAAACCTAATTTGTATCTAATAACAGGTTGGATCTAAGTCCAATTGAAAAGGGGTGCAACTTAGCATAAATAGGGGAACAGAAAAGAGTTTTTGTCCGCTTTTTACTTGGCCCAGTGGCCCAAGCAGAAGATGAAGGGGGCTGCGGATGGAAGCAAAGGAAGGTGCGAAAACAAAGATTTTTGTTCTTGGGGTTGGCCAGCAGCACATGACCCCATTCAATAGACAGAAAAAAATAGGGGTTCTCTAAATCTCCCCTCATTTTGACACTCACACAATTCCTAAGCTTCAGAGACTCAAAGTCTCACCCTCTCAAACCAACTTAGGGTCGGGGTTCGCCGCACAACCACTTCAGGCCGCCGCTCACGCATTTGCCGCTGCGGCCACCGCGACGCTCCCAAAAGCTTCACCGGCGACCACCGTCTCGATCATTAAAGCCGCCGCGCTGTAGAGACATCCGACGTGGATACCATCCTCGCGCATCCCTCAGCCCAGCCTAGGGCTGGGATTTTCTCACCCTTGGACGTCGCAAGCTGCCGCTCTCCTCCGGCCACACCGCGTGGCGCCGTTGTCACCAGTCATCGCCACCGACCGCGACCTTCACCGGAGCCATGGCCGGCCACGTCGTCGTCAGTTTCATCTCCGGCCACCGCTGAAGCTCTTCCCCAATTTCCTCTTCGTGTGCGAGGGAGGAACCTCCTGCTCACCCTGCGACGTTGTTGCCGCTGCCTCCACCGAAGTCGGACGCCAGCGACACCACGACGCTGAAGTCATCGTTCGCCACATCACCAAGCCGTTCTCCTTTCTTTTCGTGCGGCGACAGCCATCTACCGAGCCAACGCTGCCGCTCCCGAGACGCATTCTCCCCGCCACCGACCAGGTCTGCTGCCGATGTCACGAGCCGCCGCCAAGAAACGCCCCGCGCAGCCATCCAAAGCGTTCTCCTATCTCTCGCTAGTCTGTTCTTCGCATCATCCCCTCCTCACACACTATTCAGTCGAAGATCCTCTTCTAATTTCGATGAACGGTGCTTCGATTGGGACCGCTTCGGACATGGGGGTTAGATTTTTGGGGGATTATGAAATGATTAAGCGTGATCTCAATGTTTATCTTAGTTAAATGGAAACGCAGATTCAGGTTAGTGTTAGTATTTTGATTTTCAGGTAAGTGACCTCGGACCTTTGGTAATACGATATGAATTTGGACCTCGGTGACGGATGATACCGGTGGGGTAATAAGGATGTTATGGAGTTGACACGACCAAACAATGAGAACACTATGTAGATGATGACAAATTAACTGGAATAGGAATTACCTTGAAAGAAACTGATTTTCTGGTTGGTGTAGTTTTATTCCCTATGTTTGTGATTTCGTGCCATGCAGGTTAAGGATAATGGTGTTAATGGGGTTCTATGTGATGGATTGCAGAGATGAAACCGCATTTTGGGTGTAGTTTTGATTAATAGATAAAACCACAAAGAGGACAACCACGACTATATATAGTGATCAAACAGTCATTCATTCATCTCCAAGCATGTGTAAGGAAAGCATACGCATAAGCAGGTTCAAAGAGTTTGCAAGCATGCATAGGAAAACAGAGAGCTTAGGTGTAAGTATATGAGGACTTACCTCCGCAGCTTCAAAGAATCCTCCGCAGCCACAAGACTCTCCCGCAGCTTCAAGACAACACCGCCTCAAGATCCCTCGGCAGCTTTAAGACTTTTCCCTTTAGCTCTACGATCCTTGGTTCTCTTCCAGTGAATATTCTCCTTCCTCTAGCTAGCTTCTTTTTCTCTTTTCCAGTGTATCCTCCCCCTTGTAACCCCCTCTCCCCCTTTTTGAAGACGCTTTTTTCTCGGTTTTTTTTCTTTCTCTGCTCCCTGACCAATATCTTCTTTTGTCGTGATGCACTGCCCTCTCCTCCACGACCTTCCTGCCAAAAAAAAAAAACCGTTCTTGTTGCTGCCAAAAACCAAATTGCCTTGTACCTTTTGTCGGTTCGCCACCTTCACTGCTGTATGCCAAACGAAATGCCTGCAGAAGTTGTTTCCTGCACCCACCGTACCAGCAGCCACCCTCCAACCAAAAGTTTTTTTTTCATATTTTTGTTTCTCCTTTTTTTTTTCTTTTTTTTTTTAAAACCCATTTTTTTTATTAAAAAAAATTAATAATGTTTTTACTATATATCTTTATCAACTATATTATATTAATAAAATTAAAAATTAAAATAAAAAACGAAAATTAAAATTTAAGAAGGAGAAAAGTAGAATAAAATTTATAAAGGATGAAAATAAAATAAATAAAAAGGCCATAAAAAGATAATAAAAATAAAAACAAAAACAAGTAAGAAAGAAATAAAAGTAAAGGAGTAGGATGACAGAAAAACATAAAAAGATAAAATAAGAAAATTTGTATAGTATTTAGTGACCCAGACGGAATTGGGTGTTGACAGGAGTGTTAGATATATTATCTTTATCTTTTATCTTTAGTTAGTTTGATAGGAAATAATATATTTGATTATAGTTTACCTTATTTAGTTTCTGCATAATTGATTCTGTCTTAAATAATTGATATATTCTTTCCTTAATTATAGAATCTAGGTATTCTGTATATTCTATATATTGTACGCTGGTTACTCTTTCCAAATCAATAAAACAGATTTGTTACAATCCTTACATGGTATCAGCCTAATTTCGATCCTTCCTTACTCTTTCTTCTTTTCTTTTCTTCCCTATGGCTAATACTGATGGTGCTTTTTCCTTTAACACCATGATCCACATGTTAAACACACGCCTCACCTCAACCAATTTCATTCTCTGGCGTCTTCAGCTCCTTCCTCTTCTCGAAGGACAAGCCCTTTATGGTCATATTGATGGCTCAATCATAACTCCTCCTGCGAAATTGCCTGCTACTGATGGATCTTTGACGGTTCCTAATCCAGCCTTTCTCACGTGGAAACAACAAGATCAAAGACTTGTAAGTCTTCTTCAGGCCTCCCTTACTGAAGAGACTATAGCTGAAGTACTGCACTGTGACACCACACAGCAGATCTGGACTACTCTTAAATCCCTCTACGGTGGTGACTCCAAGCAAAGAGAAATTGGGATCAGAGATCAACTGTTGCACCTTACAAAAGGCTCAAAATTTGATGGGTGTCGCAACCCACACAAATTTAATGTGCAATTTAGAAATGCAGTATAGCTAGGAAATGACTCCTAGGTCGTCTCTCAAGGACCAATTTTGCGGTTCAAGAATTAAGTCACACACGAAAGGGGGGGGGTTTGTGAAAACTTTGTGGTGAATACAGATGAATAAAATCAAATCACTGACGCAAACAGAAACACAGACACAGAGCTAAAAAAAAACGGTTTCAAAGACAGACTAAAAACGGTTGGTCATTAACTTAATTACAATGCTTCCTATCACAGATCAACAAAATAAAACCAACTCAAACCTCTAATCCAACACAATTAATCAACTAAGCGCAATCTAATTATGTTTTCATAAAAGCGGACTAAGTGAACGCAATGCTAACGTCAAATCTAATTTACACCATGCAGTTTCATCGACTAAGAGACGACTCAACACCAACTGGGCAACTAAGTGTATACCCAATTGCAAGTGCAAATACGGATTTGATATTAACCAAGTCAGAGTCACAATTACAAATACAGTCCAGAAATCTCAAAGAAGCAATGCAATATCGCTAATGACCAACACAATTAATTTAAGCTATCATGACAATTAAAGTGACAAGACCAAACATATTAGGCAACATTAAAACAAAATAAAATAATAGACCCCAACTATGTGTCAAACAACTACCCAACTAAGTTAAATTAATTTAAATGCAAAACTAAATTAAGGAAATCAAAAACAACTAATCCTACTAACTAAATTAATTAAAAACTAAAGAAACCAATAAGCCTAATTTAATCCTAGCAAATTACTTGACTAAATGACAATTAGCAATCAATTTTAAAAGTCCAATTGTCCAAATAGAACCTCATGGCCGTGAGTCACCAAGCACCATATCCAAACTTGACTTTCTTGCTTCAATAAGCCACCAAATGTGTTGAATTCTTCTCCCATGTGCACCATTTTCCGAGGAAATTAACATGTGCCTTCCACATCATACAATACCGTCCATTCTCTCCTCCTATGCAGCAAAATAAAATGAAATCCACAAACTAAGACACAATTGTCGTGAGCTAAAAAAAAAGCTTCTACAAAAGTTGCTTCAAAGACCAAAGTGCAAATGAAAGATACTTTGGATAGTTAAACCAACGTGCCATGTAAGCAAGGTCCAATGAAAATAAACACCATAAACTTCCATTCTCTTGTGCTATTCTCGGCAGCCACAATGCAAGTAAAAGACAAAGTTCAAAAGTGGAAACCTTCCTTGAGTCAAAACAAGCATCTTTTGTGTTGGTCCAAAAATGGCAAAAACTTAAATGCACCTTATCTCTCCCTTCCAATGCTCCATTTCGGTTTCTCCACCAAGACAACCCTTCAATACCTTTTCTTCACCATACATTAACGTGAATACAACCCAAGGAACCAAGCATCAGCTTCAAAACAAGTCATGAACAATAAACCCAAACATATGCTACTTCAACCCAACCAAATCTTCCATTTCTTCAAGTTTTTAGTAAAAAACGAAAATGAATCCCTACCCTTCAAGTCCAGCACGTCCAGCCACAATAAACAACACAAAATTCTGGTTGTAATCTTGCTTCAAACATTAAAACCAAAAAATAAGAAGAAAGAGCCCAAATCACAACACCCACACATCAACTTAAGCTCTTTTCAACCCAAAACTCACATAAAACTCCATTTTTATCATCCAACCAACCAAAATGAAATGAAAACCGAGAGGAACAGCAGCAAAGGGAGAGGAAAACGAAATATAAAGTTACTCAAACCCAACATCCACCATGGAAATGCAAGGACAAGCTCCAAAACTCAAGCTTCAAGCATCAAGAACAAGCAAATGGAAGTAGAAATGAATGATTTTTCACCATCAATGAGCTAAGATAACCAAGAGTGAGTTAAGAGACAAAGAAAATCTGCATCTTGTTCATTGAAATGGCTCCAAACCGAAAACACCAAGCAAGCTCCCTTAAGGCATGTTCATACATGAAACCCTAGGAGAGAAAAGTTCTAAAACCAAAAGTATGAAGTGTTAAAAAAATGAAATGTCAAGTCTCCTCTCCTCATGTTTGTCTCGGCCATTCTCACTAAAAAGCCATCCCACACCCTAAAAAAATGGTGGGGTCCACCTATAAGAAACCCTAAAGTCTATGCCAAGTGTCCCACACAAGGGTTTTTTACAAAATTGCCCATAAAAGGGTCCAAAACACCTAATTCTAATCAAGGGCTTCTAAAAAACGAAATTACAACTTTAATTAAAATTTAAATGACTAAATGTTGAGCCTTTGAGTGTGCCACACCATATCCTAATGCTCCAGATGATATTTCCACAATTTCCCTGTAACCAAAAATACGCTTAATCAGCTCAAAATATCCAAATTAGCGAAAATACGAATTTCCGACCAAATTAAGCAGAATTCGGAAAACGGGGAAATAACAGACAGTTAAACACAATTCCCTGGTTTAATTAAGTGCAATAAACTAAATATGGTTCAAGAAATAACGACTCATCACTCATCCACTGTTAGGGATTTTTCCAAAACATTTCGAGGCTTATGTGATCAACTCAGCCTTATGGGTAGACCAGTGGATGATTTAGATAAATTACACTGGTTTTTACGGGGTTTAGGTCCCACTTTCACTAGCTTTGGTGCATCTCAATTAGCCATGCGACCACTGCCTGTTTTTCGTGATCTTCTTTCTGCTGCCGAGAGTTTTGAAATGTATTTACATGCCGTTGAATCTCCTCCCTCTCAAGCTGCTTTTAATACCACTACTCAACGTTCCTCTCAATCATCCAATACACGTTTTCAATTTGGGTCGCATTCTTTCTCAAATGGCAAAACAGGTCGTGGTTACCAATACTCAGGTCGTGGTGGTCGCGGCAGAGGACGTCGTCCTATCCATTGCCAAATCTGTCGAAGAGAAGGTCATAATGCCTCATCTTGCCATCAACGTTATGAAGGTGCCCACCTCAATCTGCCAATCTTGCTAAATCATTTGCGAATTCTTGCACTCTATCAAATTCAAACCAGTCTGATTGGTACCTCGATACTGGAGCTTCAGCACACATGACAGCAAACTCATCTGATTTAGACTCAATTAAGCCTTATTATGGTAATCACACAGTTACTGTTGGAAATGGTAATGCTCTCCCCATTTCCCATATTGGATCTCATCGTTTGACAAATACTTTAAACCTTCTTGATATTCTTGTTGTGCCTGGACTTCAAAAGAATCTCATTTCAATTAGAAAACTTACACGTGACTTTCCTATGGATGCTATATTTACTGACACATCTTTTCTGCTTCAGCAAAGGGGTACAAAGGAAATTCTAGCAAAAGGGAGGCGTGAGCACAACTTATATGTATTGGAGCATGGACAAAATGCTTTTGTTTCTGTTTTAAATTCCAATAAGCTACGAGGATCTTTTGAATTGTGGCATTATCGTTTGGGTCATGTTCACTTTGATATTATTTCCCATTTAAGAAAAAGAGGTCTTTTGTCTTTATTTTCTATTTTACCAACTCCTTCCATTTGTGGCTCTTGTGAATTAGCTAAAAGCAAAAGACTACCTTATTCCCTAAATGAGAAATGCGCATCGCATGTGCTGGATTTAATTCATTGTGATTTATGGGGACCTGCTCCCATTTGTTCAAAATTTGGTTTTCGATATTATGTGATTTTTATTGATGACTATTCCAGATTCACTTGGTTATATCCAATGCGCCTGAAATATGATTTTTATGATGTATTTGTCCAGTTCAAGAAATTTGTTGAAAATCAGTTTCATACAACTATAAAATTATTCCAAAGTGATGGTGGCACCGAATTCAACAATAACAAAGTCAAGACCTTGCTAAATGAAACTGGAATTCTTCATCTTATGTCTTGCCCTCATACACCAGCCCAAAATGGTAGAGC
Organism: Vigna reflexopilosa; assembly: GCA_027742785.1. Classification (NCBI taxonomy): domain Eukaryota; kingdom Viridiplantae; phylum Streptophyta; class Magnoliopsida; order Fabales; family Fabaceae; genus Vigna; species Vigna reflexopilosa. Next base: position 26,762,168 of record CM050918.1, read on the forward strand.
TGAACGCAAACATCGTCACATCACTGAAACGGGCCTTGCAATGCTTTTTCATTCACATCTCCCTGCTCATTATTGGCTACATGCTTTTTGTTGTGCTGTTTATGTCATAAATCGGTTACCGACCACTCTTCTAAATGGTGTTTCTCCATTTGAGACCTTATATAATACTCCTCCTAATTATGCATACTTTCATCCTTTTGGCTGTCGGGTTTATCCTTGTCTCCGTGACTATGCCACTAACAAATTGTCTCCTCGCAGTGCACCTTGTATTTTTCTTGGATACAGCAGCAACCATAAAGGATTTCAATGTTTGGATCCTTCAATCTCCCGGTTATACTTAACAAGACATGCCAAGTTTGATGAACTTTATTTTCCGTGTTCAAAAACAGGAACTATATCTCCAATTTTCGGATTGGGTTTTTCTTCATTTGCTGAACCATCTTCAACACCTGAAATTCCTGCTCCAGCTCCTGCACCAGTTTCTTCTTTGCCACTATCCAAGGAACTTGTGCACTCACCAACCATACCTTGTGGTCTATGTCCTGCTGAAGATACTCCTTCAACTGCTGTTTCCATGCTTGATACTCAACCAAAAATACACCGCAGTGTCTAGTCTACTCATCCTATGGTCACACGCTCCAAATCAGGTATTTTTAGGCCTCGTCATTTTGCTGACATTACCACCTACCAACCATCTTCTCTTCTTATGCTCTGCTCACCACTTCTACACCCAAAGGGTTCAAATCCGCTGCCAAACATCCTGATTGGTTGGATGTTATGCATAAAGAGCTCTTGGCCCTACACTCCAACAATACTTGGGATCTTGTCCCACGCCCATCCAACACCAACATTGTAGGATCCAAATGGGTGTTTCGCACCAAATATCTTTCAGATGGGTCAATTGACAAATTAAAAGCACGATTGGTTGCACAAGGCTTCACTCAAACACCTGGTCTTGACTATGATCACACCTTTAGTCTTATTGTTAAAGTTGCCACTGTTCATGTCATTCTCACTCTAGTAGTAATGAATAATTGGCCTCTTCATCAATTGGATGTCGACAATGCATTCTTGAATGGACACCTGACACATCATGTCTATATGGAACAACCTCCTGGGTTCGTTGAACCTCGATACCCAAATCATGTTTGTCGACTTCAGAAAGCTCTTTATGGCCTCAAACAGGCCCCTCTTGCATGGTTTCAACGATTCAGCTCGTTTTTGCTCAATCTTGGGTTCCTCGGAAGCAAGGCAGATCCATCTTTATTTGTCTACCACAACACTGCTGCCACTCTATATATACTTGTTTATGTTGATGACATAATTTTGATAGGGAATAATAATTCTTTAATTCAAAAACTTTTGGCAAGGTTCAAAACTGAGTTTGCCATCAAGGATTTAGGTCATCTAAATTACTTTCTTGGTCTCGAGGTCCACTATACTACCAATGGTGTCTTTCTTAGCCAGACCAAATATGCTCAAGACATTTTATTTAGGGCCCAGATGTTGGATGCAAAACCGACAGCCGCACCGCTCCAACCTGATATTCAACTGACAACCACAGGAGATCCATTCTCTGATCCCACTCAATATCGCTCTCTTGTTGGTGCACTCCAGTATCTCACTATAACTCGTCCTGGCTTGTCCTACGCGGTAAATTTGGTTAGTCAGTTTCTTCAAGCTCCAACAAATGATCACTTTCAAGTATTTAAACGCATCCTTCGATATGTCAAGGGCACCATGTCCTATGGCCTATCCTTCACCCGTGGAGCTTCCCTTAATGTTCTTGGATACTCGGATGCAGATTGGGCTCGATGTATTGAGACTAGGCGATCAACCTATGGTTATTCTATCTTCTTAGGCGAAAATCTCGTCTCATGGAGTGCTAAGAAACAACCAACTGTAGCTCAATCAAGTTGTGAATCAGAATATAGAGCCATGGCTAATGCAGCAGCTGAACTAATATGGATTACTCATCTTCTACATGATCTGCATATTTCCTATCAAGCGCCAACTCTTCTTTGTGACAACAAGAGTGTTATATTCCTCTCCCAAAATCCGGTGGCTCACAAACGCGCTAAACATATTGATATTGATTATCACTTTGTTTGAGAGCTTGTTCTATCTAACAAACTCATCACTCAATTCATTCCTTCTGATCTCCAGCTAGCAGACATATTCACTAAAAGTCTGCCTCGACCATTGTTCCAGTTCTTCAGAGCCAAGCTTCACGTTGGACCAAATCCCACGCTTTGCTTGAGGGGGATGATAGGAAATAATATATTTGATTATAGTTTACCTTATTTAGTTTCTGCATAATTGATTCTGTCTTAAATAATTGATATATTCTTTCCTTAATTATAGAATCTAGGTATTTTGTATATTCTATATATTGTACGCTGGTTACTCTTTCCAAATCAATAAAACAGATTTGTTACAATCCTTACATAGTTTATTATTATTTTTCATTTGTAGTTTAAGCTTAACCTATATTTCTTTTATTATAAATAGAGAATCATATGTGTATATTCAACACAAGGGACATTAATCTCATATATAGTTTTCACTATATTCAACAATTATTATTATTATAATTAAGTTTAAACCCTCAAATGATCCTCGTATTTGTAGAGGAATCTTAAATGGGTCATCTTGTTGAAAACGGTCTCAATTGGGTCCTAATTTTTGAAAAATCGTATAAATTAAGTCCTTTCCGTTAAGTGTTGATAGACGGCGTCAAAGTTTGCTTATGTGGTGATGTTGGTCGAAATGATTTTATTACGTGGAAAATTTAAATTATGACTTGTAATTCCCTACCCAAATTAGGATTCTGATATAGAGGGAGTTCATCTTCTTCATCGCGCCACTGCATAACCATCCAAAGGTTTAAACCTTATAATTATCACTATTATAATTATAATTAATATTATTTAATATAATAATATTATTATTAATGTTACTCATATTATTATTATTATTATTATTATTATTATTATTGATCTTATATTACTTCAAATTCAAAATAATATAATTGTAATAAACAATACTAATAATAATAATATATTTTAATTTATATCAAATCAAGATATGCTGGTTAACATATTTTTTTAAAATTTTATTTTTAATTTAAAATGTAATAAATATATAATTTAATTGAATACTTTAATATAATTTAGTACATCTTAATATTTTATTTTAATATTTTAAAATATATTTAATAAAATAAAACAAATAAAATATATTTAAGAAAATTATAAATAAAAATTCAAAAAATAAAAATAATTTTTTTTAAAAGTGATCAAATGGGTGATGTATTTGGAAATCAGTTTGAAGTATCAACTAATTTTAAAATTTATTACTTTTTAATTAGATTTTAAAATTTATTGTATTTTTTAATCAAATTTCAAAATTTATTAAATTGTTTAACCGAATTTTAAAATTTGGTTCGTTTCAAAACTCATTGCTTTGAAATTTGTGGAATTTTGTAATTAGATTTTAAAATTCATTGAATTATTTTGAAATTCAATTAAATAAAGTGCAGTAGGTTTACAAAAAAGTGGTTGGTAGATGAGTGATGTAATTATAAGGGAAAAAAAATTATCCTTGTGAGAAAAATATTCTAGAAAGTTTAGAAATATAAGAAGAAAGTTGGAGATGCATAGAGAATACTCCGACTTTTACCTCAACGGCCTTAACAAAAAGCAAAGAGTTTCCCCTCTTGGTTCTTACACTCCCACAATTTCTAATTGCTTCTCCCTAATTAATAACTACACCTTACACGAATAAAAACATATCAAAGTACCTTTCATGAGAGATAACGCAAAAAAAAAAAAAAAGAAAAAAAGAAAAAAAAAAACTCATTTTGAAAACCTCGTCTTGAAATGCATATTGTTCTAGAAAACTCATTCGCAAGACATTTATGCCTTCCAATTTTTTTTTTTTCAAAACTCTAGTTTCAAAAATCTTATTTTGGAAATTCTAGAAAACTATATCCGAAAATATTTCATGATATTGAATTAAATATGTTTGTACTTGAAATCAAAATTCATTTTTAATCCTAATTTTGATATATTTTGGATTACAAATTTTAAAAGTGAATAAATATAATTTTTTAATTCAACAACTTTAAAGATTTATATGTTAAATGATGTTTTAGACTATAATTTAAAATTAAATGTGTTAAATGCTATAAACAATAAAATCAAAAATATTGTATGATACTAAACAAATTATTTTTTGTTGAATTAGAAAGACTAAATGTATTCACGAAAATTGTGTAAAATTTGAGGTAAAAACGAATTTCAATGTGTCAAAATTTTAAAATTAAAATCATATTTAACTCCAAAATATATATCCAAAAAAAACACTATTTAGAGGATAAAATTGTCATTTTAAGAATTTGGGGTGTGCAAAGAAACTATAGGATTACATGAAGTAAATGTTGAGAGTTTTGATTATTACTCATGACGGAACTTATTTTTATAAATTATTAAAAAGAAAAACCTTTTGGTCACAATTTGATATTGGGCTTTCCTTCATAACTTTCTTCATGCACTCTTGTATAAAAGAAAATTCATTTGGTCTTTTTTGATTGTGTAATATAGAAATAAAAAATTATTTTTAAAATAATACAATCCAAAACGAAATGACCTGTACATTTTAATTCGGAAATCATTCTTTTCTAAAAAAGACTTCCGGATTATATAATCTGAAAGTTAAAATATTTTTAAATTATATAATCCAAAAACCAAAAATGACTTTTGATTCGTGTACTTTAAAGGGTTTTTAATAAAAAAATCCGAAAATTATTTGGTTTTCAGATTATATGATTTGGAAAGTTTTTTTAACTTTCAATCTAAAAAAATTTAATAAAAAATTGCTTTAACATTGAAGAGAATAATCACATTGAAGTATGGGTTCATAAATATGGAAAAGGTCAATAGCTGAGTCATAATAATTAACATGGGTCAAAATCGAGGTTCTCTTTGCATTTGTTTGATTAATTAAAAACTTTAGTTGTATTAATTATGTACTTTAGTTGTAGGATAGGCCTACAACTTCATGTGAATTTGATGTTTTTTTTGATCTTTCATGCAAAAGAAATAGTAATTGCATATTCTTACACATTTGGCAAAATCATGTGGCTTCTGAAGATATTCATGAATGAGAAAGGAAAGGGAAATGGGCATGAACACTGGCACGTGACTCACATACCTTTGACATTTTGAGTTTCCATAGCCAATAATTCTATGCACATCTTTGACCAAAAATAGGAACACTGCCGAATAAGACCTCAGTAGAACAACAGTGCTATGCATGTCGGCCACAACCAAAGTCCATATCACATCAAAATTTTAGTTTTTAATCAAACCAATTAACGCCAATGCTATGTTTTCAAAGTAGATAATCATACAAGTATGATTCCATATAGTATAATAGACTCTAGCATATTAAAAATTGCATATAAACTCTCCCTCTTTTTTTAGGGTAAGGTATATATAATATAAGTACTTTCATAAACATAGTGTTAATTATATATGCACTCAATTCATATAACAAATGATGATAAAATGAACAAAATAATGAGATTACGTGCGAAGTAATAGTTTGTTGCTTTAGAAAATAATTTTGAACTGAAAAACAAACTGTTGGGTCTATCAAGGAGGAGGTTCACCAGGGAGATACAAACACCAATGAGATATAAATCCAACCATATAAAGGATCGACACCACTCTCTACCCAAAAACCTTAAAGGCAATGGGTTAACGGGTCTTTCATCTTTATATAGTGCTTTATTTCCTCATTTTTATCCAATATGGAACTTGGACTCGCACTTGCATTTCTTATGCATCAATAATTTTTAAATAGGTCAAACTATTTGGGTGCAAAACTTTTAAATAAAACCTTCCAAGTGAAACTCTTGTATTATCAAATTCTTTTGAATTAATTGATGTGAAGAATGGGAGACCATGATTTTCAATTGTGGTCCAAAACAAAACAAAATACTCATTTTCAATTGTTTTTATATGCATGCCAAACGCCCATAATCACGTGGTGGGAGGAGGTGTGCAACATGATTATGTCGAAAACATGAATTTGGAAGTCAAGTTCATTCATGCTCAACAATAAAGAAAGATATTGCTAAGTAGCATGCATGTTAATTCTATTTAGAGCTTTCATGCAAGAAGATTATATATTTTATAAGTTTCATTATATCTCTCAAAAAGATAAATCCAAATACTTTAAAGTATTTATCAAAAGTATTATTACAATTATTATTTTTTGTTCAAAATTTCTGCAATCCTTATCATTGTTTTTAGAAATAAATTCCACGTAAACATATGATTTCTGTACTAATAATAATAGTTTATATGTTACTGTAGGCCATGATTATTACAAGAATTATATAGTATATTCTTATGCTGTTTTTAAAATACTTTTTTGAATGATTATATGCTACGGTTATTTATAGGATTAGGAACCATTATTTCTCTGCACTTTTTTACAGTATTTTTATATAGTAATAATAGGTTACGGTGGTAAGAAAACACAGTCTATATTTCTTCTAAAAGTACGATTATGCCTATTAGTTTTTAACTACTAAAGACTACAATTTTTTGGTAAACATAATTCATTTAGGTAAACATAGGCTACAATTTTTGTTAAGTGAAATTTAAGCCTAATTTAACTTTACAAAATTAATTTGTAAAAGTGAATTTTTCACCTAAATATATATTTTAAATTAACCTTATCTTTAGTTAATGTAAGACTTTCAACGATTTCTTTATTGACTGTAGTCTACTAGATATAATAGACTACAATTTATAATCATAGTTTAAAAGGCTTCTTTTTTACTATGACATGATATACTATGATTTATTATTCTTAGTTTAACATAAAATATAATCATAGCCTAAACTCTTCCTTACGTTGTAATAGTGAAACAAACAATATATTTGTTGTGTAAGTTTATTATAAAGTGAATTTAAATCTAACCTATGAAGTTTACCTTCACTCGTAAAGATTCAAAAATATTGCTAAGATAATCTATACCATAGTTTAAATTTAACTTCATTAGTCTTTAGATCTCGTATTTCTTTATGTGATTCAATTCTACCATCTAATTTTTCTTTGTTTAATTAAGTCCTCATATTTGTAAAAATGATCCAGTTAAGTATTTTCTATTAGATTGACGTTAATATTGCATGCCGCATGTCAGTTCGTAGTATTTTTAAATTTTTTATTTTTTATTTTTATTTTATTTTAATTTTTTAAATTTTAAAAAACGAGCCAAGTATTATGTCATTGTCATGTCATGTAGCAACGTCAGTGCTACATGTCAATGTCTTGTATTTATTTTAGTTCCTGTAGTTGAAATCTTGATTGAATCAAGCTCCTGTTCCTTTTAAAATAGAGAAATTTTGTTCCTTTTCAAAGTGAGACCAAATTAATTATTAAACTCAATTACAACTTATATATACATGGTAAAATAATTTTTCAGAGACTAAATTGAATACAAGACACTACCATGTGACAATGACGCTAGCATGTAACATTCACACTAACACGTGACCCTTACACTGATACTACCACGTGGTACAATACTGACATGACACGTGGCAAATTGTTTTTAAAAAACAAAAAAATTAAAAAAAACTCGAAAATACTACAAACTAACACGTGGCATATATAGACACGACATTATTGCTAATCTAATGAAAATGACCCAATTGGATAACTTTTAAGAAAAGGAGGACTTAATTGAACCCAAAAAATTAAGAGACCTAATTGAATCATGAAAACAAATACGAGGACCAAAAGACCAATAATGCCTTTAAATTTAATTAATTCTTATATAATAAACTTTCAAAATAAATTTATTTTTATGTATGTATTATAAATTGATATTATTTTTAAAAAGAAGTGATATATGTCATATTACTTATAAATTATTAAAAAAAATCATATTAGATAGAATCAATATTAATAAATTTTAAAAAAATCATACAAAATATCAATACATTATTTCCAAATAGAAAAAACCTTTAATACAAGCTAAACTATATTTTTCTTATCTATTATTTATCTTTGAAACACAAAAGCACACTAGAAAAGGGGGAGCGGGGTTGAATAGTGTTTTAAAATCTTTTCGGCAAATCAACGTTTAATGATTCTTGCAAGGATTAGACAGTCTGCAATAGTTCTTAGACACTGGTGTGTTTAAAAGAGCGTTAAGGAAAAAATTTTATAAAGCAAAGCAATAACACGCAATTTTTATACGGGTTTGCTCCAATCTGAGCTACGTCTAATTCTCCCTTAAGACCTTTTAAGGGGTTCCACTAATCTTTAAAAAGATTACACAAGTTTTACTACTCTTGGTTTAGAACTATCAATCACTCTTGGTTTCAACCCTAGTCAACTGACTAGATCGTTTAACACGACTCAGTTAAAACACCAAGTTCTTTAATTCACTTATGAATTTACAACACAACCAAAAAGGTTTTTCAAATAAGTTACATATTTGGCAACTCTTAGAGAGATAATGAGTTTTCAATGCAAAGTAAATTTGAAAGACTTGTAAATGTTTTCTCTTTAAATGAAAGCTTTAGACAATGTAGAGAAAGAGAGACAAAGTAACAATTATAAATAGTAGAGTAAATATGCATGTAAGTAGATACATCCTTTTTCTTATTATTTTTGTTGTTTTGAAACATTGTACATTTAATGCTCTTTAATGCGTGTTCAAAACAAATATGTGCTTTTCAAGTTTTCTATCATTCAAACAAGATTTGATCATATAAGCATTTCTAAAAAGATACCAAGTAATTCATAAAGGTTTCATCGTGGGATGAAATTATCATTTGGTACAAGGTACCGTTTAGCCTATACAAGACATTTATAACAGTGCTTTGTTTAGTGATCTTTGTACAGTGTAAGAGCGTGTTTAGAATAATGTTACTCAACACATTTGTTTTTCGAGCGCTGTTTATAGCTTTTAGAGAGTTTTCCAAAAATATCATTTAGCAAATTATTTTGCAAGATATAGTGATAGCTTGTTCAACAAAACATATTGACACATTTTATAAGGATATTGTTCGATAGTGTGTCTACTAAGATATCATCACGTTTACCTAAAGCTTTTGTTTAAACATTCCGATCTCACGACACTTTTTCATAAGATGCCTCTCATTCAACGACATTGTTTTCACAAAGGTAATACTTTATGAAATGCTCATTTTGTTTATTGCTATTTGTTAAACTATAAAACATGAAAAAGTTAGATGCTCCGGTCTTATAGACGATCTTTTCTTAACAATCTCCCAATTTTTTATGTTTAATAAATACACAACTAAACGATATGATTTTCAGTCAGTGCAAGAAATATATTCGTATTTCAAAATCTTTCGAAAGCTTTGGGCATTGTGTAGTTGGGTTTAGTAGAAAATGTTTGAACAATATACCGGTTTAATATCATTATTATCTGAGTTGTATATGCATGAAGGTTAGGTTTCAATAGGTAAACAGAGCATATATAATCAAGACATACATAATCAGATATGCAAGGACATCAAACATATTATATTACATTAATATGAATATGTTCAATGTTATGTATGAAGACTTCTAAAGAATTAAGGACTCCCCCTGATTCTATGCTGTCTTAATTTTCTCTTTTCTTTCTATACGCTCTATTCGTTCCCCCTGACTTATATGTCCTACCGTCTATCATAGTTTTCTCTTCTCTCAAATTTTTTAGCATGTAATGTCTCCCCTTATGTGATAAAGATAAAAAAGGATGGGCTAGCATAAGCAAAAGGAAACATTTTCCACGAATAAGTGCTATATGTTTGTTTCCATTCTTCTATGGGTATGCTTTCTCTCACTCGTAACTCCCTTTGAGTGGTTTATCCTTTTTAAGAACAGTGAGGGAATGATTATTCTTTCGTGTAGTTCACTAGACTATTTAGATGATCAGATGAATCCTATTTCTTTTCTACTTTCTTATGATTTTAGTGTTATATGTTTATCATACCTTTCTAACATTTAATGTTGTTGAAAAAGTGGTAACATTTAAATATGCCATGAATGATTTATGACTTCCATACATCGTTATCACTGGATTAGATGAATGCGTATACAAATAAGACATTATCTAAGACATTGAACTATGCGAAGAAATGAGCTTAGATAAGAGTGATAAAAAGACTTAGTCAATCTAAATATTAAACAAATCCAAACTAGTAGAATATGTACTAATAACTTTGAATTATGGTTTCGCACCTACGATTATTGATGAGAGGAGGGAGAAAATGGTGGTTGGTTTTTAGGTTTTGATGGTGGTTGTTGGGTTGTAGGTAGAAGTTTGGTTGTGAGGTTGTTTAGGGTTTGGAGAATGAGTTGAATTTTTCTTGGTGAAATGCTTCAAGTTTAGCTTCAACTTTAGCATCTTGTTTCGCAAGAACATCTTGCACAAAGATCATGATGGCTTGGTTGATAAGTTGAGGTGGTGGAGGAAGAAGTGCAACAATTGGTAAGGGTTGATAGATGGCTAGGGTGGTTATTGGCTCATTTTGGGTTCTTGGTCTTGGATGTGAGTGATACCAGGGTTCACTGAGGTTTAATGAGGGTTCACCAATGAGTTTCTCCACTTCAATGACATCTCCATTAGAAGCCTCTTCAATAGTAGGTGGTGGAGTTGGAATTCTTGCTGGAAGCGTCTCTTCATGTTTTCTTTGTTGGTAGAGTAGTTTGTTAGCATTCTTGTAGATGACTTCTGATCGAGCATCCTTGTGACGAAGAAGAAGTTTGTCGAAGGGAGGACAACTAGGGAGATCAGGTATGAGTCAGTAGCCTACATCATCAAGATCTACCAAGAGAGCAATATTGAGGTCATCAAAGTGATAGACATAATTGGACTGTAGGAGACACACTCCTTTAGGATGTATTGCATCCTTATCATTCTTGAAGGACAAGGGACTTGTTGAAACATGAATGGGTCTAGACGTATTTGTTGCATTGAATATGCTTTGTCTCTAGTACAAAGAGGCGTTTGACTCATGATTTTCCGTGTGGATGTTCTTGTCCCATGTCTACCCAAGATTTACTAGAGATGACCTTGTAGGTGCAAGTCTTGGACATTTGATTGACTCTACCTTCTTTGACTTGAGAGATCTCTTATCAATGACAGACAATTTTGGCGTTATTTGTTAAGACAAGACGAGCTCGTCTATAACACTCTTTGTTTTGAAGTTTAAACAAACAAAATTAAACGAAGTAGTCTTGAATATGCTCACAGAGTGAAAACAGCCAAAACACTAAAAGTTAGTTAGGAACACTGGGTCTGAAAGAAAAGGTGTCCACACAACATTTCTAACATATCTAATTCATCAATGACCAACTAGAAAGAAGCGTCTATAAATGACTTTCAAAGATAAGAGTTTAATGCATAGAAAACCACAGTTAAGTCCAACTCAGATACGACATTAATGTCATAACTAGAAGAATAGGATAAACAGAAACATAAGAATTAGGCTCAAAATCCATAACATAGAAAAGCCTGAGGAAAAATCTTAGGAAAACAACTAGGTTAAAGTTTCCAGACGCAACGCTAAACGACTTACAAGTCAAAGCGTCTAAGAGAGTTATGCTAAATGCATAAGCTATACTATACACAATGGTAATCAGTTGAACTCTTAAGAAGAAAAAAGGTGTCGAGACAATTTCTTTGACTAAACTCTCTAAAAGCCTTAAATAAAGATCCAAAAACTTGTAGAAGAAAACACATGTTAAACGCTTAAGCTCTAAAAAGGCAATATCCCAAAAAGCGTTTATAACATACTAGACAATACCATGAGCTAAACCCTTTACTTCGTCCAATGATGAAGTTCTTACTCAACACTTGGTATCTTAGAGAGAAACTTAAATAATAAATGCTACCTCAACAATAGAAAATGTAAAATGCACTTTGTTGTTATGATAAAACATTAAATGTAATTAAAGGCTTAACATTCAAAAACAACAAAAATGATAAGAGATATTTGCTGCATAAACAATTTACTACACACATCCACCTTCTCTACTTGAAATATATCAGAAGTGACGTTAGTGAAAAAGAAGACATTCATGGAAGGTTCACGCCTTTAGAAGTCGTGACTGGAAAATAGTACAACCTACTTCTAACAAAGTACTGAAAACAACAAGTAAAACATTTAACTAAGAAAAATCCTCTTATAGGCTAAACAATAGAAAACATAAAAACCTTGATTGTTCTGAACAAACATTGAATCACATTAAATGCTCAACATTTAAAAACATCAAGGTAAATAGGAAAAATAACATATTTGCTATATAGACATCTGCTCTACCTAATGAGAGTTATAAATGAACGTTAAAAATAAGAAGATATAAGAAGAATGATTCGTTCATCAAAAGTTGTGCGAGATGAAAATTCAAATCCTCTTTTAAATAAAGTTTTTAAAAGTATGTCTGCTCTGACAAAAAGACTTCATCCTATGACAGACACCTACAATCAAATAGCTATGAAGATCATATCTCAAGACAAATTTCATCAAAATGGCTATATCACCAAAGGTGTATAAATAGAAAATCAATATAAGAAGAAGATGATGATGAAGAAAAGAACATAAGGATATAACATCATTAGAATCGAGCAAGGAAATCTCTTTGAGCTATTAAAGTCAAATCCCTTTACACAAGGGTATAGAGAAAGATAAGAGCTCAAGAAAAGGAATACTCTCAAGCCTTATCATAATACATGCTCCCTTTTGTAAGGAGAGAAAATAGAGTGATAGAGTGAAACACAGAGAAATACTCTCAAGCCTCATTGTAATATTTGTTTATTATGTATAAGAAGAGAGAGAAGAGTGAGAAACACCTATCAAGTCTGAAGACTGTATTGTATTGAACATATATCTCTTAGCGAGAGTAATAGTCTAAACAACTTGTAAGCAATCGGTTGATTGCAATTCTAAAGAGAATGAAAATATGTGTTGCTTAACTCAGTTGACTTAAGGAAATCTAGGAAATGTATAAGAGGATACTAGGATTGTCCAGTACCAGGAGTGGTGCGAATACTCAACTAGTCTAGGATAAATGAAGGTTATTCGTTGACTAGGGATACCAGAAGTGATGCGAATACTCAACTAGTCTAGGGTAACTGAAGGTTATTCGCTGACTAAGGATATCAACAGTGGTGTGAATACTCAACGAGTCTAGGGTAACTGAAGGTTATTAACTGATTATGGATACCAAAAGTTGTGTGAATACTCAACTAGTTTGGGGTAACTAAAGTTTATTCGCTGACTAGGGATACTAGGAGTGGTGCAAATACTCAACTAGTATAGGGTAACGAGAAGTTATTTGCTGAATAGGGATACTAGGAGTGGTGAAGAATATTGCACAACCAGGAGTGGGTGAAACTCAATTGAAGTCACAGTAACGTGTGGTTACTGTTGGATAGGGACAACTAGGAGTGCGTTAAACTCAACTAGGCAGTGTATCAGAAGGATAGTAGGAGCGCCTAGGGATACCAGGAGTGGTGAAGAATACAACACAACCAAGAGTAGGTGAAACTTAGTCGAGGTCATAGTAACAGGTGGTTATTGTTGGACAGGGACAACCAAGTGTGGGTTAAACTCGACTAGACGGTGTATCAAAAGGATACTAGGAGCGTATAGGGATACTACAAGTGGTGAAAAATACTGCACAACCAAGAGTGAGTTAAACTCAATTAAGGTCACAGTAACTGGTGGTTATTATTGGACAACGACAATCAAGAGTAGGTGAAACTCAAATAATCAGAGTAATAATGGTTACTCAGAATACTAGGGATACCAAGAGTGATTAGAATACTCAAATATACTTTTTAATGAAACCCTCTAAGTTAACTTAGATAAGAATTAGACGTAGCTCTAACAAGTGAATCAATATAAAAATCTATCGTGTAACATAATTTATCTCATAGACAATTATTTTTGAAAGAAAGCAATCACGTGTCACACAAGTCTTAAACAAGCACTGTCCTTTCAAAAGAATTTCTGCCTACCAAACTTTTGGAAAATGAGTTTAAGTTGGTCCTATAACTGATCTAACTTGAATAACGTTTATAAAGGAAGAATAACCAACTTACGAATATAAATCATGCCATGATCAGATTTACAACTGTGAAAAGAGTTACGAAAACACTATTCACTATTGCCTCAGGCACCACAAACACATTTCTTATGCGTTTGTTGCTATATTGATTTAGTTGTAACATTGTCAATGTCATGTTGATGTAGAACATTGTTGGAAGACCTCCCTTTACATCTAAGGGATGAATGATGGCAAATCAGGAAATATAAGTATAATATTTCACATTACTGATATGGACACCAGTGATTGATGATTGTTTTCCTTTTTCAAGATATTATCACATTGTCGTTCTTATCTCTTCTTCCTCTACAAAGTCATGATGAGTTGCAGAGGGGGAGGCTTGAGGAACATATGTGATTGCTTTTGTGGGTATATGATACGAGGGTGAATGAATGAGATTAAGGTAGGGTTCTGTGGTGATAACTGGTGGTGAAAGAGCAACGATGGGATTTAATGGTAGGTTAAGATAGGTTGATGAAGCTTTGTGATGGTACAATGGTTGGTAAGGAGGGATGTCATAAGGTATTTGCTCGATGTGTCTTGGGACGAGTTAAAAAATGGGTAGGTCTTGATGATCATCAGATGAGGGTTGATGTTCATAGTCTTTATTTTTTGAAAGGTGAAGGATAGGGTAATTGAAGTGTTGATATGGTTGGGGTTGATGGTTTGGTGGATAAAAGGATGTGTTGTTTAGGGTTGGTCTAGGTTTGGGACCATAAAATATAAATGGTTCAGGTTGAGCTCGATGATCAGTGGGTGATGATGGTCGTTCTTGTATTGATTAGGTAGCTAAGGCGTCATTAATGCAGGTTATTGTTGTGGTAAGGAGGTTGGATGATTGCATGGCTTTAGGGAGCGTTGAACAGTGGTAGACAATTCCTTAACTAGAATGTCTTACACCTCAAAAGATTTATGTATATATTTGGATTGTTGGGCGTCCACTCTTAGTCTTGTGGAGCGTTTGATAATTATCCGTTGTTGTTGGGGGGCTGGCTCTTGAGTAGTTACTTTACCCATTGGTTGAGCTCTTTTGTTGGATGAAATAGCTCGTTTCTTTAGCTATTTGCTAACAAGTCCATCATTAGAGTTAAACTGCTCTTCTAGACTTTGTTTTTCATTGGAGGGCATCTTCACTTTCTTTGCCTTTCTTGTTTTCGATACTTCCAGTTGAGAACGTTTAGTAATCGTTCCTCCCTTTGATTGTCGTACTTGTTCAATGAGTGGAAGAGAGGCTGCATTAGACGTCGTAGCAACAGATGGTATAGGGGATCGTTGAGCAACAACCAATTCTTCTTTCTATTGTCTAAGTAACTTTTCATTTTCATACTATTGCCTTATAGCCTTACAAAATTTCAACTACACTTAGATAGCGTGAAGCGCTCCGCGGAAGCTTCTTATTATGTGTGTTTCCTTCTGTTCGATATCCATGTGAGGTGGTGCTAATCTGTTTTGCCTTTCTTTGATAATCTTATTAATTTCTAAGGGAGAAATTTCAACAAGCTTCTTTACCTCTAACTGCATTTGTTTGACATTATCGATGTCGAACTTCTAACCCCTCATGTCACCATTTACTAGAATAACATTCCTTACTTGAGCAGGAATGGTTGGAGTGATCAACCAGTCCAAAATCTTCTGTTGTTCCATCAGTCTGAAGGTCAGGCTAGGGTAATAGCACCAATATACATAGTTCGCTAACCCCTAATAGTTCTTATAAAATTGATAAAGATCATGTATGGTAAATTAAATGGAATCCCTATCATCAAATGATAGATGGGAAATTTTCCTAGTTTAGTGACATGATAAAGTGAATTGTTCTTGTGAAGAAACATCTTGGAACAGACGTGTTGAAGAACTTTGGAAGGGAAATTGAGTTCCTTGTAGGTTATTTCCTTGCTGATGTGCACCTTTTTGAAATTTAAGTCATAGAGCACTCTTTCAACACTTCTTTTTGCTTCATACATGTTGTCTCACTCATCATAGTAATAATTGTCTACTCTGGGACAATTGATTGCATTAGCGATGGTTGTAGTGTTCACAACAATTTCTTGACCCGACACTTTTAAGACAATCTCTTCTTTTATGAGTTCTACATTGGTCAAGAACTGACGAATCAACTTATGGAGAATGGGAGAATCCCACTCAAAGAAACGATGAATGTTGCAACGGTAAGCATCCAACGAAACATCAAATCCATGGGCTCTTAAATCTTCAACGCCTGTACAATGCTCTAGGTATATCATGATTGGTTTGTCTTTAGTGCGTGTGATAAAGGATGCTCTCCTAGCAATATCGAACATTTCATCAATAGTAAGGACTTCTTCGAAATGAGCGACCATGGTTGTAGAGTACTTTATGGTGATTTTAGGTTTTAGGAATGAAAGGTCTAGAGAAGGATTGAGTAAGGGTTTGATAACTTTGAGAATACAATGGATGTTTTAGTTTGGCATTTATGAGGTGAGGAATAAAGGTAAAGTCCTGGAATTATAATCGTTAGGAATTTAAAATAAATGATCATTGCACATTTAATTCACCATGTACGACAATGGATGACGTGGAAATATGTATCCTACTTTTTAACCTAGACTATGTATCTGATAACGGTCTCAAAACCGTTATTTTCATGCATAAATTTGATATTAAAACACACCCTTTGTAGCTTAAAATGAGCTTAGAATCAAGTAAAACTCTTAAGTTGTGTTACATGGGAGTCAAAAGTTGTTTTTAGATATATTATGCTTGTTTTACATTATTTTGCAGGGTTTTTGATGAAAATGGAAGATGGCAATGAAGTAGGAAGGTTATAGACTTAAGAATGAAGGAGAAAAAGGAAGAAAAGAGGAGTCTGTGAACCGCTCAGCGGTAAATTCCACCGTTGAGCGTCCCAGTTCAAGGAAAAGTTGCTCTCTGGCGCCTAGGCGATGACGCTGAGCGTCCAGAGCGACAAGAGGCAAACTGCTCAGCGGTCATTTTAGGCGCCTGAGCGGTGGCGTGTGTTGAGGCAAACCGCTGAGCGGCCAATTTAGGTGCCTGAGTGGTTGTCTGTTTTTATATTTTGGATTTTAAGATCTTTCTGTTATCTTTTTGGCTTATATATAGCCCTAGGGCGAATCCAAATGTAATTTTTTTGGCAGAGAACAAGTCCATAGCAGCTCTATACCTTTGGAGGAGATTTCTTGGATGCTTAGGCTCCACTTTATCAATTCTAGGGTTTGCTTTTCCATTCTTCCATTTAGTTCATCTAGTTTCACCATGATTATGGTGAACTAAACCCTTAGTTGTTGGGGAACAATGTAATCTTTTGAAACTCTCATATATTGAAATTCTTGTTTACTTTATATGCTTGCATATGCTTAATTTATCAATTGTTGGGTTCTTTACCTTTGCTTAATGCTTCTACAATTTAACTCATTCGGTAGATGTTGTTTGTCTTTATTGATACGGGGACGTACGGTAATGTCATGAACTGGGGAGAATTCCTTGATTATGTTAATACCGCCTAGGGATAGGGGTAGGACGATCAATTGTATTTTGCTTCTGCTCATTATGCATTATTAGTTACTAGGGGAGGCTAGGGATAGCAAGCCGGTAATTAGTAATAGGCTCTTCTCACCAAGGGATTGGGTTAAGGGTAGACCAAGAAAGTTTGCATGGAAATATGATAAATAAGCAAAGTAAATAAGAAGAGTAGATATATGAGAGTGGATAAGATGAAATTGTAAACCCCAACAACCTCATTTATTCATAGTTTCTCTTCGTCAATTGAATTCTTGCATTTGCATGTTTATTTTTGTTTTGCATTTAAACAATTAAAATAATTTCTTTATTCAAGTCTTAAACGATTTGTTTACATGAAAGATGAGGCCTTAAGAGTCCTTTGGGAAGAAGAACGATATTGGGTTTACCAATTATTATTACTTGATACGATCTGGTACACTTGCCAGGGTCCTAACAAGTTTTTGGCGCCGTTGCCGGGGACTCTTGGTTTAACTTTTTCTAGTAGTGTAAACCGATTAAATTTGACTTGATTTTTATGTTTATTTTATTTTTGTTGTAATAAATTATTTCTAGGATTTTGTGCTTAATGTTTACAGGATGCAGTATTTACAAGAATTTGGTTCTAAGGGCACTCAATTCTATCAAAATAATTTCAATTACTGGTGGGAACCTCATTCAAGCATGGATCAAAATTGGAATGGAGAGGCAGGAGATCCACATCAACAATTACTATTAGGGCAATAGGTGTCTGTTTTGAAAGAGCAAATTAACAAAGTGGACAAGACATTGGAACCCCTTATCCAAATTACTCTCTCCTCTACAGAAGAGAATGAAGCAAGGAATAAAAGATTAGAGATACAGATTCGTCAATCCAATAAAATATTGAATTCTAGGGTTAATACTGAGGTTAACCCTCGGGAGGAATGCTAGGCCACTAGTTTTGAAAGTGATAATGTTGATGAAAAGATAGAAGAGATAGAAACAGAAAGGTTGAGTGAGGGAGATAAAGATGATGATAAGGCAGTGGTTGAGAATAAAGAAAAAAAGAGAAAATTTATGAAAATAAAGAAGAAAGAAAAAAATAAAAAAGGAAGAGAGGAAACAAGAAAAGATCATATGAAAAACCTCTTCCTCATTCAAAGAAGTATCATAGGAAGAAAATGAACTTTAAGTGCTTTATGGAGATCTTCAATAGATTGGAGATCAAAGCTCCTATGATTGAAACATGGAAACATGTGCTTGGTGTTCTCAATTTTATGAAGAAATTCAGCAGGAAGAAGAAAAAGAAAAGAATATCAAGCAAGGGGGTTATCCACACCTATTGATGGGTGGGGATCATCCCAGTTGTTGTAATATATTAGTTTTATTTTATGTAAATTAGTTGGATATTTAAACAATTTTGGGCAGCATCTACTAAGGGATGCTAAATTTGATGTATCCACTGAAGGATACAAGAAGGTACACCTACTGATAGGTGTTGGTAAGAATTGCACTTACTAATAAGTGCTAAACAGGTTTGGGTCAGGCTCATGACGTTAAACAAGCGCTACCTGGGAGGCAACCTTGTTAATTATTTGTTTTTTTTTTTTAAATTCTATCCTAAGGTCATTATATGTTTGCATGAGCATCTGAGAGGGGAAAGGCATGAAATTGAAAAATTGAAGGTTAAAATCAGGTGCAAAAGGGTGGAATTATGCAAAAGTAAGCAAAGAAGAGGGAATTTTTTTTCCTGTCCACCGCTGAGCGGTGGCGGCGCAGACTGCGCTTGGGCTTTTAAAAGCTCAACGTTTTTCGGTTCTGCACTTTTCGAAAACTCTCTTTGAAGCTCGCCCAAGCATTCTCTGTGAACCCTAGCACCCAAATTCACTTTCAAAGGTTTTCCAAAGGGATTTTCCCACTTTTTCTCATCACTTACTCACAAAAATTTCATCTGTCTATCATTGTCTTGTCAAAGTTTGAGGTTTTTGTTGAGGGATTGTACACTTAAGAGGCATTCATCATCAATTAAAAGGAAGTTAGCAAGCATCTAGTTTCTCCATTCAAGTAAGTTGTGCAATTTCATTCTTAGGGTTTCTAAATTTGAATTTAATGAAGAACATGCGTAGGAACATGATAAATTAGGATTTTTGAGTTCTATGCATGAGTTGATGAAATAAGAACTGTTTAAACTGATTGAATAGCATGATTTTGGTCTGGATTGATGATATTAGTGTTAGAATGGAGAATAGGGCGATTTTAAAAAGGTTTTTAAGAATCCCTAGTCACCACCGCTGAGCGGTCTCCTTTGACGCTGAGCGGTGGTGCAACTTGAGGCAAACTGTTGAGCGGCCAACTATGGTGCCTAGGCGGTTTGTTGCAGATTTTGTTGGATGCTTGATTTTTGATGCAGGGACACTGAGGGGCTTTATTTTTCTCTCAGTGGTGGGATGTGATCAGTTTGGAATTTAATTTATGATATACTAACCTCTAATGATGTATCTCTGTGTTATTTTGAATTTTATGCAGAAATGTCATCATCATCAAGAAGGGTGAAAACTCTTGGTAACAAAAGGAAGGAACCTGAGAGGCAAAGAAGATTTTATTCGCCTAGGTTCCTCTCCAGGAAACATGAGGAACATTTTGTGACTGTGCAGGAGAGGAGATTACTGATGGAGAGGAAGGCCACTTTTATCCCAAATTTGGCTCCTGAATTTGGAGCAGAAATCATGAGGAGAGATTGGGAGAGGTTGGCTACATATCCTGCACCTACCAGCATTGAATTAGTAAAGGAATTTTATACTAATGCTTTACCTAGAGGAGGAGTTGATGCTGGGAGATATATGAGCTATGTGAGGGGACATATCATCAGGTATGACTCTGACACTATTAATAGCTTTTTGGGCACTGAATGGCCAGGTGAACAGTGCCAGTATGCTGCACTTGTTGGGGAGTTCAGAGATATAGCATATATTGAGAGGGTTATGTGCCTTCTTGGAAGGCATTTTCAGAACAACCCTAATGGATTGCCCATCAACATAAAAAGAGCAGATTTGACACCTTTGGCAAAATACTGGATGGCATTCACTCATGCCAACATATAGCTGTGCTCACATGTTTCCGACATCACCATGCATCGGATCATTTTCATTTACTGCATGCTGAGGCAGTTGGATGTAAACATCGGGAAAGTCATTGCTGACGAGATTCAGAGTTGTGCTACTACTATGAGTAGCAGGACACCGTGGGGACATCCGTCCCTGATCACCTTTTTGTGTTAGCAGGCTGGGGTGGACACTGCAGTTCCACCATATGAGAGGCCTAGGAAGGCTATAGATGCTGCTTATTATCAGCAATACTGTGAGGAAGAGGAGGCAGCCGGAGCACCTAGAAGACGTCCTAGGAGAGCAGCAGCACAGCAGGAGCAAATACCTGCAGATGCACCGACACATCATGCCGAGCCATTCCAGATGAGGGACATGTATATGTCCATGATAGAGGCTAGGATGGAGGCTCTTCGCAGAGGACAGATAGCCACTGCTGAGATGATAGTAGGGTTGTATCAGCAACCACCAGCGCACATGTGGACTATGGACGAGTTCCATGAAGCTATGGCTTGGCCTCAGGAGCAAGCACAGGGCAGCAGGGCTGAAGCAGCTGAAGCACCAAATATGAATGATGATAATGAAGAGAATTTTGAAGATGCTGATGATGGAGACCAGGAGGACTCAGATGAGGACTTGTGTTGAGGGCATCTACTGATGGATGCCAGTACTTAGACAAGGATTTTTCTTTTTCTTTTGTACTTTGAATTTGTAGAATAGGTTGAACTTTTATTTTGTGTCTATGCTTGGCTTGTACAATGGTTCTGATGGTAGTATTAAAAATGCATGACAAGTATTGGATAATGATTGAATGTGGTTGACTGAGAATGTATGTGTGTTGTTGTCTGGTTAAATGATTCACTAATTATAAGAACAAATGTATTATGGTTCATGATTGTGATTGTGATACTAAGCAGGATAAATGAATGATGTGTGAGAAAGCATGTGTTTGAGGTTTTGAGCTCCAGAGTTCTTTCTGATATATGTACTGAACACAGGGAATCATGAATGATATTGCCTTAGTCTTGATAATTGATTGATTTGCATGCTTATGTTATATGATCAAGGCCATGTTTGGAAGCCCTTATCTAGCAAAAATTTCACCTAAGAAGTTTAAAATTTTATACCCTTTTTGAACCTTGGCCTTAAACAGGATAAGAACCCTTGATTTGAAATTATTTATCTTGAGTAGGGTTGAGAATAATCTTATGTGATGAAAAGGTTCAAGTTTGGGGTTGTATGGGGAAAATTGAAAGGCAAAAGAAGAGCATTGAGTTCAAGTATTGAAAAGAAAAAATGCATGAGTAAAGAAGAAAAAGAAAAAGAAAATAATAAAAGCATGAAAAAGGAACTCAATGCAAAATTGATAAAAAGGGAAGAAGTTGGGAATAAAGGAGTTTGGTAATAGAGAGAGTTTAAACTTGAACCTTTTCAATGATGAAATAGCTCTCTTAACTCAAGGATTTTGCAATCTAGAAAAACCAAATTTTCTTGATAGCCTAGCCTCATTATAAGCCTTGGAAAAGTCCTTGTGATGGTATTTGCATGTAAGGATTTTTATTGTTTTAGATAAATGGCAATATTGTTTTATATGACATGTGAATAATAAAGAGTGGAGTGATTTCTTAAACACTTAAATGATTGAGTGAAACACTTACTTGGTAGGAATTGTTGAAATCCATCGTTACATCTATGCTTAGTGGATTGATCATTCATGAATAAAACATCTATTGGGAAATATTGAAGTAGGTGAACTAGATTGGATTGAAAGCATGCTTGCATTTTAGGTAGGATTCCACTGAAAATCAGAATTAACTTGTCATGAAGAAAAGGGTTTTGAAAAGTGTAGAACTATTTGATGAAAAATTGGAAGGCCAAGTTTTGTTTTGTTTTCCTTGAGGACAAGCAAAGTTTTAAGTTTGGGGTTGTGATAATGGTCTCAAAACCGTTATTTTCATGCATAAATTT
This sequence comes from Vigna reflexopilosa, assembly GCA_027742785.1. NCBI lineage: Eukaryota > Viridiplantae > Streptophyta > Magnoliopsida > Fabales > Fabaceae > Vigna > Vigna reflexopilosa. Next base: position 26,784,865 of record CM050918.1, read on the forward strand.
GATATTAAAACACACCCTTTGTAGCTTAAAATGAGCTTAGAATCAAGTAAAACTCTTAAGTTGTGTTACATGGGAGTCAAGAGTTGTTTTTAGAGATATTATGCTTGTTTTGCATTATTTTGCAGGGTTTTTGATGAAAATGGAAGATGACAATGAAGTAGGAAGGTCATAGACTCAGGAATGAAGGAGAAAAAGGAAGAAAAGAAGAGTCTGTGAACCGCTCAGCGGTAAATTCCACCGCTGAGCGTCCTAGTGCAAGGAAAAGTTATTGTCTGGCGCCCAGGCGGTGACGCTGAGCGTCCAGAGTGACAAGAGGAAAACCGCTCAGCGGTCATTTTAGGGGCCTGGGCGGTGGCGTGTGTTGAGGCAAATCGCTGAGCGGCCAATTTAGGCGCCTGGGCGGTTGTCTGTTTTTATATTTTGGATTTTGAGATCTTTCTGTTATCTTTTTCGCTTATATATAGCCCTAGGGCGAATCCAAATGTAATTCTTTTGGCAGAGAACAAGTCCACAGCAGCTCTACACCTTTGGAGGAGATTTCTTGGATGCTTAGGCTCCACTTTATCAATTCTAGGGTTTGCTTTTCCATTCTTCCATTTAGTTCATCTAGTTTCACCATGATTATGGTGAACTAAACCCTTAGTTGTTGGGGAACAATGTAATCTTTTGAAACTCTCATATATTGAAATTCTTGTTTACTTTATATGTTTGCATATGCTTAATTTATCAATTGTTGGGTTCATTACCTTTGCTTAATGCTTCTACAGTTTAACTCATTCGGTAGATGTTGTTTGTCTTTATTGATACGGGGACGTACGGTAATGTCATGAACTGGGGAGAATTTCTCGATTATGTTAATACCGCCTAGGGATAGGGGTAGGACGATCAATTGTATTTTGCTTCTGCTCATTATGCATTATTAGTTACTATGGGAGGCTAGGGATAGCAAGCCGGTAATTAGTAATAGGCTCTTCTCACCAAGGGATTGGGTTAAGGGTAGACCAAGAAAGTTTGCATGGCAATATGATAAATAAGCAAAGTAAATAAGAAGAGTAGATATATGAGAGTGGATAAGATGAAATTGTAAACCCCAACAACCTCATTTATTCGTAGTTTATCTTCTTCAATTGAATTCTTGCATTTGCATGTTTATTTTTGTTTTGCATTTAAACAATTAAAATTAATTTCTTTACTGAAGTCTTAAACGATTTGTTTACACGAAAGATGAAGCCTTAAGAGTCCTTTGGGAAGAACGATATTGGGTTTTCCAAGTATTATTACTTGATACGATCTGATACACTTGCCAGGGTCCTAACAGTATCATAGGTACTGTTGTGCTTTCTGCTAGACGTGGCTTATGCATGTACATAATTATCTGTAGACAATCTGTCTTAGACATTGTTAGGTATGGCGTCGTTTAGACGATGAGTCTTTGACATTTGTCTCTAGATGCTATATGAGTTGTGATTGATACATTAAGTTAAATGTACTCATTCAACGTTTTCCATGCTATGGAAGATGATTAGACAATTTGTTCAAGACGATTTGTCCTAGACCCTACACGATGTGTTCAAAAGGTGTGTTCTACGAATTAAATGCAACTAAAACAATGTATCTGCTATCACATAATTAGTTTATGCTATGCATATCATGTCATATGTTTAAGCAATTTATATAATTATAAGGAATGACATTCATACGTTTCCTTCCAGTGTTTGTGATCCTATCCTTCATTTTTTTTTTGTGGTTGCTCTCCCTTTTTTATTCTCCCAGCTTGGGAATATACAGCTTCCTTTTTTATTCTCCCTTTTTTACTTTCGATCGTCCAGAACATCTGCAAGTGGAACAATTTGATTTTTAGGTACCCATATAGCTTTAGGTCTCTCTTATTAGTTGTACTTATTTGTTTCTTTTTAGGTAGGGATTCATAAATAGATCTTTTAGTAGGTTTAAAGACATAATATGTATTATTGCTATTGTGTTCGAAACTTAGTTTGTGTGCAGGGTGCTTGCAATTTTTGATGAGGAGTCTTAAGCATTTGGTTCCTCCAAAATCTTTGTTCAACGCTTCAAGTAGAATGTCATTTTCACGTAAAGTCTTTTGTGATTATTGTGTTTTCTACAAGCTTTTTATTTTTTTCAAACAATTTTATCATTTTCTCTTTCTGAGAGATTTAACTTACTTTCCAAATTAAAGACATTGTTTTTTAAAATTTTTACACTATTCTTGGATTATGTTAATTGAGTTTTAAAATATCATTTTCCTTTTGAAATTCTTTTGTTTTGTTTCTTTATTTTTTGACAAGTTTTTGCTAGATGTTTACAATTTAATAGTAATCAGTAATAAGCTTCAATAACTGAGTCTAAGTAAGAAAATTCTACCTCATTGTCAGAGTGTTCTGATGATCTTTCAAGATCATTCACTTCTTCAGAGTTGTCTAATAGGTTGCCATCATCGTTTGCCATGCGGCAGATATTTTCTCCTTTTTTTTCAAATTCAGAGATGTCTTCAACTTCCCATGTGTTGACCAGGGCATCCCATATTTCCTTTGCTCCTTTGTAGTCATGAATTTTTATGTATTCCTCTTTAGACAGAGCACACATTAGTCAGTTACGAGCTTTAGAGTTTAGTAAGTACCTGTGTTTTTGCTCGTCAGTGCATTTTCTTTTTGCAAGTAGCTCTCCCTCTTTGTCAAGAGGAATATAGTTGCCATCCTCGACTACATCCACAAGTCAAAGTGAAAAGATTCAAAGAATGCAATCATTCTTTGTTTCCATTAGTTAAACTTGTCTCTTTTGAATAAAGGAGGACATTTAACATGGTAGCCTTCGTTTTCTATGCCTCAAGATTGTTTCCTCGAGTCATGTTAAGAGCTAACTCCGCAAGATTAGCTCTGATACCAACTGAAATAATTGGAAAACATTAGAAGGGGTTAGTGTTCAGGAAAATTTTTTGCCCAAAAAGATCATTTAACAACTTTGTAGAATTAGACGGTTTAGACAAGTTGTTAGACACTTGATTAATGAAGTATTGTTTAAACCACAAGCTCAGGAATAAAAAAAATTTCAAGCGTTTTAACAAAGCTACTGTAGTGTTTTAAGAAAGACAACTCTTTAAGAAGGCGGCGTCTGATAAAAGAACGTTTATCAATAATTAGCTTTGCAAATAAGCAACTACAGTGTTTGTAGATAGTATGTTTTGCAAAGGCGAGGCAATAAACACACAATTGTTTTATACCGGTTCACTCAACAAAGGTACGTCTAATTCTCCTCTAAGAAATCTTATAAGGTTCCACTAGATTTTCAATAAGGTTACAGATGAGTATTAGTATCATTCTTGGTTACACTACTCAATCCTAGTAACAATTGTTACGCTAACTAGAATTGAGTATCACCTACTCCTACTTGTGCAGTATTCTTCACCATTCTTGGTATCCCTAGACAATCCTAGTATCTTCCTTATACATTGCCTAGTTGAGTTTCACCCACTCCTAGTTTCCACTAGACAATCCCGGTATCAACCTGATACGTTGCCTAGAACTTAGTTTCACCCACTCTTGATTTCCACTAAACAATCTTGGTATCAACTTGAAACGCTGCCTAGAACTGAGTTTCACTACTCTTGATTTCCACTAGACAATCTTGGTATCAACCTGATACGCTACCAAAAACTGAGTTTCACCCACTCTTGGTTTCCACTAAACAATCCTGGTATCAACCTGATACACTGCCTAGTAATCATTTAACTCAACTGAGCTAATCCACAAGTATTTCAATTCTCTTCAAAATGTGCAATCAATCAGATTGCTTACAAGTCTTAGATGATTACTCTCAAAGAAAGGATGTGTTTACAATACAACTCTATCTAAGAGATTATGTAGAATTTTCTCTCTTCTTACAAGTGTAAGCTTGTGACTCTATGAGGCTTAGAGTTTTGTTCTTTCTTTGGTATTTGTTTTACTTCTCAGATGATATCTTTCATGTTCATGTGCCTATATATTCTCTTGATCTTCTCTTCAAGGATCTTCTATTTATAGGCTTCATGAGAAAATATATGTTAGGTAGTGCTCGCTTTCTATCTTAAGATCTTCATAGACTTTTCATAAGTAGCAGCCATAGGTTAAAGTCAACTTGTCAGAGTAGACATACGTTTTCAGTACTTTAATCAAAGTAGGTTATACGAACTTTTCAGTGCGACTTTTAATGGTGAGAACATTCCATGAATGTATTCTTTGTTTCTAATGTCCACTTCTGACTTGTATATGATGGAGCAGGTGGATTCTTGAAATAGGCAACTACAAAGAGTAGAGTAGATATGCATGCAAGCAAATATGTCCTTTTTTCTGATCGCTTTTGTTGTTTTTGTTAAAAAAGAAGTGCTTCGTTTCTCACACCAAGAGGGGGGTGAATTGGTGATGTGTAAAAACGTTTGCTTTTAAAATCTTTTTTGCAAAACATGATGTCTTTGTAATTTTCCTGAATCAAGTAAATTTGTATGTAATGAAATAGTAAGCGTATTTGAATGCAATGACAGTATAATTGACTTAATGTAGAGAGAAGGGATAAGAGAAATCAAACACTGCTTTTTATAATTGTTCGGCCAACCTACCTACATCCAGTGTCCTTCCACTCAACCTGAGATGGAAGCCAATGCACTATAGAGATCTGAGTTTTTACACCAAGGTTTTTACAGCGACCTCACATCAAAATGTAAAATACCTCTCTAACCCACTAATCTAATATAGGCAGTACACAAATCAGACAAGCAACAAGAACAATCCTCTTTTGCTGTCAACCCCTTTGAGATACCCCTCAAAGTCAAGAACCACGTTCTTCTTCTTGTATACACTACAGGGAATCGAGCAACTCTCAGTGTTTGCCAAAGCTTTCTGATCACGTAGTAAGCACCTTTCTGTGTTGAACGATCAGTCTTTTCCAATCACACAATCTTGCTACCCAAGAAATCCTCAAGACTTTATCTCCACGGTAATTCTTGATTCTTGGAGCTTTTCTCTCTTCTGTAAGATTACAAAGCATACACTGAAAAGATATGAAGTGTAAAGATCAATTCTTCCTTACAGAAATCAAATCATGCGTCAATATATAGTATTAGACAAATCATACGCATTTTAATCGATTACGCTAGTAATCTAATCGAATACATTTCTCAGTTATAACAGAATAATAGCAGTCAAATTCATTAATTGAAAAAATAATTAATGTAATCGATTTGTAATAAATGCTTGGTCAACATATTTAAAAATATGACCTTTATGACAGTTATGTCAAGCATTTAAACATTTTTCAAATCAATAACAAACTTAGTCGAATGCAAGAGGCATGCAATCGATTAAGTAGAAACACTTAGCACATTTTTGAAAACTTTTCTTCTTAAAATTCATCACAGCACACTTGAAATATATTTATGCAAATATACGAGTTTTAATCGATTTCACCAATAATGTAATTGACTTAAAACTTGTTGTTTTGCCACACTTTAATGTTCAAACAGCATAAGCTTGGTGCTTGTGGCTTTTCATTTCCGAAAACTCATATTATGCATACACAGATAAAATCACATATCAAACACAGTGGTATGCATTGATCAACACAATATGTTCACATATATGCTTGTACAAATACAACACAGTAAGCATATAAGCATGTAACATAGTACATACACATGTGTTTTTATTTACTATGTGTTGTCATCATCAAAAACACAGATATCACTGAGATTGTGGGTTCAGCTAAACCTGTGTTCCCCCTATCAACAATATCAATAGTTTTGAAACGTTGTGCATTTAATACTCTTTAATGCGTGTTCAGAAAAACTATGTGATTTTCAAGTTTTCTATCGTTCAAACAAGATTTGATCGTTTAAGCATTTCTAAAAAGATACCAAGTAATTTATAAAGGTTTCATCATTGGATGAAATTATCGTTTGGTACAAGGTATCGTTTAGCCTATACAAGGCATTTACTAACAACGCTTCATTTAGTGTAAGAGCATGTTTAGGACAGTGTTATTCAACACATTTGTTTTTGGAGCATTGTTTATAACTTTTACTGAGTTTTCCAGAAACACCATTTAACACATTATTTTTTCAAGATATAGTGAGAGCTCGTTCAACAAAACATATTGACGCATTTTATGAGGATATCGTTTGATAGTTCCTCTAGTAAGATATCAATGCTTTTACTTAAAGCTTTCCTTTAAACATTTCGATCTCAAAATACTTTTTCATAAAATGTTTCTCATTCAACGATATTGTTTTTCACAAAGGTAATACTTGGTCAAATGTTCATTTTGTTTATCACTATTTGTTAAACTTCAAAACATGAAGACGTTATACGGTCCAGTCTTATAAACGATCTTTTCTTAACAGGTTTATGCTTGTTATCAAGTATGAAATGTTTTAAATTAGTAAGGTGAATCCTACTAAATTTTGGATGTTACATTTTGGTATCAAAGTAAATTGAACCTTAAGAGATTTGAGGGAAATGGGTTCTATGTTTTGTTATGTTGGTTCTATGTTTGTTTTAGTGATAATTGTTGAAGAGTTCAGAACAATCCATTGTTAGAATGATTGTAGGGATTGGTAGTTGATTATGTTATTTTGGAAAAGTATAAATGTCTATAGAAGTTTTGTGGGAGGTTTCGCAAGGTTGATAGCTTCTTTAACATGGTTAATACAAAAAGATCATTCTTTTACGTGGAGAGAAAGGTGTGAGGAGAGTTTTTAGAAATTTGAAGAAGAGGTTGATCAATGCCTCCTTATTGTTTATACTTGTCACAGGAAGGCATTTTGAGATTTACTGTGATGAATCACCCTAACAGATTGGGGTGTGCTAGTATAGGTGAAAAGGGTGGTGTTTTATACTTCTCAACACTTGAAAGTTATGAGAGGAATTGTTCTGCTCATGACTTGATGATTGTTGGAGTAGTGTTTACTTTAAAATAATGGAGATATTATCACTATCCAACATATAAAAGTTCAGAAGATAAAAGATCCATGCTAAAATTTAATTATTATTACTTTAATATTTATTCTTTGTATGATTGGTGTATTATAATTTTTATTAGTGTATAAAAAAAATATTTCATTAAAATTAAAAGAATGAAAGTAAAGAAACGTTTAAAATATTTTTAAATTTGCATATCTATTTTCTTTTTGTAATTATTTTAAAAATATTTTTAAATTTTATCAACTTTATTTCATTAACATTTACAAATTTTTGTAAGCAAATCTTTGATTTTCAATTGAATGAAAATTAACACAACAGGATCTTGAATTTTCATGATACTCATTATTCCCATACACAGTAAAAGAGAACTTACCTCGATCCATTGTGCACTTCTTCCTGTCGATTTTCTTCCTGTCAATGTTCTCCCTTCTCTTACTTCTCTTTAATGTTTTCTTAATGATATAGAAGTTGCAGGATGTTTTTCTCTGTCAAAGTCATAGTTTCTATGTCTTTCCTGAGAATGATGTTTTTTCTCTTCACTTTTCATAAACTTATCGTGTCATCCGAAGTAAAAACTTTTCCTCTTTTATGATATTTAATTAACTTTAATAAAATACCAAAAATACCCTTTTGAAGTGAGAAAAGAGGGATTAATTTTAATAACTCTAAAATAATCCCAATAACTTTAATACCTTATATTCTAATAATCATCACATTAGAATCTTTACATCAAAGTTATACTTTACATTACATGAACCAATGTTAATTATTAATATAATTTAACATTCTCCCACTTGGTTCATGTGATGACTTGAAGATCTAAAACTAAACTTTAAGTGCGCACCATTCATAGAATTATCAAGTCATCATCCTTATATGAATTGAAATGATCGGATCATGGCGGGCAAAAGTCATGAACGACAAGATTCCTTCCATGTATCACATAATTAAACCAACTCAACATAACTTTAATCAATCTTATAACTTTTATGTCTCTAAAAGAGATCTATCATGTCACCACAATCAATAATACATGTATATAACTTAATATGGATAACAATAAAATAAAGAAAAACATAACTTTAATTGAATTCACAAGTGTCATGACAGTACAAGCATATAACTATACATATCCATATAGATAGATAACATCATCATGTTAACATTGACTTATCCATAATGCCCATACTTTCAACATGGCCAATAAAAGTTTTGGGTGGTAGTCCTTTAGTTAACGGATCTGCTATCATCAAATCCGTACCAATATGCTCAATCAACACTTTATGTTTCTACACTTCTTCTTTGACCGACAAGTACTTTAAATCCATGTGTTTAACACCCTTTGAGTACTTGTCATTTTTAGAGAAGAAGACGGCTGCGGAATTATCACAATAAATCCTTATCGGCCTAACAATACTGTCAATAATGCCAAGCCTCAATACAAAGTTCCACAACCACAAAGCATGAATCGTGGCCTCAAAGCATGTCACGAATTCAGCCTCCATAGTGGAAGTAGCAATGACTAATTGTTTTGCCCTTTTCCAAGAAATTTCTCCTCTAGCCAAAAGATAGACATACCTAAATGTGGATTTTCTTGAATCCACACATCCAGCATAGTCTGAATCCGAGTAGCCAATCACTTCAAGATGATCTGACTTTCTATAGGTGAGTATGTATTCTTTGGTACGTTGTAAGTACCTAACAACTTTCTTTGCAGCTTTCCAGTGATCCATCCCGGGATTACTTTGATATCGGCCTAACATTCCAACAGCAAAACTGATATCTGGCCGAGTACAAGTTTGAGCATACATCAAACTCCCAACCACTCACGCATAAGGAATGGACTCCATGGCCTTTCGTTCCTAATAATTCTTGGGACATTGCATTTGACTAAACTTGTCCCCTTTTTGAATTGGAACTATTCCAGGAGAACATTTTTCCAATCTGAATCTCTCTAACACTTTGTTAATATAGCCTTTTTGAGACAAACTTAACAATCCTTGTGATCTATCACGAAATATTTCTATTCCTATCACATAAGATGCCTCATTCATATCTTTCATTTCAAAGTTGCTGGAGAGAAACTTCTTTACATCATGTAACATATCAATATCATTAGCAGCAAGAAGAATGTCGTCAAGTTTCTTTTCATGTGGATTGTAAAACCTTACTTCTGCCGGACAACCCCAAACATGAAGATGTCTTAAACTGGGTTTCCTTCCAGTCCATAGTTCATAAGGAGTTTTAGAAACTGCTTTGCTAGGAACCCTGTTAACCAGATATACAACATTCTTTAATGAATACATCCACAAAGATAAAGGAATATTACTATGACTTAACATAATCCTAACCATATCCATAAGAGTACGATTCCGCCTTTCTGCTACACCATTTTGTTGTGGTGTATTGGGCATTGTATATTGTGCACATATACCCCGACTTTCAAGATACTTTGCAAATGGACTTGGACATTGTCCACTCTCATCTATTTTACCATAATATTCACCACCTCTATCAGATCTCACCACTTTTACTTTTCTATCTAATTATCTTTCCACCTCATTTATGAACACCTCAAGGGCGTTCACTGATTGAGATTTTTCATGCAATAGATATGTATAACAATAACGTGAGAAATCATCAATAAAGGAGATAAAATATTTTTCACCACTCCAAGATTTAGTGTCAAAAGGACCACAAATATCAGTGTGTATTAACTCAAGAAGTTGACTGCTTCTTCTGGCGGGATATTTTGATATGTGTTTTGTTTGTTTACCTTTAATACAATCAATACATACATCCCAGTCATCAAAATCCAATTGAGGTAAAATTTCATTTTTCACTAACCTCAACATCCTTTCTTTGGATATGTGACCCAATCTTTTATGCCATAAGAAAGCAGAACATTCATTTCTTGCACTAGAATTTCTATCAACAACACATTAAACAGGGATTCAGAAAAATTAACATCAAGATTTAAATGATATAAACCATCCACTAATGTACTAGAACCATAACAGTACGAAAGTTTATACAAATGAAAAATAGGATTTTCAATCTTAAAGTTAAAACCTAAACAATCCAACTTTGCAACAGAAATTAAATTCCTAGCACAACTAGGAACATAGAGACACTTTTCAAGATTCAGACAATAACCAGTGTCTAGAATCAATCTGTAAGTCCCAATTCCTTCTATCCGTGCCTTCATTCTGTTTCCCATATATAAATACTTTTCAGTTCCTTTTATGGGCTGGATTGAAAGGAATCCCTACATAATATTAGAAACATGAGTGGTAGCTCCAGAATCCAACCACCAGGTATTATTAGGCACTTCAATAATATTTGCTTCAAAACTTATAGAAACATAAAAAGTACCTTTCTTTTCGAACCAAGATTTTCTTTTCAAACAATATTTCTTGAAGTGACCTACTTTCTTGCAAAAGAAACATTTCTGGTCCCTCTGGATATTGCCCTTATTAAATTTCATTGGGGCTTTGTCCTTCTTGTTCTTCTTTCCTGATTTGGCTTTACAAAAGCTAGCACCTTCATGAGTTGTGAGATTGATAGAATGATCTTTCATTTTCTTCAATCTCCCTTCCTCTTGTACCAACATGGCTTTGATTTCTTGAAAGCTCCATTTATCCTTAATAGTGTTATAGTTCACTTAGAATTAGCCAAATTCAGGAGGAAGAGAGTTCATGATGAATTGTACTAGAAAAGACTCATTCACTTCCATTCCCATTGACTTCAATCTTGCTGCTATATTAGCCATTCTAGTTACATGTTCATGTATGGTTTGTGACTAGTCAAACTTTTTGGTAGTCAGCTCACTCATAAGAGTTCCCACAATAGACTTGTTAGTTATGTCTGATTGTGAATACTCCTTGATCATTTTCATGAATTCCTTTGCGTTTTCCGTTCTGGGCATAAAAGGTTTTACTTTCTCTGCCATATACATGCGCATCAAGTTTAGTGACAACTTGTTAGACCTATGCCAAGCCTCATAAAGAGACTTTTCATCACTTGTACTAGTCTCTGTAATGGCTGCGGGCATTTCATCCATCATAATAGCCATATCCAAGTCTAAAACACCCAGTTGGAACTGGATTTGTTCTAACCAATCAGCATAATTCAGCCCATTAAACTTGACCACATTGTTGCTCAAACCTGATAAATTCATGTAAGCTGGAAATAATACACAAGCTCATACATTAATGCTTTGATTAAAACTCATGGATTCAAACAAATTACTACACTAGTCATACATTCAAGTTCACCTTTGGGTGACACTTAACTGATAGGTAATCAATTAAGTCATTCATTTAAGTTCACATTTGGGTGATTCTTAAACTGACAAATTTCATATATATACTTTAATAAACAACCAATCATACATAAGTCTATATGTATGCTATCTTTGGATATACAAACATATACTAAGTACATGAAATGTTTCACTTTAATGTCATCAATTATAAACAATGGTTCACTTTTGGGTAATTCATAACATCTTTACATCAATGACTAATTACTCTCCGAAATTCAATCCAAATACATATAATTCATAAAACAAAATTATATCATATATGTCAATAAATACACTTTTCAAATTAAAAGTATATGAAACCTTCCAACTTTTAATTCATATTTAATTTCCATTTCAATGCAGTAACAATAACCATGTTTACAATATAATAATAATAATAAGGTTTAATACCTATTTTGGTCCCTCTTTTGGGAGGGTTTGTTCAAAGTGGTCCTCCCTTTTTTAAAATGTTCACTAAAGTCCTAGCTTTTGCAAAAGCTGTGCAAGTTGGTCCTTTTTGGTAACGACGTTAATTTTGCTAACGACAGAGCTGCCAGGTGTCTAATATCTGATGATGTGGCATTGTTATGTGTTTTAAAAAAATAAATAATTGTGACGTGTAAATTAATATAGTTAGGGTTAAATTAAAAAATGAATTTGGGGTAATTTGGGGTGGGTAATTAAGTAAATCAATTGTGGTCAGAAGATTATTTGGGTAAAAATTGCGATTGGGATTGGGAAATTTTGGGCGACTTAGGGTTCATCACGCATCTTCAATGCAATCATCTCCATCAGCGCTCTAGGGATTTTTTGGTGTTCCAGCCTCTTCGTCCAGCGTCGTGGTTCATGAAGGAGCTTGTTTCGTTCACCAACGTTGTTGAGGTTAGTGTTCTTAGTTACTGATCGCATTATTAAGTCTTCGTCATTGATTCATTATGTTTATCGTGTTTAATGGGTGGAATTGTGTGTTTGTTTTTTATGGGTGGCTTAAAATATGATTTTATTTGTCGTTTTCGGTGTTGAAATTGGTCTCGTGTTGGGTGTTGAGATTGGTCCCCTGTTGGGTGTTGAAATTGGTCCCCTGTAGGGTGTTAAATTGGTCCCATGGGTGTTAATTTATGAAAGTGGTCCCCCTTTTCATTTGCAGGGTAGGGTTTGGGATGTGTGACGATAGGTTTAAGGTTGTGGTCCACCACGGTGGGACCTTGATAAAGGACGTGTGTCCCTTTAAGTATATAGGTGGGCAGATATCTTCTTGGGACATTGACCTCGACACATGGAGTTATTTTAGAGTGGTTGCTTCAATTAAAGAAATGGGTTACATGGAAGTAGAAGAGTTAGTTTACAGCATTGAAAATATTTTACATGGCCTATATGACGATAGTGGAGCTATGAATATGATGCAAGTGGCTAAATGTTTGGGGAAAGTGGACTTATTTGTTGTGCATAAAGTTAGCGAACCAGAGGTTGTGGAAAATGAAAATGAGAATGAGAATGAAGTTCTTTACCTTTGCCAAGGGCCTGTAGAGAGTGGTGAGGGTAGTGGGTTTGAGGCTGTTGTAGAAGAAAATGGGGAGGAAGTTGGTGCAGTTGAGGTGGAGGTAGTTGGTGCAGTTGAGGTTGATGAAGTTGGTGCAGTTGATGTTGATGAAGTGGGTGCAGTGGAGGTTGATGAAGTGGAGGTGGAGGTGGAGGCAGTGGAGGAAGTGGAGGTGGAGGAAGTGGAGGTGGAGGCAGTGGAGGAAGTGGATGTGGAGGAAGTTGGTGTAGTGGAGGTGGAGGAAGTGGGTGCAGTAGAGGTGGAGGAAGTGGGTGCAGTGGAGGCAGAGGAAGTGGAGGAAGTTGAAGTGGAGTCTTTGGATGAAGTACAAAACAGTAGTGAGGAAGAAATGCAAGTGGATTCTTTGGAGGACAGTGATGAAGATTACATGGTGGAAGATATTGGAAGGGGGTTGTCTGATGATGATTCGGAGTCAGAACAACTGTTAACTCTAGAAGATAGTGGTAGTGAGGAGGATGACAATGCAGACAAACCAAGTCGATGTCGGTTTCCTACATTTGGAAAGAAGAAGTCAATGGTAGATTATAAATGGGAAGTTGGTACTATTTTTAATGATAAGGAGGATTTTAAGGAAGCAATTAGAAGTTATGCTATTCATACTGGGAGGGATCTTAAGTTTGTAAAGAATGATAAGCGTAGGGTTCGGGTGAGATGCATGGGTGCGCAAAAAAAGTGCCCATGGGTAGCTTACTTAGGATATTTGCCAACAAGAAAGATTTGGCAGTTAAGGAAGATTGTTGATACCCATGCTTGCAACAGACAACTAAACATTAAAATGATGAATAATAAGTGGTTGAGTCATGAAATAGATAAGTCGTTTCATGATAATCCAACTATAAAGGTACAAGATATACGTAATAAAGCTCTAAGGAAATGGAACACCAAGGTATCAATTTCCAAAGCAAGAAGGGCCAAGTTAATGGAAACAAATGAACGTGAAGGAGATTTTAAAGAGCAATTTAAAAGGATTCATGACTACGGACATGAGGTGTTGAGAAGTAACCCAGGGTCAACTGTTAAGATTAAAGTGAACAGTGATAATGGTGAGGCCATCTTTGAAAGAATTTACGTTTGTCTGAAAGCATGTAAGAAGAGTTTTGTAAGTTGGAGGCCCATCATCTTTTTAAATGGCTGTTTTTTGAAAGGTCTATATAAGGGAGAGTTGCTTACAGCAGTTGGTAGGGACCCAAATGACCAAATGCTTCCCATAGCATATGCAGTAGTTGAAGTTGAAAATAAAGATAGTTGGAGTTGGTTTTTGCAATTATTGATTGAAGACCTTGGTGGTAATGAAATATGTGGAGCATGCACGTGGATGTCTGACCAACAAAAGGTACATGCACTACTTACAATATTTTCTTCTTTTTACTTTATGCTTTATGTATCTTTGATTAAAATATTCATGTTGTCAGGTGTTGGTACATGCTATTGAAGAGCTTTTGCCTAAGGCAGAACAAAGATTTTGCATCAGGCACCTTTATGCTAACTTCAGGAAGCGGTTTAGTGGTCAAATATTGAAGAATTTGATGTGGAGTGCTGCAACAAGCACTTACCCCCAGGCTTGGGAAAGAGAGATGTTGAATATGAGAGCAGTGAATGAGGAAGCTTATAAATACCTCATAGCTATTTCCCCAAGGTACGTATGATAAATACCTTATACCTGTCACATGCATATTTCAATAGGTCATGTATGATGACCCAGTTTCTTCCTTCTTCTGTTGCAGGTTTTGGTCAAGATCTAGATTCACAGCTCAAGCAAGTTGTGATAGTCTAGATAACAACATCAGTGAAGGTTTCAACAGTGTCCTCATTCATGCTAGAGGAAAACCAATAATCACATTGCTGGAAGATATTAGACTGTATTTGATGAAAAGATGGGCCACGAACAGAATGAAGGTGGCATCTATGGATTTCAATGTTTGTCCAAAGATCAAGAAGAGACTATCAAAGGAATTTCAATTTTCTAGATATTGAATCCCAAGGTAATATTGTTCTTCTGTCTTATTTATGTTTATCTCCAATTTTTGAACATAGTTATTTATGTTTATTTGTTTCAACTGGTCTGCAAGAAGGATTTTTGAGGTTAGGCATGTTTCAGCTGTTGGGAACAAGTTCATAGTGGACCTGGATACTCATGAATGTAGCTGCAGGAAGTGGATGATCAGTGGCATCCCATGTTGCCATGCAGTAGCAGCGATGCACTTTATAAATTTAGACCCAGACACTTTTATACCAACTTGGTTCATGAAATCCACATACGAAGAGACATATGCATCCATCATTTATCCTATGAATGGCCACCTCCTATGGGAAAATACAAGCTTCCCTGATGTACTACCACCAGTTAAGAGGAAGATGCCTGGGAGGCCAAAGAAGAAAAGAAGATTGGAGCCATGGGAGCTAACCAAGGATGTGACCCAGATGAGTGTTGGTGGCTATAGAAAGAAATGTAGCATCTGTCGTCAATTGGGGCACAACAAAAAGATATGCCCTTTACGTCCATCCATCATAGAACCAACAGAAACATCACAACCATCAGAAGCACAAAGTACAGAAGACCCAACAAGTGACCAATCTCCTCAGCCACCACTACCAACACAAGATTCCATCACAGAACCAACTCCAACAATAGCAAGGAAAAAGTTAACTATTAGAAGACAAGTTGCATAGATTGAACTCCAGCAGTTTAGTGATATTGTGTAGGACAGTACCTTAGTTATGTATGATATTTGAATTTAGACATGTTATCTTTGATATTTGAATTTAGACATGTTTGAATTTAGACATGTTATGTATGACACTACTGATATTGTGTATGACAATACCTTTGTTTGGATGTACTGATATTATGTGTCTTTATGTTGTTTGTATGTTCCTTTAGGTTTCCTTACCATGTAATGATATTATGTTGTATTAAGGGACCGTCTTGCACAAATTTTTAGTAAAAGGGGGACCAAAATAAACATTTTAAAACCATCATGAGGACCACAATACACATTTTTAAACGAACATGAGGACTACTACGAATTTTATTGTAATAACCCAGATTGTTCACTGATATTACAACACCAACTCATAATACACAAACCCAACTTGATTGCAGATTGCCCACCTAACATCAACCTAAAGACAACCACAATATTACAACATCAACTCATAATACATGAACACAACATACATTGCACATTGGCCACCTAACATCAACCTAAACACAACCCCAATATGATAATGTTAAGCACAATAAGAACAACCACAACTCCAACTAAGAACTTTATCTTTCTCTGCAACTCTTTAACACTACTTTCGATATCAATGGTCCTCTTGTTTTGCCTCACATTTGTACCATCTCTATCATCAGCGTTCTCTTCACCACACCACTTGAAAAAGTTACATGACATCCCACTTGTAAATGCACCCTATTATTCACAAAAAACACAAAAATCTGTCAACACAGAAAATCAATTCAACATAAAAGTGACTATGCTATTCAAAAAACCTTATAATGACGACATGCCCAAAATTGCCTCCCAGCATTCCTTGCAGTTTTCGCAACTTTCAGTACAGTAAAATCACCACAGTGGCAAATAGGGGTTATCCCAACACCCCTTGAAATAGCACCCTGTGATGAATGCGAAGCTCCTTTGCCCGTTGTCTTCGAACAAGAACAACCACTTTGTGAAGAAGCCATTCCAAACCCTAACCTTAAGCTTTTAAAATTGGAAAAGTCTGGACAAAATAACCACAAACCCTAACCCTTGCTTTTAAATTTAGGAACAATAACCATGAATCAGTACTGTAACAGGATGATTCAGCAATGCAGTGTGACACGTCAAATTTATTTCTACACATCATCAGATATTAGACACCTAACCGCTCTGTCATTAGCAGAATTAACGTCGTTAGCAAAAAGGACTAATTTGCAAAAAGTAAGTCTTTAGTGAACTTTTTAAAAAAGGAAGGACCACTTTGAATAAACCTCCCCAAAAGAGGGACCAAATTGCAAAGGGCTGTCATCTTCAATTGAGGGAAAAGAAACTGAAACGAAAAAAAAAAATTAGGGTTCTTGTGATTAAGGTTCGTTTGAAGGGGGAAAATCGCATTCTTTGTTCTATTCGAAGAGATAGATAATGAATTGCAGAAGTCGCATTCTTGTTCATCTTCGACATGCAATGGGTGATGCAATGAAAACTGTAATGTCGTTTTTCGTGGTGGTGGAGTATCTACTATTGACGGTGGATCACCCTTTGCTTGTGTGGAGAGAAAACGGTGGTAAGAACAGTTCGTAAGAATAGAGGGAAGTAATTTTGCTCCGCCACGATTCTGTTGCCGCTCGAAGCCCAACATTCGTGCGACCTCTTCGTAGACGCTACGAACGGAAACAAAAAAACAAGAAGAAAGGTGAGCGCATCGGAACGTGGCGAATTCAGTCAACATTTGTGAATTGAGCTGGTTTTGCGGTTTTTACCGGAGCGTGCTTTCTAGGGAACGGAGACTCCGATCATCTCATCGCGGCCTTCCACGTCAATGGCGGCGTTGGTCTAAAAACTTTCGCCAGAGGGAAGCTCTTCCGATGGTGGTTGGAGAGCGAGGAGGGGTTGAGCAAAAGCATTCTAACTGAGGCACTACCACTACCGCCGCCCCCATCCTCGTCGTCATCGTCGTCTTCGTTGTTGATACTGTCTTCCGAAGTGTCTTCAACGCCATCTTCTCTGCTACTATGCATCAACCTATCTCCTCTTCTCTTCTTGCTTTGACCCAATCGATCTCTCTCCCTCTCCCTGTCCCTGTCCCTCTCGCGATCTCGATCATTTTTCCCAGTCCCTCCTTGATCTCGCAACCTCGGTGGCTCTTGCAGCTCCATCGTTCCATCTTCCTCTGCACAAAACAAAAAAAATAGAAAAGAAAAGAGAACAGAGAAACATCGTGAGAATCAAGGAAGAGGAATCGAGGGAAGGGTAGGAAGGCTATTGAGATATGAGAGTGAATTGCGTTTTTCGATCTCTCTCAGATCTCAGATCTGAGAGAGAAACATCCTTCCATTTTTTCCCTTTTCTTAATCAGCTATCACCTATACTCTTTAAATTTTTTTTAATAAAATTGTCACATGTCATTAGTAAATCAACTGTGAAAGCCACGTAAGTAAATATTTAACTGCCATTAAGTGAATTTGACGGCAGACCTCTAATTGAATCAAATAAACAACAATAGGGACTCAATTGATACACCAAAAAGAAAAGGGACCTATTTAAGAGTTTGGACAAAAATAGGGACTTCTGGTGAGATTAAACTAATTTAAAACCCTAAATTTTATAATTCAAAAATTAGGGTTTTAAAATTTGGAAAAATTACCATTCATGGAGAATCATAAAATTGAGAACCTCACTCTGATACCACTTGTAAGCAAATCTTTGATTTTCAGTTGAATGAAAATTAACACAACAGGATCTTGAATTTTCATGATACTCATTATTCCCATACACAGTAAAAGAGAACTTACTTGGATCCATTATGCACTTCTTCCTATCGATTTTCTTCCTGTCAATGTTCTTCCTTCTTTTACTTCTCTTTATTGCTTTCTTGATAATATAGAAGTTACAAGATGTTTTTCTCTGTCAAAGTCACAATTTCTATGTCTTTCCTGAGAACGATGTTTTTTCTCTTCATTTTTCATAAACTTATTGTGTCAACCAAAGTAAAAACTTTTCCTCTTTTATGATATTTAATTAACTTTAATAAAACACCAAAATGTCCTTTGGAAGTGAGAAAAGAGGGATTAATTTTAATAACTCTAAAATAATTCCAATAACTTTAATACCTTATATTCTAATAATCATCACATTAGAATCTTTACATCAAAATTATACTTTACATTACATGAACAGATGTTAATTATTAATATAAAAGAGATAGAAAAGTGAGAAAAATATTATATTTATTAGATTTGAATATATATATATATATATATATATATATATATATATGAGAATTTTATTTTTTTAAATAAATATGTGATAACGAAAGAGTTCTAAGATCGTTCCATTATTATTCCTAATCTTAATTGAATAAAATATTTTATTTTCTTTTGACAATATATATTTATATTTTATTAAAACTGGTTATTTTTTAATATTAATACAACTTAATTAAAAATATTTTAATTCTATACTTTTCTTGATACATTTAATTCAAAGTGTTTATACAACCATAATACATATTTAAGTTTTTACTCCTTCCAAACCTACTTATAAATAACACAAATTGGTGAAGTCAAATAAATTCTAAACAATTTAGTTTGGAAGCATTTCATACGTCTTACATCTTAATTAATTTAATCTACACTTTTCTATATGAAGAAATGAAATGAAATTAAAATTAGAAGAAACAATAATGAGAATAAATATTGGTATATAGTGGAATTGATTAAGGACTAGTTTTGAAGGGACCCACTCTGCAGAAGATGTTGGAACATGGAAGGTAAGTCAATTATGGAAACCTCTTCTTAAAGTGAACATCCAAAGCACAAACACACACAAACTGCACATTCTAAACCTCTGAGTGAATCATTCGACGATTATTAATGGATAAAGTGACACAAGCAACTGACAAACATAACCGATAACCAAGTGCCACCCCCCACTCTTGCTTTGCTTCAAAGCCCATTATTATTCGTTTCCTTACCCTTTCTCCCTTTCTTCATCGTTCTCATCAAGCCACCACTTTTTGCATAACCTTTTGATCAAAGTGGGAACAACATAGAATGGTAGTGTGATTCTCTATTTTCTACTTCATGGATAAGTACGAGGCTGTTAAGGAATTGGGAGCAGGCAATTTTGGGGTGGCCAGGCTTATGAGGAACAGGGTCACCAAGGAGCTCGTAGCCATGAAATACATCGAGCGTGGCCCAAAGGTTTCTTCTTTTATACAATAGTTCCATCAATTTATGATTTTTTTTTTTTTCACAACCCTTTTGTGTTTTTACTGTTAAGGAGTTGAAGAGATGGTACCACTTGAATTAAGCATAACTGAAGAAAGAGGAGACTTGTTTGTATTTGCCTATTTGTTAATTAATTCCCCTATGATTTGTTGTCTTTACTGTTTATTAAATGAAAGGCTTAAACTTTAACTTGTTTTTTCTTTTTCTTCAACTTCAATTTTCAGATTGATGAGAACGTGGCAAGGGAGATTATGAACCACAGGTCCCTTCGGCATCCCAATATAATTCGTTACAAGGAGGCAAGGAATTTAATTTACTTCTTTTATTTAACATGCTGGATCACTTTGTGTTGAGCACTAGCACTGCACATTAATGAATTATTTGTTGTTTCTTTTCTTCTATAATGGAATGTTGCTTTTGCAGGTGGTTTTGACTCCCACACATTTGGCAATTGTGATGGAGTATGCAGCAGGAGGAGAGCTCTTTGAGAGGATATGCAGTGCTGGCAGGTTCAGTGAAGATGAGGTTAATAGCTTCACAAGCTTTGGTAATTTTCTCCCTTGCTTTTTGTTTCAGTATGTTATGTCTTACTTTCCTTTGGTTGTAATGTTCAGGCTAGATATTTCTTTCAGCAGCTGATCTCTGGTGTCCATTTCTGTCATACAATGGTATGCTCATGCTCAAGTTTGTGGGAAATCATGGCAGGTTCTTACTGAAAATCATATTATTTCTCACTTATGCTCGTTTACTGTTCTTTTGCAGCAAATATGCCACCGAGATTTGAAGCTAGAAAATACCCTTTTAGATGGAAGTCCTGCTCCTCGGTTAAAAATTTGTGACTTCGGTTACTCCAAGGTATTGGAATTAGCATCATCCAGCTCAAAATTTCAGTTACCGTTAAAACAGTTTTTAATGTTTCGTGTCTGTGATGTAGTCATCTTTGCTGCATTCACGACCCAAATCAACAGTTGGAACACCTGCTTATATAGCACCGGAAGTTCTTTCAAGGCGAGAGTACGATGGAAAGGTACTATATTAGCTTCAGATGGTTCTTTAGAGTTCCTTGCATCTTTCATAGTTTTGTTGCTTTGTGATTCTGATATGCTACCAACAATGAAGTATATTTTGAGTATTTTTCATGCTCACTTTTGAACCAATGTTAATGATTATATGATGTACTTTCTGTTTCAAAATTTGTGTTAGTTGGCTGATGTATGGTCGTGTGGAGTGACTCTTTATGTCATGCTGGTTGGAGCATACCCCTTTGAGGATCAGGGTGACCCTAGGAATTTTAGGAAAACAATTCAGGTATGCTTACTCCTTTTCAATACTGATTTGCACAATGTTTCTTACGTTATTTCTGCATCACTCTTATCCTGATTTCCTGTTCTATTCTACAGCGTATAATGGCTGTTCAATACAAAATCCCTGACTATGTCCACATATCTCAAGATTGTAGACAACTCCTCTCTCGTATATTTGCTGCAAATCCATTGAGGGTATGTTATAATATTGCTTTAGGAACTCGACTTACACTTTCATTGCAATTCGGTTAGACTTGCAACTGATCAGATCATGTCATATCATGTGTTCCATGCCTCTTTTATTGTCTAAAGTATATATATTTTTAAGTATTAAAGTTACTTTTCAACCTTGCGAACCATTTTGCTAATGAATATAAAATACTCAGAAAATACGTTTCTGATAAAATACACCATATTGCTGGTTCAAAGCTATACCTACAGAGGAAGTTTATACCCAGCCTTTATTTTATCTTCTTCGATAGGTATGATTGGAGTGTTTCCATTTCTCTTTTGACTTTTATGTGTATCTTATATCCGCAAGAACATTAATTAGACCTCTTTTATGTTCTTTTTACTTCTTTCCAAATACTCTTTTTTTGAGAGTTTCCATGAGTGTCAGGATAGGCTGATGTACAATTTTGAGGGAAGTTTTATAAAATTCTAATATTTTCAGATTCATACACTTGTTGTACTTGTTTTCTTAAATTTGGTGATGCCATGTACAATTTTTACTGGCTATATATTTTAAGGGGACATTTGCTTGTATTTTTATTTTATGTTTTGAACTTTTTGAATAAAAAAATTTCAAGGAAAATAAAAAACAAAAGTAAACGTTCCCTTAGTTATTTTACCAGAATTTGATTCTATCGTTTTTAATCAAAGTCTTTCTGTGGTTTTTGAATCTTACATTCCTTCTTTGAATGCTCTATTTGTGTCTTTAGTTCAGTCTGCTGTGGCTTTACACGTCCTTGAAGCAAAAGACAAGAGTTTAAATGTGATTTCTGCCAAACAACATGCTCTTGAGAATATATCTAACTACTTTTGGAATGCTAACTGCTACAAAATATTCTTTATTGTTTACAGAGAATTACTATTAAGGAAATTAAGAATCACCCATGGTTTTTGAAGAATCTTCCAAGGGAGCTAACTGAATCAGCTCAAGCTATTTATTACCAGAGGGACAGTCCAAACTTTCACCTTCAAAGTGTGGATGAGATAATGAAAATTGTGGGAGAGGCAAGAAATCCACCTCCAGTATCTAGGCTGGTCAAAGGTTTTGGATGGGAAGGTGAAGAAGATTTGGATGAAGAAGTGGAGGAAGAGGAGGATGAAGAAGATGAGTATGATAAGAGGGTCAAAGAGGTTCATGCAAGTGGGGAATTCCAAATTAGTTAAAAACTCTGAAAATTCTTGTGCACTGTTTTAGAAGTCACCTTTTTTATTTTGTGTACCCTAAGTCAGTTATTTATCTGTATTATATTTATGGTTCTGTTCGTGTAATATAGTTCGTGTATTACAATGATCACTGTTCATGAGAATAATAGTTGTTTGATTACATTTGAAATTGACTTGACACTACAATAATTGTCTGTTTTTATCTGCAAGAGAATTTACTCAAGAATGCTTTCAGTGGATTCAATGAACAAGGCTACACTCAAAGATTAAGAATTAGAATCACATTGAAAAAAGTACTTGCATGTTACTACCATCTCTTCCTCAAAATATTAGTACCAAGCAATGGATCATGTTGGTAAACGATGAATCTATTACACGTAAACATTACTAATCAATATATTCCAGTTTCCAGAGGTTATAACAAACATAAGAGAGAACAATTTTCTAGATCCCAAAATCTGCTAATTGCATTACTCATCATTTACATATGAAAACCCTCTAGATGTTGTGTATGCTATCTGTGTGGTGGAAATGATATTACTGATCTTGAATATGGATATTTAACCTCCTAAGCCAAATGGAATGGACAGTCATATGGAACATATCATATCTCTTTGGGGGCTCATTAGGCATAAAATGTCCTTGCACTTGTTTCACCCTCCTTTGCATCCTCAAATACTGGCTTTCTGAAATGCCCATGAGTATCTTTTTGATATTGGGAATTTCTTTCACAGCCACTTGAACTGAAAATGAATTCCAGTTCAAAACATCACTGAAGGGTGGAACATAGCTATCAGAAATCAAAACTGGCACACATCCTGCAAATATTGCTTCCACTATTCTGGGACTGGCAACTTCATAACCACTTGGGCAAAGGCAAAACTTGCTGCTTCTAAGCTTTGTGTAGTAAGACATTCCTTCAGGAATTTCCTCATAAACTTGCACATCTTGGTCTTTGTTTTTCCATGTATGCAGGAGCAAGTATCTTATATAGCCATGCAAATGACCTGCAAAGAAAGCAAGGATAGTCCTTTGAGATGGTGGATACCCTCCAACTAGACCAGTGACTTCCCCGTCCATAAGTTTAATCTCTGCAAATGACACATCCTTTGCAGGCTTGAACCCTTCAGATGTATTTGCGTTGCAAAGAACCCTTATGGCATTGTTATACAAGAGATCCACGTAACTAGATACAACTGGACCCTGTACAGTATCCAAATAATATTATTACATAAAGGATAGTATTAACTCAGCTAATTTTGCCACATTCTTGATATCAAATATATAATCAAAATAATGAAATTGAGGAATTCAGTTCATTTAGCAGAGAGAGCTCATTGCTTACCCAGTCATGGCAAGAGAGCATGAAATGATCATGGCCAAGGGATCGATTCCAGAAGGGATGTTTATAGGATATAGTCCGTATGTAGTCTTTTACAACAAGGCCAAGGGGATCAAGATTATAATTGGAGCCACGATCATACACATATTCGACCAACATAACCACACTAAAGGGAAAATAATACACAAAAGCTTCATCTGGATCATAAGTACGATAGTGCCTCCCCTTTTCCATTTCATTTATGAATCTTCCCTCAGTGGCATATATGTCTTTGCTTAGACCATTATGGAACAACGGTGGCTCCCCTTCTTCATACACAAAAACCTTGAACACCTTTTCCATCTCTAAGTAACTCCTGTGAACAAATTACTACAGTTAATACAAACTAAAGTCGAGTAAGATTATCTGCTAAATTTTCAAGGATGTTCAAGAACGTAGGTGGTTATCATGCATTATTTTGATGCATGACGAAACTTATGCTGGACCAAAAGTATATATATGTACCTATGAAAGGCATTGGCGTTTCTGTAAATTGGACCTTGAGGAACATAGTCTGGATCTTGGAGGGTTGATCTCAAATTTCGAATTTTGCTAGCTTCTCTAATTGAATACCTTGCTTTAGCCAATTTTTCTTCAATTCTTCTTAACTTGTGAACTTTAAAGTTCTCTTTATCCGTACCTTTTTGCACAAACTTGGTGTCAGGCTTTTCATCACCCTAAACACCAACCACGTAGTAAGAAAAAGAAAAGAATCCCCACAAAAGAAAGCATGAGAAGTTACACCATATTGAAAGAAAATAAAAAGTTAAATGATATGAAATAAAGACTTGGTCCTTTCTAGCAAGTTGATTCAAGGAGATAAAAGTACTTCATTGAAAAATGAAGTTGGAGATGGAGTCTCTCCTTCATCATGTAATATTGAAGCTCTTCTATTTTCTGCATCCAAAGATGAAGTTGGTTGTCCCCTCCGACAAACATGAGGTGTAGAGAAATTGGGAGCAAGAATACAAAGACAAGAAACAAGAACTAGTGAAGTTATGAAGAGAAGAGCCATAAAGTGAAGAGACAAAGAAGTGGATGAAGAGAAGCATTTGGTAGGATAAGCTCTCATCTTAATTTACAGTATATATCTTCTTGGACTAGGAAGCATGCTCGATCAGTTCAATGAGAAGAAGTTGAGATGGTGAAAGAATGATAATAATATGTGGAGAGGGGATGCATTTCTTGATGCATGGAGAAAATAGATTCTTTACTGAAGAATTGAAGTATTCTTACGTACCAAGAGTAACGTAATATGGGGGAAAAAGCAAATATGTGTGTGCCTTTTAATAGTGACTGTGCAGTTTGCATGCATGCTTCACATCTCTGAATAAGTTGGTGGCTAATATATACAGAAGATAACATGAGAGATTCAAATGTGTTTCTTTAACAGAAATAAATGGGTAAATCACCTTACTTATTCATTTATCTCAAAGTGTGGTATATATACGAATGTATGACTGCACACATTATTTCCCTTAATTCCTACCTACAAAATCTGCTTAAAAGAATATTGACCCGATAAATGGATTACATGATTCTTGGCCAATCACATAATTTCCGAATATATCAGCAATCCACTATAGCACCGATCAGCCCAAGATATTAGCTATTAGCTTCACACCCTTTCAAGTTGGTGCATGCAAATTTTGGATGCCCAACTTGGAAAAAAAAGAAATCAATGTCATTCTCGAGCGTTTTAGTGAAAATATAAACAAGTTGGTAGAACTGACTGAACGCACCAATAGAAAAATAACAGAAACAAAAACAAACCCAAAACCTTGACAGATTGGACATGAAACGCACAACACAATTAAAACTAACAAAATTACAATTGTACCCCTTAGTTTTAAAGTTTATTTAACAAACTTCTCATAAACTTTAAAATCATCCTTCCTTCATTGCGATAAGTTCTCTAAATTTTTGAAATGACGTGGTAGGTAATGGTTTCGTGAATATATCAACTTTTGCTTTTTGCTTTCTACGTGTTCAAGTTTCATATTCCCTTCCTTTACCTCTCTCCGGATGAAGTGAAACCAAACATCAATATGTTTGTTCTTCTCGTGATTGACGGGTTCTTTGTCAGCTCAATTACCGATCTATTATGTACTCGGATCAACACTTTTTATTCTTGCATTATCTTCAAATTTTTCTGTAGGTTTCTCAGCCAAACTGTATGTCAGACACTCTAAGATGTTGCATATTTAGCCTCACACGTGGATAGTGCAACAATAGGTTGTTTTTTTAAGAGCCAAGTAAATGTCGTATCTCCCATGAAGAAGACATAGCCAATTATGCTCTTTTGATCATCCATATCTCCACGTCAGTCATTGTCTGAATACCCACTAAGCCAGTAGTTGTCCAACTCAGTATACCATAATCCGAAAGACATAGTTCCCTTTACATACCTTAGTATCCGCTTCAATGTTTTTCAATGATAATACATTGGCTCCTCCATAAAACGCCTTGTGACTCCCACACTGAGCATAAGGTCTGGCCGTGTGTTTGTTAAGTACCTGAGACTCCCAATCAAACTTCGATACCTACACGATCCCCTTCTCCATTTTTTCCTAGCTTTGTGGCAGGTTCCGTTGGAATGGAAACTGGATTGCATGTGATTATCTTTGCCTTTTTCAGTATTTCTTCAGCATACCTCTTTTGAGACACAAACATCCCTTTCGAGCTTTGATTCACCTCCTGATGGCAATCTCTTTAGCTAGGTTAAGCCAAAGCTAGAAGAGAAAGCCATTGTGAAGGGGTGAAGGTTGAATGTTTGTGGAAGTTAGTGGAAACGAGCTAAGTGTCTCATAGTTTTGGTGTTGTTATGGATGATGGAGATGGTGTTTGTGATGCTCTAAGTGATGTTGGGCCAACTCTTGAAGGAAGGTGACAAGAGGAGGCCATTTGGGTTGCTCTAGTCTAGGGTGACCTAGTAAGAGTAGTATGACACAAAATTGGAAGCATAACAATACTCTAAATCAAAGGTGAATACAAGAGTGGTAGACACCTCTATTTATAGGTTAAGGATGTCTCTTAATTTCTAACAGCTAGACCTAAAAACCCTACCTTGGCTAACTTGGAGAGCAAGGAGAAAATCATCTTCATTAGGAGAAGGACAAGTGGCAAAAATCCTCCCCAATGGGAGGAAGACATATGACCATTACCTGTGGAGAATCCTCTTCATTCGTAGAGTGACATGTGGCTACTAGCTAGGAGGAAAAACTCTTCAAAAGGGTGATGACACATGGCATGGACATCCCACTACTCCTTGTCCACCAAGTTAGATGAAACTTTGACCCCTTGGTAAACAAGGACAAAATTCACGTCCCACTTTGGTCAACTTTGGGTTTTGGCCCTTTGTTGACTTGAGTGGTCTAAACCTTATTCTACTTGGCCAAAAATATAAGGCCCAAAATAAATCCTACACTACTAGGCCCATAATACAAAGCCCAATTAAATCCTATACTACTTGTCCCAAATACAAGGCCCAAAATTATTCTTACTCTAATAGATACTTCATGATGGCCCAAGATAACCCAAGAGAGAAAGTCTAGGCCCATCTTCCATAGATGACTTCAACTCTTCTTGAAAGTGCTTGGACATGGCTAGGGCATAGGTCATCATTCCCTCCCCCTTGAAAAGGATTTGTCCTTAAATCTTCATGTTTCTTCATGACAAATTCTTTTCTTATTATTGGTTAACTTGTGTATCATTCCTCCAGGATCAAAGATCCATATGCAGTATTCACCAATCAATATTTCATTAAATCTTTGTATCACAGAAAAAATATATCTCAATGAAAAATTAGAAGAAGACCTTATTTTAATTTTGAAAGAATTTCCTTGAAAACTTTCAAGGCCTACTTCACAAAAGTGGTTTTGTCTTCTTTGAGTTAATTGTAACCTAGAAGGAAACATCAATTCAAATGGTGATTTTAAACTATCCAAAAAGAAGTTTAAAACAATGGAAAAAAGAGGTAAATTTTAAAAATTCTTTTGATTAAAAGTGGGAATTAAGATGAATTAATGCTAAATTGAGTAAAGTTCAAAGATTGAAAAATTCCCTTATAATCTTAGTTTCAATTATTTTTTAGGGAGTGGTAGGTGCCTTTAGTAGCCTTTTCTCCTTTTCTCTTCTTTCAATCTCTTCTTATTCTCTTCTCTCAATTTCTTCTTTTTCTCTAATTTCTTTCTCATCTCTCTCTCTTTCTCTCTTATATTTTACTCTTCATACTCTCTTCGTTTTATTTCCTCTTCCCCTCTTTGTTCTTCCTTTTTTCTCTTGTTTTGTCTTCTTTTCTCTTTCATCCTCTTATCTTTTTGTTTTAAAATTGTAAGTTCCTTCTCTAAAATGGAAAGTTAGGCCTCTCTTTTAATTTTCTTTTTTTATCTTGTATGGCCTCTTGCTTTCTTTTTGCTTGCTCTTCTTTCTTCCTTTTTTCTTTCTTTCTTCTTTTAATCTTCTCTTGTTTTTCATTAAGAATTATAAGATTTTCTTCTAAGGAAGCAAGATACTTTTCCTTTTCAACCTTTTCTTTTTCTTTATGGAGGATTTCTTGCTTTTGCCAAATTTTTAGTGATTTTAGTTATTTGGCTATATGTTTTAAATTTGGTTAGGCCTCTTGACAAGAATCACTACCAATTTGGTAAGAATGAGTCCTAGAAATTCTTAAAGTTTTCAATAAAATATGCTATGCACAAACACATTTCTTAGTATTTCAAAAGATTTCTTTAAGAGACTTAAGAAGGCAAAAAAGACTCAAGTTCACTTCTAGGAAAGGGAGGTAAATCATAAAGGATTGCTTAACGTTAAAATTGGGGGGGGGGGTGAATTCATGAAATTAAAAACAATGTTCTTTTAAAATCTTTTTCACAAAAGGTGATGCCTTTAAAGCTTTCTTGAAACGCAAGGAAAAACACTTTCTAATGCAGCGAAAATAAAGTCAATTTAATACAGAATAGAGTTGATTGAAAGTAAAAAGTGTAGGGATCAGAGAAATCAAACACTGCTTTTTATACTGGTTCGGCCAACCTGCCTACATTCAGTGTCCTTCCAACCACGGGAAGCAAATGCACTATAATGATGAAGGCTTTTATAGCAAGGCTTTTATAGAGAACTCACATCAAAAATATAAAACACCTCTCTAACCCTCTAATCAAAATATAGGCATACAATAAAAAGACCAGTAGCAAGAATCCCCTCTTCTGCTGTCTAACCCTTTGAGAAACCCCTCAAAGTCAAGAACGCAGCACGCTCTTCTTCCTATAGTCACAACAGGGAACACAACCCAATCTTCAGCAGATTGTAGTACCTGATCTTGCAGTAGACACCTCAATGTGTAGATAGATCAAACTTTCAATGCACAACAATCTTGCTTTTCAAGAAATCAAAGGAGATGATTACCACTGTCTCTTCTTTGATTCTTGGAGCTTTTTCCACTTTTTGTAAGACAACACTAATCTGAAAGATATCACAAAAATTTTTAGAATCACAAAAAGTCTTTATAGAAATCAAATTTGCGTCAATTTATAGAAGATCACAACTCTGACGCATTTTAATCGACATTGCTACTAATGCAGTTGAATATAACAAAACAATTATAACAGTTAGCAACAGTCAAAGCAATTAATTGAATGCGCAATTAATGCAGTCGATTTACATTTAATACTTGGTCAACATATTTAAAAATATGACCGTTAGATAGTTGTATCAAGCATTAACAGAATTTCAAAACATAACAGACTTAGTCGAATGCAATACACATATAGTCGATTATGTAACAGTGTAAAATATAGTTTTGAAAATTTTTTTTCTTGAAAAATATCACAGAACACTTTGAAAACAGTTTGTGCAAAGACACGAGTTTTAATCGACTTACCCCATAATGAAGTCGGCTTAAAACTGTTGTTTTGCCACACAATTAAAATTTAACAATAGTGCATGTGGTTTTTCTTTTCCAAAAACATTTGACACGCATTCACAGATAAAATCACATGTATAACATAGTGAAATGCAATGAACAAACACAACAACAACATAAACAGGTTCTCATCTAATCATATAACATGTAAGCATAGAACGTGTAACACAAACTACACATGTGTTATTAATTATGTGTTGTCATCATCAAAAACCAAAAACTCAGACATTACTGAGATTGTGGGTTCAGCTAAACCAGTGCTCCCCCTATCAACAATCTCAACACTTAAGAACCAAGCCTTTCCTAGCCAAAGCTTACCTTAGCTACTCTTGGACCAAACTTCTCAAAAGGAATTAAATTTTAAATAAAAGTAAACACACACTAAGTTACCAAAATTAAAGAAAGCAATAAACTAAGTATGCGGCCTAATGACTAAGTTAGAAAAACTTTTGTTCCTCCAACCTAATCAACTAAAAAAGAAATTTACTAAGGTTTAAAGGTTCTTGTTTGGAGATGAGATTGAGCACCAAAGACTCCCCCAAGAAATCTAACAAGGCAGAAACTTACAATGCAAAAAGGAAGCAAATACAAAAGCAAAGAAATACAAACAAATGGTTCTTCCTCCCAAGTGTTTCACTTTTTTCTTGGCTACTACTCTAGACTTCAAGCTCCCACTAGGTCTCCACCACCTAAGATGCTACCTCACATATATTAGCTCACCATAAAAAAAAAAAGAACCTACACCACAAAGTAAGCCACAAAACTGAGAAGGAGACCCAAGGAAAAAGCAAGAAAAGGTCTAAAAACAAGAAAGGTTTTGCAAAAGGAATTTGTGTATGAAAAAACCAAGAAAACCAAGAAGACAGAAATAAATTAAATAGTAAGAAAAGAAGGCTAAATACTCAAAAAGATTACCTAAAGAAAGGTATAGAGTACATGCACAAAAACAAAAACTACTAGAATATAAAGGTGGTGACTTCTTGTCTTTGGCAATCTTTGAGCAAATGGGGAATTAAGGCCGCTCTTTTAGCATCATTGATGAAGACTTAAGCTATTGGAAAGTGCAATCATATGCACAAAATAGAGAGCAAAACGTTCAAAAAAGATTCAAAAATCAAAACAATGGTAGTGGTCAAATGCACACAAATTTTCAGCACTTTTCTAGGCTCTCTTTGGTACTTCTTTTGAGGCTTATGCTTAAAATATTTTAGTACTTCTTTTTCCACTCTTTTTTTAGTGCAAAATAAGACCACCACACACTAGAAATAGAGATGATATTTTGGTTTTGAAAGCTCAAAGAACAAGAAACACAAAGTAGAAGAGAACCTACTAGAATCAAAATAGAGTTTTAAACTTCAACAAGACAATAAAGAAATTTTTTTTATGAACTTACCAATGATATAATGGCAAGTATGAACCCAAAACTGTAAATATAAGATACTCAAAACGTTTTATATGAAGCAGATTTGAAATCCAAGTTGTATATAAATTTTGGTGATTTTTCAAAGCACACATTATTAGTTAATGACAATAAAAGGACTACACATCAATCTAAATAACATGGATGGATTAGAAAATCAAAATGACTCAAAATATTGAAAGTCACCGAACATATATGAAGAAAGACTCAACAAAAGAACTTAAAAGCACACAAATAGTGGCCTAAACTACCAAAACAAAACCTAGAAAATGTTGATGACAACATTCTGATAGTTCTAACCTTTGCTGACTATTTTGATCATAACTTTTTTTCACATAACTCCAAGTGAAATGATTTATTTTGTTGGAAACTAGACTCCAAATAAAACCTAACAATTGATGTTAATTAAAACTTGAAACAGAATAAAAACGAAAAATCAGAACTAAATGCACCAGTAGAATAATAACAGAAACAAAAACAAACCCAAAACCGTGACAGGCTGGACATGAAACGCACAACACAATTAAAACTAACAAAATTACAATTGTACTCCTTAGTTTTAAAGTTTATCTAACAAGGCAAACGTAACCAATTCCTAGAGAGTGTAGAAGACTTTTCAACCACTTAAGTTCACACGTATTGGTGGCCATTGAGCGATATTCAACTTTAGTAGAAGAGTAGGAAACAATGTGTTTCTTTTTAGTTTTCAAAGAAATAGGTAAATTCCCAAGAAAAACAATCCAAGTCATAAGATAATGTCTCTTAAGTGACAAGTAGCCTAATTTTCATCACACCAACTATAGAGTGAAGTTACAATTTGCAAGGAGCATGATCCCTTAACCAAGAGTACCCTTTAGATAACGAACCACTCGAAGAGTAGAAACCTAGTGTTCTTGAACAGGAGTTTGCATAAATTGAGCAAGCATGTGGACACTATAAGAAATATTAGGCCGAGTTACTACAAGATATATCAAAGGACCAACTAATATTTGATATTGAGTTAAACCAGACAAAGGAATCCTTATGGCCAGAGGAAGATAATGAATTTGATCAAGAAGAGCTAGTAGCCTTGGTGCCCAAGAGACCAACTTTGGTAATAATATATATCAAGAGTGTATTTATTTTGGCATAAGAAAATACAAACAAGACTTCTAGAGATTTTAATACCTAAAAAGTACTTTAAGATTCCTAGATCTTTCATGTGAAAGAAATGACTCAAGTAAGCTTTGATAGCTTCTTCATTATTACCAGAGATAACAAGATCATTAACATAAACCAATACATTAAGTGAAGGTCATTATGGAGTGTAAAAAGAGAATAGCCTTAATAGAATTGTGTGAATCCATATTGTTGCAGGACATTCTTCAACTTGCTAAACCAACAACGAAGGGCTTATTTCAAGCCATATTGAGATTTACGTAACTTGCAGACTTTAGTGGGATCATGATATTGGAAGCTAGGAGGAAGCTTCATGCATACTTCCCCATCAAGTTCACCATGTAGAAAAGCATTTTAAACATCCATTTGATGGAGAGTTCAATGCTTAGTAGTTGAAACAATGAGGAAAGTACAAACTATAACCATCTTTGCATCCAGTGCTAAGGTCTCGTGAAAATCTAAACCTTCAACCTTATTATTACCTAAAACAACAAGGTGAGCTTTAAATATTTCAATAGACCCATATGTATGGTATTTGATTCGATAAACCCTCTTACATCCGATAGCCTTTTACCCAGGCAGAAGAGGCACTATAGACCAAGTCTCATTATTTTCAAGAGCTTGAATTTCTTGTTGCAGTGTTTATAGTCAATGGTCATGTTTAACAGAAACATAAAAAAGTTTGTAGGAATAAACTTAAATTTATGAGTTATCAAATAATTATTAAGAGTGATAGTGTATATTACATTGGGACAGGAAGAGTTAGGAATTTACTTTGTCATTATGCTGTATTTTTTATAATATTTATGGTATATTATTTATAATAATTGGGGGCATTATGGTCGGTAGATGAAAGGCCTAATGTTAGTCCTATAAATTGTAAAGCTTGTGAGAAGTGGAAAACACCATAAGCATATTCAAAAATATCCAAATGAGTGTCATTTTCTAACAATTTTGCGATTCTGTTTCTTTATTAATAGCTACCAAAAACTACCTATGATGGGAAGAGAATTTAGTACAAATGACATAATTTGCTATAGGATAAGGTGTACCTAAGGAGCTTGATAGAGTAGATGAAGAAGGAGAGGGATCAATCTTGTGAATGGTATTGGTCATGTAGTCACGTAAAATAGTTGAAGGTATCTTTTGTTGGGAATCAGGTAGGCTTCATTTTAACACCAAGAGGGGGGTGAATTTGTGGGATTTCAAAATTAGAGTCTTTTCGATATCTTTAAAGCAAAGTAGAAAACTTTACAAAATTTCTTGAATCGCAAGTTATAGAAATTCGTTTGCAGCGGAAAAGTAAAGTAGACTACGTAGATAATGGAGTCGACTGAAAGTAAAAGTATAGGGATAGAGAATTCAAACGCATGTTTTTATACTAGCTCGGCCTCAATGCCTACATCCAGTGTCCTTCCAGTACCAGGAAGCAACTGCACTATAATGGTGAAGGTTTTTACAACAAGGTTTTTATAGAAGACCTCCACGTCAAAAATATAAAACACAGCTTTAACCCTCTAACCAAAATATAGTAAAACAACACAGAAAGACTTGCCGCAAGATATCCCCTCTCCTGCAATCTGCAACCCACTTTGAACAATCCTCAAAGTGTACTAGACTCCACGAGTCCAACCCCTGTAGTCACAACAGGTAACAACAATCACAGCAATCACCAGGGATGCCAAACAAGTTCTTGATCAACCTAGAAGCACCTTAATTGTCCACATTATGATCAGGCAGTATGCGCAACACAGTTCTCCTTCAGAAACTCTTCCAAGCAAGATCACAATCGTCTTCTTGATGAGTTCTTAGAGCTCTAAAATCTAGAGAATGAATCTGAAACAGAATATGAAAATGTTAGTTTTCCAAAAGTTCTCTATAGATGATCAGGTCTCCTCTATTTATATATTTCTATAAATTAGACGCTCCTGTAGTCGAATATGCTACTAATAGAGTCGACTGTATTATAACAGTTAAGATATAATAGCAGCAATTCAGTCAAACTAATTAATTTCTCAGTCAATGCAGTTGACCAACATTCAATGTCCAACTAACTTTTAAAAATATAGCCGTTGTAGTTCATGAGCATAACAAAATTTCAAAACAAGCAACTAATACAATCGAATGCGTGGCGCACACAGTCGACTTCGACACTGTAGTTCACTTTGAAATTATTTTCAATGTAAAATCTCACATAGCACTGTTTTAGAAAATCTATGCATAGTCACGAGCTTAATTCGACTTCCCCCATAATGAAGTCGACTTACAGCTTGCAGATATGCAACAAAATGTAAGTTCATAAAAGTGCATGTGGTTTTCATCTTTCAAATCATGTGAAATGCAACGAGATATGATGTAACATATAAAAGCTCAATAAAAGTACATTCACATATCATAAAACATGTTCAACAATATATCAATCAATAAGTAATAGAACATGTAACACATCAACAATACATGTGTTATTAAAAATGTGTTGTCATCATCAAAAATAGAGTGATATAGATATTGTGTTGTCAACAATCTCAACAACCTCCCCCTTTTTTGATGATGCACAACCATGATTAATAAACAACCATGTTTGTACAATATCAAATCAGATTCAAAATAATCACAAGATATAACAATCAGATTTCAGTTTAAATACTCTGAATGCACTCAAACAATCAGCACAATATCAAGCAGATAAGCAGATAACATTTCATATCGCTTTCACAATACTTTTCCCCCTTTGTGCATTAACAAAAAAAGTATGCTTCTAGATATAATGAGCTGATAAACCAAACAGAGATGCATCAAACAGAATGCATAATCAGTTTAAAAACATGCAGTGATGCTCCCCCTATCATATATATTCACATGAAAATGATAACTCCCCCTGAAGTATAGCATGTGAAGAAATATGTGCAAATGTGTAATGCTCCCCCTGTCATTATGCATATTTTCACAGTTAAATTCAGATGCACAATGCAGTACAATATAATCATAGCATACAAACATCATAACACAAAATTGTATCACAGTTAAGATATTAATAAATTCTATCATGCAAAGATACAATTATCAACAATCTCACAATATAATCTCAAATATGAAGCACACAATCAGAATCAGAGATATATTGTAGATAATCAGAAAAATAATCAATCAACACTATAACCAAATTCCAGAGTAAGAATTTATAATCCTGTTGAGGACAAGTCGATTGAATTAGTAATCCAGTCGATTTCATTGCTTCTCTGTGAGTTGTATTTCCAGCAGTGAGTTCCAAGCAATTTTTTTCCTACAAGACCCTTCAAAGATATCTTGCAGATCAAGTAATTTAGTTATGCAAGAAAAATAATCCATAAGAAGTTAATATGCAAAAAAAATGTAACAGTTTAAACATGCATAGTCAACTTCATTTAGCATACAGTCGAATCAATCATTCAAACAGAGCAGATATAATGAATCTGATTAAAGCAATTGAATATGATTCAAGCACTGATTTTCATTTCTTGTTTAAAGGATATTACAATTGGTAAGAACAGAACAAGACACAAAACATGAAATGGCAATCTAAGCCAATTACAAAAGAAAACTAAAAACAGTAACAAAAGACAGATAG
The DNA here is from genome assembly GCA_027742785.1 of Vigna reflexopilosa. Taxonomy (NCBI): domain Eukaryota; kingdom Viridiplantae; phylum Streptophyta; class Magnoliopsida; order Fabales; family Fabaceae; genus Vigna; species Vigna reflexopilosa. Next base: position 26,820,819 of record CM050918.1, read on the forward strand.
CTAACACAACTGCAATCACATTGCTGAACCAGCTAGACCCTTGTTATACATGTGATTTCATTATGTTGTCTTTAGTCATATCTTCTTCCGTTCCTTGACGTAGTAAGAGATCAACTTTTAATTCAAGCTGATCAAGCTTGTCCACAATTTTTTGAAGATGATTAGTAGCAAGATGTATGCAATTATTATCAGAGTATGCAATTCTTCTCTATTCACGTGTGACGGAAGTACTTCCATACTGATACAATAAATTTTCTTCACCTCTAAAGCACCATCCTCTCAAGGTTCTTATCAGTCCAAAGAAATTAGAGTATTCTGATTTATCGTTTTTGTACAGTTACATCGAAACTTCCTTTCACCATTCATGTTCACACCTTGCTCTTCAAGTATTTTACTTACCAATACTGCGTAAGGTAGATAGTACGACCTGTTCAAAGCACATTTAGTCATATGGTCTTTCAGTACTTTCATCCAATTAGTGGAAATGTCATTTTTAAGCACATATAGTAGAAAGATATCTTTAGTGAAATGTTTGGCTCAGGTAGTCTTCCAGGAAGAGTTACATATGCTATTAAGTGAGCCATTATTTTTTCTTCCATTCTTAGTCCTTCATGAGCAAAATTTCATATGGCAAAATGATTCTCAGAAGATCTTAGCCACCCTTTTTAAATGTCTTTCTTTCTTAGTAGACCATTTTCTTCAGAGAGTAGTTGATTTGAGAATGCGTCTTCAGCTGTTAGACCAATAGTATCTAGCCAAGTATTGTCGTCGATCACAATATTTTCAGAAGAAACGTGATTCCTCCTTCCCAGAGTAGTCTAGAGTTTTGTGTACAACTTGCGTGATTGTGAGTGAGTGCTAGATAACAGACACTTTAAAGACACGGGCCAAAAAATTTCAAAAGGTTCATTTAAAACTTTTTAACATTAAAGACTCAAAGCGAAAAGTTAAAGTCGATTTGGTTAAAAATAGAGTTGACTGCAGTTTTACATGTAAAACACAAAGACTTTGAGTAGACCACAGACATATAGTCAAATTGATTCATAATGCAATCGACTAAAAGTCGTGAAAACAATTTTTCAATCCAAATCAATCAATTAAACATGCACTCAATCATACACGCAATCAAGCATCAACAATCAATCAATTTATGCATGATGCAATAGAATGATACGAATTACCCGTTGTAGACGCTCAAGAAGATTGATATATCAAGTGTAGTTCATCCTTGAGTTCCTATTGCAGTTGTTTGTAAACCTGCAAAACAGTTTGAGTTTTGGTTGCAGGTACCCATTTGAACTTGGGTCCTTGATTGTCACTTCTCTTCACTTGTTCCTCTGGTCTCCATACATATAAACCTTTAGGAACACCAACAGTTCTATAATAACAGTTTCTAACAGTGTGACCAACACAATTGCATTAAAAGCAAGCATTTCTAGCAGGTTTGCTTATATCAATAAACTTCTTTGCATTAGTTCTGTTAGATTGAGCTTTATAACCAATTCCTTGTCTATGTATAGCTCTGCCAGAGGATTTTAGTACAACATTCAAACTATCTCTATTTTCTCAACATGTGTAGGACATTTTTCACAAGGTTTCTCTACTGTAACAGTTTCAATTTTAATCTCTTTAGCGGATAACAAGGCATCATTCAAATCCTTTTCTAGTTTCTCATTTTTAGCAACAAGGTTATTAATTCTATACTCATAATCCCTTCTCTCAGAGTTGAGTCGATTAACTTGGTATTGCAGTCGCATTGCTTCAACATGTACTTCTCTAAATACATCCAATAGTTGAGCATACTTCACTTCTATTGGCTCATTCTCAAAATCTGTATCGTTGTCAGAGTCATCATGTGATGTTCCAGCCATGTAGCATATGTTAGACTCCTCTTCTTGATCTTGATCATCATCACTTGAAGAGTCCGAGTCACTATTCTCCTAAGAAATATAGGCTCCTTTTTGTTTTCTTCCTTTGTCTTGAGGAAACCTTCTACTTGCTTTTTGCTTTGGCTTCAATTTTGGACATTCTGGCTTGATATGTCCTTCCTTTCAACATTCATAACATTGGACAGCATTTGATCTGAAGCGTTTCATTGGTTTACTATGACCTGCATGGTTAGTAAGTTGACTATCATTTTTCATAATTTGACTGAACTTTCTTACCATCATGGTCATCATTTCTTTGTCATCCATCTCTGCATCTGAATTATCTGACTTTGAGATTTTCTTGCTTGTAGCTTTCAGAGAATTGGATTTCTTTTCTTCAATCTCTTCCTCATCCTTTAGTCTACCAAGTTCCAATTCATGTTCTTGTAACTTGCCAAACAAGGTAGCCATGTTCATGCTAGTAAGATCTTTGGATGTTGAGATTGTAGTGACTTTTGATTGCTAATTTCTGTTCAGACTTTTGAGAATCTTGATATTGATCTCTTCTTTATCAAACACTTTTCTATTTTCATCAGTTGACCATTATGTTAAGGGTTTAATAAAAGTTTTATCATCAACAGTTTTAATAGGCACAAAAGGACCATTCAAAGTTGCATCCCAAATTCCTCTATCCACGGATTCAAGAAAGATTTGCATTCTAATTTTCCAAAAAGGATAATTTTCACCAACAAACAGAGGTGGTCTGTTTGTTGAAGCACCTTCACCAAAAGTTTGAAAACAAGAAGCCATCCCTAGGTCAATAGTCGATTCAAAGAAAAATAGAGTCGACTAGTTTTTCAAATATCTTATGAAAACTAGCTCTAGTGCCAATTGTTGGGAATCAGGTAGGCTTCGTTTTAACACCAAGAGGGGGGGTGAATTTGTGGGTTTTCAAAATCAGAGTCTTTTCGCAATCTTTAAAGCAAAGTAGAAAACTTTACAAACTTTCTTGTATCGCAAGTTATAGAAATTTGTTTGCAGCGGAAAAGTAAAGTAGGCTATGCAGATAATGGAGTCGACTGAAAGTAAAAGTATAAGGATAGAGAATTCAAACGCAGGTTTTTATACTGGTTCAGCTCAATGCCTACATCTAGTGTCCTTCCAGTACCAGGAAGCAACTACACTATAATGGCCAAGGTTTTTACAACAAGGTTTTTATAGAAGACCTCCACGTCAAAAATATAAAACACCTCTCTAACCCTCTAACCAAAATATAGGCAAACAACACAACAAGACTTGTAGCAAGATATCCCCTCTCTTGTAATCTGCAACCCACTTTGAACAATCCTCAAAGTGTACCAGACTCCACGAGTCCAACCCTTGTAGTCACAACAAGTAACAACAGTAACAACAATCACCACAGATGCCAAATAAGTGCATGTGGTTTTCATCTTTCAAATCATGTGAAATGTAACCAGATATGATGTAACATATATAAGCTCAGTAAAAGTGCATTCACATATCATAAAACATGTTCAACAATATATCAAACAATAAGCAATAGAACATGTAACCATCAACAATACATGTGTTATTAAAAATGTGTTGTCATCATAAAAAACCAGAGTGATATAGATATTGTGTTTTCAACAATCTCAACATCTTTGTACGATGAGCACGACCTAAAGCATCTTCAATGGGCATGAGTTCATGTGTACACCCCCTAATTGTAGCCTTTTCATGAGTCAATAGTAGGTTAGATATGAGTAAATGAAAGATTATCCGATGTTAAGAGAGCTTTAGTGTCTGGTGAAGCAGTCAAATGCGACTGAGATATAAAAAGAAGATCATCATCAATAAACACATGTAACCAGTGAAAGAGAGGGAACATTTGATAAGAATGAATCATATTCGAGAGATATGATTGATGCTAAAGGAAACTTGTGTTCATAGAACAAAACATCGTGAGAAAAAAAATGTTTCAGAGTCAATATCATACAATCTTCAACCTTTCTTACCATACAAATAGCCCATAAAAATGTTAAAAAAAAAACATTGTGATTTTTTATTGAACCTTGACAGTCTTTAAATAGGTGAAAATAGGACCTTAGACTAAGTACAAATAACAAAAACTAAAAACAAAATATCAACTGACCCAAAATAAAAACAAATATTTAATTTATCCCTATCTTATATCAACAAAATAAAATAATATTGTAACTAAATAAATAAAAAATAAAAACTACCCATCCCTATTTTATTTTTACCAAAATCAAACTAAATATTATTAGACTCAAAATAAGAAACTAAGACTAAAAAAAAATTACTAATAAACCCCTAAAATTTAAGTTTATCCTAACAAAATGCCCCCATAAACCTAAATGTTTCATCCTTTATTCGGTTTTCCATGCATCACCCTGCATCAAGCTTGCTTTTTTAAACCATATGTGGATTATTCATTTTCTTCATGTTGGTCGTGTCATCTTTCACCTTAACTGAACCCTTTATTTTTGGTTAACTTGTTCTTTATTTTGCTCATCTTCTCAGCGACCTCGACCAATTCATTTTTTACCTTAGGTGACTTCTCAACCGACTTCTTCATCTCGTCAAAAATTATACTCCACAAATTCTTTGCCATCTTAGTATCTAAGTTTCTCATACTCTAGTTCTTCTCGACATCTTCATTTTCATCTGGTTCAACAACACTAGATGTTTTTTCCTCCTTGTCAACCACCATCTTTTTCAGGTTCTCAAGCTCAGCCCTCTGTTAATTCATAATTTCATTAACTTCATCTAGAAGCCTCCCTATCAGTTGAATCTCTTCATCTTTTTGTCTAAGTTTCTTATCCAGGTTTTCCTTCTCCACATTTGTTGCACCATTTACCGAGATCACTTCATCCATTGTTGGGACCAAGCTCTCTATGTCCATACTCTTTGTATCCGATCTCTTTTCCATCAACAAGATTCCACACTCTTCCTGATAACAGTCTAAAAACCATTATTTTCATGCTAATATTGATATCGAAATACACCCTTTATGGCTTAGAATGAGCTTAGAATCAAGTAAAACACTTCAGTTGAGTCATTTGAGAGTCAAAAGTTGTTTTTAGAGATATTATGCTTGTTTTGCAGGGTTTTGATGAGTATTAAGAATGGAATTGAAGAAGCAAGGTCTTAGACTTAAGGAAGAAGAAGAAAAATGAAGAAAAGAAGAGTCTATGCACCGCTCAGCGTCAAAATGCACCGCTAAGCGCCAATATTCGAGGGAAAGCTATTGTCTGGCGCCCAGGCGGTGACGCTAAGCGTCCAGAGCGATTAGAGGTAAACCACTCAACGGTGAAATTGACCGCTGAGCGGTGGTGCGGTTTGAGGGAAACCGCTGAGCGGTAAAGTTGGACGCTAAGCGGTTGTCTGCTGGGCTTGGGCTTAAATTCTGTTACTTTTATGTCCTATATATAGCCTCAGTGCGATTCAAATATCATTCTTTTGGCAGAAGAGGACGTCCAGAGCTATTCTACACTCCTTGGAGAAGATTTCTTGGATGCTTAGGCTCCACTTTATCAAATCTAGGGTTTGTTTTTCCCTTCTTTTATTGTATTTCATCTAGTTTCACCATGTTAATGGTGAACTAAACCCTTTATTGTTGGGGAACAATGTAATCTTTTGAAACTCTCTTATATTGAATTTCTTGTTTTATTCATATGTTTGCATATGCTGTTATTATCAATTGTGGGTTCTTTATCTATGCTATATGCTATTATCATTTAACTCATTTGATAAATAGATGTTTGCCTTTGTCGATACGGGGACGTACGGGGAAGTCATGAACTGATAAGGAATTCTTGATCAACAAATACCACCTAGGGATAGGGGGTAGGACGATTAATTGTATTTTGCTTTTGTGGTACTTGCACTGCTAATTACTAGGGGAGACTAGGGATAGTAAGCCAGTAACTAGTAGTAGGCTCTTTTCGCCGAGGGATCGGGTTTAAGGTAGACTAAGAAAGTTACATGACAATTAGATAATAAAGCGAATTTAATGAGAAGAGTAGATATAAGAGAGTGGATAAGATGAAATTGTAAACCCCAACAACTCCATTCATCCATACCTTTTTTCTTGCCAATTGAATCAACTACATTTGCATGTTTACTTTTTGTTTTTGCATTAAACCACAAATTAATTTTCTTTACAAGTTTTACGATATTGATTTACACGAAAGATCAGGCCTTTGAGTCCTTTGGGAGAACGATATTAGGTTTTTCCAATTATATTACTTGATAACGATCTGGTACACTTGCCAGGGGATTAACAAGTTTTTGGCGCCACTGCCGGGGACTCATGGTTTAACTTTTCGAGTAGTGTAAATCGATTGAATTTGACTTTGTGTAATTATTGTAATTAGTGTATATATTTTTGTTTTTGTTTTATTTTCCTTATTTGTAAAAGTGTTTTTAGGGTTTTTATTTCCTGTGCATGCAGGAAGCAATACAAACTAGAAGTAAGAAAAGCCAGCAACCTCTTCTTGAAGGTATATTAGATAGGAGAGAAAGAAGAGTTTGAGGTCCATCACGTGAACTCTTTCCCTCTCCTGAAAGACTCTTAAATTCTTCACCAGAGGCATTTACATAGAACTTAGAGAAGATGGCAAATCAACCTCCTCCAAGACGCACACTTGCAGATCAGTCCAATGTTGTGGGCCCTTTCCACTTCAATAGCATAGCCATGCCTACAGATTGCACAATTAATATGGTGATGAACCCAACACTAATCCATCTGGTACAAAGCAATCAATTTCACGGATTGTCAAATGAGAACCCATATGCTCATTTGACGACATTTAGTGAAATTTGCAACACTGTGAATATGACTGGAGTATCAGACGAAAGAGTAAAGCTTAGCTTGTTTCCATTCTCATTGGGAGGCAATGCTAAGACGTGGCTTAATTCCTTCCCTGAAGGAACATTCACTACATGGGAGACTGTGGCAACCAAATTTGTCAACAAATATTTTCCACAATCTAAAATTTCTCAGGGAAGGCTGGAGATTTCATCGTTCAAACAAGGCATGGAGGAAACTCTTGGTCAAGCATGGGACAGATTTAAAGGCTTATTGAGAAAGACACCAGTTCACGGGTTTGACAAGACAACCCTAGTTCTTGCTTACCTAGGTGATCTAAACACGCAGTCTAAAATGATGATGGACGCCTCAGCTAGAGGTGATATTAAGAAAAAGACTGAAGATGAAGCTTATGACTTGATTGAGAATATGGCCGCTAATGAGCAGGAAACGTTTAGTGAGAAGGGCACACCTGTAAAAAAAGGAGGAGTTTTGCATTTGCCAGCAGATGATGCCTTACTAGCTCAGAATCATCTTCTGACTCAAAAGCTAGATAATTTGACGAAGGTTCTTTCGCAACTTCCAAAGGAGATTAGGAATGTCTCCCAAACACAGCAGCTTTGTGATTTTTGTGGTGGTGACCATATTAATGGTCAATGTGCTATGCCAGAGGAAATGCAGCAGGAAGCCAATTACATGGGTAATCAATTCCAGTATAGGCAAGGTAATTTTAACCAAGGTAATTCTAGCCAAGGTTGGAAGAACCACCCTAGTATTGGACAAAATCAGAATAACCCAGTTGGGCAATCAGGAAGCTTCCGACAACAGCAACCATCACCTTTATGGAAGCAAGTAAGCAGCTTAACAGAGACCGTTAGAAGTTTGAATGATAGATTTGATAAATTCTTGAAAGTCTGAGTCTCAACAAGCTAGTCACCAAGCCAGCTTCAAATCATTGGAGATGCAAATTGGTTAGTTGTCCAAGAGGGTAGAAACCACTGAAAAGAATCAATTTAGGGCTAACACTGATGTTAACCCTAAGGATGAGTGCAAAGCTATTCTGACGAGAAGTAAAAGGAAGTTAGAGATGGAGTTAATTGATATTGAAAGCAGTGAGGAAGAAGATGAAGAAATGATTAGTAATGAAGAATCTGATGAGCAGGGAAGCAATGAAGAAGAAGAGGAGGAGAAAGAAGTAAAGAAAGAAAGTCATCGGGAACCATTCAGGGAGATCTTTAATTAGGTGACTGTTGTTCCTTCAGTACTTCCACCAATTCCTTATTACTCTAAGAGGATTAAGTATTATCTTGGAGAGGTAATTGATCTTGATGATGAAGAAGATCAGGAATTTTGTGTTAAGCCTAGAAAGAAGAATCATCCGAAAAAGAAAAAGGATTTAGGGAGTTTAACTCTTCCATGTGTTATCAATGATGTGGATATAGGAAGAGCCATGATTGATTCAGGATAGAGTATTAATTTGATGTCTTTAAGCTATTTTAAGAAGATTGGAGGGCTAGTACTAAAACCTGCTCAAACTACCCTGACAGTTGCGGATGGTTCTATTAAGAAGCCAGTTGGTAAGGTGGAAGATGCAATTGTTCGAATTAAGCAGCTGAAGTTATTGATTGACTTTGTTGTTCTTGATATGGCGAATGAAGGAAGAATTTCATTGATATTGGGAAGACCTTTTATGAGGACTTCTAAAATGTTGATGTGTTTCAATGATGAGAAGATGATATTGAGAGATCAAGAACAGGTGTTGATTTATGATGGCGCTAAAGAAAAGATAATCAAAATAAGAAAGAGAGCCGGATATAAAATGTTAAGAAGAGAAGCTGCATCTGAAAAGCACGCAATAGGTACGAATACTGATAGTTGTCATGTTTTGCAGGCACCTGTAATTGAAGAAGAAAAAAAATTTCCATCCTGAACCTAAAGAAGACCCATTCCGACCAGGAATAAAGGTGAAATATAAAAAGAAGGAGCGGGTGATAAAAGAGCTGAAGGAGAAAGGAGTGGTGAAGATAAAAGCACCATACTCCAGACGCACAAAGCAGGTGGATGGAAGAAAGCTAAAGATTTGGTGTACTAAAGACACCAACACGAAGGAGAACACATGATTTTGCTGGAGGAATATATTTTGTTGTAAAACATTTTTTTTTTAGTATTTTGGACATGTTATTATTTGGATATTAAAACAATTTTGGGTAGCATCTATTGAGGGATGCTAATTTTTATGTATCCACTAAAGGATATAAGAAGGTACACCTACTGATGGGTGTTGGCAAGAATTGCACTTGTTGATGAGTGCTAAATAGGTTTGGGTCAGGCTCGTGACGTTAAACAAGTGCTACCTGGGAGGCAACCCAATTGATGATTTGTTTGTTTTTAAAATCTGTCTTAAGGGAATTATATGTTTGCATGTGCATCTGAGAGGGGAAAGGCATGAAATTGAAAAATTGAAGGTTAAAATCAGGTGCAAAAAGGGGGGAATCACGCAAAAGTAAGCAAAGAAGAGAGGGACAAAACTACTGCCCACCGCTGAGCGGTGCATTTTACCGTTGAGCGGTGGCGGCACAGACTCTGCTTGGGCTTTTAAAAGCTCAACGTTTTTGGGGTTCTACACTTTCGAAAACTATCTTTGAAGCTCGCTTAAGCGTTTTCTGTGAACCCTAGCACCCAATTTACACTTTCAAAGGTTTTCCAAAGGGATTTCCCCACTTTTTCTCATCACCCACTCACAAAAATCTCACTTTTCTATCATTGTCTTGTCAAATTTTGGGGTTTTTGTTGAGGGATCGTGCATTCAAGAGGCATTCATCATCAATTAGGAGGAAGTTAGCAATCATCTAGTTTCTCCACTCAAGTAAATTGTGCAATTTCATTCTTAGGGTTTCTAAATTTGAAATTTGATGAAGAACATGCTTAGGAACATGATAAATTGGGGCTTTTGATTTCTATGCATGATTTGATGAAATAGAAACTGTTTGAACTGATTGAACTGCATGAATTTGGTTTGGATTGATGAAATTAGTGTTAGAGTGGAGAATAGGGCGATCTAAAAAAGGTTTTTGAGAAACCCTAGTCACCACCGCTGAGCGGTCTCCTTTGACGCTGAGCGGTGGTGCAGCTTGAGGCAAACCACTGAGCGGTCTCCTTTGACGCTGAGCGGTCTGCTGCAGATTTTGTTGGATGCTTGATTTTTGATGCAAGGATGCTGAGGGGCCCTGTTTTTCCCTCAGTATCGGAATGTGATTGGTTTGGAATTTGATTGATGATGTACTAACCTCTAATGATGAATTCATGTGGTCTTTTGAGCTTTATTATATGCAGGGATGTCATCACCATCAAGAAGGGTGAAAACTCTTGGCAACAAAAGGAAGGAACTTGAGAGGCAAAGAAGATTCTATTCGTCTAGGTTCCTCTCTAGGAAGCATGAAGAACATTATGTTACTATGCAGGAGAGGAGAATGCTTATGGAGAGGAAGGCCACTTTTATCCCAAATTTGGCGCTTGAATTTGGAGCAGAAATCATGAGGAGAGATTGGGATAGGCTGGCCACATATCCTGCACCGGCCAGCATTGAATTGGTAAAGGAATTTTATACAAATGCCCTTGCCTAGAGGAGGAGTTGATGCTGGGAGATATATGAGCTATGTGAAGGGACAGATCATCAGGTATGACCCTGACACTATTAACAGCTTTTTGGGCACTGAATGGTCAGGTGAACAGTGCCAGTATACAACACTTTTTCGGGGGTTCAGAGATATAGCAAATATTGAGAAGGTTATGTGCCTTCCTGGAAGGCATTTTCAGAATAACCCTAATGGATTGCGCGTCAACATAAAAAGGGAAGATTTGACGCCTTTGGCAAAATACTGGATGACATTCACTCATGCCAATATTCAGCCGTTCTCACATGTTTCCGACATCACCATGCATCGAATCATCTTCATTTACTGCATGCTGGGGCAATTAGATGTGAACGTCGGGAAGGTCATTGCCGACGAGATTCAGAGTTGCGCTACTACTGTGAGTAGCAGGACACCGCTGGGACATCCGTCCCTGATCACCTTTTTGTGTCAACAGGTTGGGGTGGGTACTGCAGTTCCATCATATGAGAGGCCTAGAAAGGCCATAGATGCTGCCTATTATCAGCAGTACTATGAGGAAGAGGAGGCAGCCGGAGCACCTAGGAGACGTCCTAGGAGAGCAGCAGCACAGCAGGAGCATGTACCTGTAGATGCACCGACATAGCACGCCGAGCCATTTCAGATGAGGGACATGTATATGTCCACGATAGAGGCTAGGATGAAGGCTCTTCGGAGAGGGCAGATAGCCACTGCCAAGATGGTAGTAGGGTTGTATCAGCAGCCACCAGTGCACATGTGGACCATGGACGAGTTCCATGAAGCTATGGCTGGGCCTCAGGAGCAAGCACAGGGCAGCGGGTCTGGAGCAGCTGGAGCGCCAGGCATGGATGATGACGATGAAGAGAACTTTAAAGATGCTGATGATGGAGACCAGGAGGATTCAGATGAGGATATGGATTGAGAGGGCATCTACTGATGGATGCCCATGCTTTAGACAAGGTTTTATCTTGCACTTTTGTACTTTTGTTTTTTTTAGAATAGGTTGAATTTTGATTGTTAGTGTCTATGCTTGGCTTGAACACTAATTTTGAAAATGTTTGACTTGATGATATTGCATGATGAATCTATTTGATGATGATTGGATGTGGATGATGATTGAGTCGTGTTGATATTCAGGTGAAAAGTTCACTAGCTATGTGAACAGATGTGTGATGAATTATGATTGTGGTTATGATGCTAAGCAGGGTGTATGAATGGATGATGTGTGGGAAAGCAATTTGTGTGAGGAATTGACCTCCATATTGTTATATGTACTGTTCACAGGAAAGCATGAATGATATTGCCTGAGTCTTAATAATTGATTGAATTGTATGTTTATGTCGTATGATCAAGGCCATTTTTGGAAGCCCTTACTTAGCCAAATTTTTACCCAAAGTGTTTAAAATGTTATATCCTTTTTGAACCTTAGCTTTAAACAGGATGAAAACCCTTATTTTGAAATTATTTACCTTGAGTTGGGTTGAGAATAATTGTTGAAAAGGTTCAAGTTTGGGGTTGTTGGGAAAATTTGAATGACAGAAAAAGAAAGGTATTGAGCTCAAGTGTTGAAAAAGAAAAATGCATGAGAAAAGAAAAAGAAGAAAAGAAAAGGCATGAAAAATGGGCTCAATGTAAAAATAAAAGGAAAGGGAAGAAGTTGGGAATGGGTGAGATTGGATAAGAAAGAGAGTTTGTACTTGAACTTTAAATGTTAAATTAGCTCTCTTAACTCAAGGATTTTGTGATCCAGAAAAACCAATTTTTCTTGTTAGCCTAGCTTCATTATAAGCCTTGAAAAAGTCCTTGTGATGGCATTGACATGTAAGAATGTTGATTATATTAGATGAAGGGCAATTTCGTTTCATGTGACATGGTAATAGTCGAAAGTGGAGTGATTTCTTAAATACTTGAGCGATTGAGTGAAACACTTGCTTGGTGAGAATTGTTGAATTCCATGATTACATCTATGCTTAGTTGATTGATCATTCATAAATAAAACATTTGTTGAGAAATATGTGATTATGTGAACTGAGTTGAATAGAAAGCATGTATACATCTTGATTTGATTCCACTGAAAATCTAATTGAGTAGATTTTGTCATAGGAAAAATGAATTTTGGGATTGTTGAACTATTTGATGAAAAAAGTGGAAAGTCAAGTTTTGTCTTGTTTGCTTGAGGACAAACAAAGTTTTAAGTTTGGGGTTGTGATAACGGTCTAAAAACCGTTATTTTCATGCTTAAATTGATATCGAAATACACCCTTTATGGCTTAGAATGAGCTTAGAATCAAGTAAAACACTTAAGTTGAGTCATTTGAGAGTCAAAAGTTGTTTTTAGAGATATTATGCTTGTTTTGCATTCTTTTGCAGGGTTTTGATGAGTATTAAGAATGGAATTGAAGAAGGAAGGTCTTAGACTCAAGGAAGAAGAAGAAAAATGAAGAAAAGAAGAGTCTATGCACCGCTCAGCGTCAAAATGCACCGCTGAGCGCCAATATTCGAGGGAAAGTTGTTGTTTGGCGCCCAGGCGGTGACGCTGAGCGTCCAGAGCGATTAGAGGTAAACCGCTCAGTGGTGAAATTGACCGCTGAGCGGTGGTGCGGTTTGAGGGAAACCGCTGAGCGGTAAAGTTGGACGCTGAGCGGTTGTCTGCTGGGCTTGGGCTTAAATTCTGTTACTTTTATGTCCTATATATAGCCTCAGTGCGATTCAAATATCATTCTTTTGGCAGAAGATGACGTCCAGAGCTATTCTACACTCCTTGGAGAAGATTTCTTGGATGCTTAGGCTCCATTTTATCAAATCCATTGTTTGCTTTTCCATTCTTTCATTGTATTTCATCTAGTTTCACCATGTTAATGGTGAACTAAACCCTTTGTTGTTGGGGAACAATGTAATCTTTTGAAACTCTCTTATATTGAATTTCTTGTTTTATTCATATGCTTTATTATCAATTGTGGGTTCTTTATCTATGCTCTATTCTATTATCATTTAACTCATTTGATAAATAGATGTTTGCCTTTGTCGATACGGGAACGTACGGGGAAGTCATGAACTGATAAGGAATTCTTGATCAACAAATACCACCTAGGGATAGGAGGGTAGGATGATCAATTGTATTTTGCTTTTGTGGTATTTGCACTGCTAATTACTAGGGGAGACTAGGGATAGTAAGCCAGTAACTAGTAGTAGGCTCTTTTCGCCGAGGGATCGGGTTTAGGGTAGACTAAGAAAGTTACATGACAATTAGATAATAAAGCGAATTTAATAAGAAGAGTATATATAAGAGAGTGGATAAGATGAAATTGTAAACCCCAACAACTCCATTCATCCATACCTTTTTCTTGCCAATTGAATCAATTGCATTTGCATGTTTACTTTTTGTTTTTAAATTAAACCACAAATTAATTTTCTTTACAAGATTTACGATATTGATTTACACAAAAGATCAGGCCTTTGAGTCCTTTGGGAGAACGATATTGGGTTTTACCAATTATATTACTTAATAACGATCTGGTACACTTGTCAGGGGATTAACACTTCCTCCACATCTTCAATAAGAAGATTTGTCTCCCTCATTCTCTCAGCCTGGTAATACTTTGTAATCTGGCCACCTTACCATAATTGTAGCATTTACCTAATTTTCACTCATTTGAATAATTTTCATGCTTCCCATACTTGAAGCATTCCATTTCCAACTTAGATAAATCTCCTCAGCCTCGTCCATCTTGTCCTCGACCTCTGCCTTCAAGAACTCGGCTTTAAGTATTCAAAGTTTCATTCAAGACAAATTGTGCCTATAGTGCTTCATCGTCGGGTTCCTTTTTTTTTTTCTTCCTCATTTACTGGGCCTTTAATCATCCAGCTAACTCATGCACAATGAAAGTTGACAGATCATTTGTCTCTTCAAAAGTGGCCATGATACTTTTAAAATCATACGTCATATATCTTGATCATTCTGAGTGGGTTGGCCATCTTCTGCACTCGAGCTATAAACTTAGTAACTTCCTCTTTTTAATCCATCTCCACGTGTTCAAACTCTCTTCTGAGTGCTTGTACTCGGACCTGCCTCACGTAGATATCTCCTTTGTACGCCACCTCTAAAATTTTCCAGGCTTCTTTTGTGACTTCACATTAACTATTTTCTTGAACCTCGATTCATCCATTACATTGTACAGAAAGTACATAGTCGATCTGTCTTTTACCAGTATCTTTTTCATTGCAGAAATATGGGTCACTATTTGATGTTCATCCTCCGTAGGTTCATTATACATGTCCTCCACTATGTCCCATACATCTTGGGATCCAAGAAAAACCTTCATCTACACACACCAACTGTTGTAATTGGTCTTTTCCGTCAACTGTGGCACACTCATTTCGTTGACTACTTTTTTCATCTCTCTCACAAAACACTCAAGCACTCACTATTTCCCTCACAGTGTTTGACTTTCCTCTCTTCTTTTTTTCTCTCTGAATACTCAGAGCATGTAGCTATGATACCACTTTGTTAAAAAAAACGTGACACACACTATGATAGGACTGTTCAATTCATTGTGATTTTTTTTATTGAATCTTGACAACCTTTAAATAGTTGCAAATAGGATCATGGGCCAAGTACAAATAATAAAAACTAAAAACAAAATATCAACTAACTCAAAATAAAACAACTACTTAATATATTCCTATCTTATATCAACAAAATAAAATAATATTACAACTAAATAAATAGAGAATAAAAACTACACATCCATATTTTATCTCTATCAAAATCAAACTAAATATTATTAGACTCAAACTAATAAAATAAGACTCAAACAAAATTACTAATAAATCTCTAAAATTTAAGTTTATTCTAAAGACAAATACATTTCATGCTTTTGCTAGCAAATTTGTTGCCTCCATGATGCTGATTATGAGCATAACACAAGCACCCACGAACTCGAAAATGATTAAGAGCATGAGATGTACCATATAAGAGTTCATAATCCCTTTTAACACCAGTGTGGGAGTATGGTTTATTAGATAAGATGCATTCAAAGCACAAACTCTCAAAAATGAATGGGAACATTAGCTTGAAAGCGCAAGGCACGTACAACATTCAGAATAATATGTATGTGTTTACGCTCTATTTGCCCATTTTTTTGCAGTTGTAAAAGAGTTTTGTGCATTATACCATGATCACGAAGTATGTTCCCATTGAGACAAATTATGTACCATTGTCACTTCGAGTAATTTTTACTTCTTTGTGAAATTGGCATTCATCCATGGCAATAAATTGTCACAAGTACATTGAAACTTCTTTCTTATCAATAAGAAGATAAATTCAAACAACTCTTAGATAGTCATCAACAAGAGCTAAAAAATATCTAGCACCACAAAAAGTTAGAGTTTTTTAGGGTCCCCATAAGTCATTGTGAATTAACTAAAAATTTTCAAATGTTTTGTTTTAGCTAATGGGAAAACTTTCTTGTGAATGTTTTGCGTAAAAACAAATATTACACATTGGATTGGATGATTTATTCATTCTATCAAAATCAATATTAAACATCATATCAATAACTTTATTAGAAGGATATCACCATCTTTTACGTTACACCTCATAAGAAATTTTTGTTGATGATGTCATCATAGTTGTTGTTATGACCATCTTACCAAGATAATATAACCCATCTCGTTGTTCACCCATTCCAATCGGCGTCCTCGTAATGTGGTCCTAAATAACACAATTTTAATTCATTAACCAATTGAGATATTGAAATAAGATTGCAAGGATGGCACATAAGGAACATTAATCAATGTTAGAGTGTCATTAAGTAACATTGTGTCTTCCTTTGTAGTTTTTGTATGTTGACCTTTAGGAAGACCCGTTGAACACCTCACAATGTCCTTAATAACAATAAGGCATGATAATGTGTCAGTCATACAATATGAGGCCCTTCTATCAAGAATCCATGGTAAAAAAGTGCATTTACCACTCAGTTTGTCAGTTGATCCTACTTTGATATTGTTCAAGAGACTCACTAATGTGTCCCATTGCTCAATGGTTATACCTATGACATCAGATGGACCATCATCTAAAACCCCAGTAGATGCCTTTACTCTTGATGAATTCGCTTGCACAGCATGAGCCTTGGAAATTCCATGTCCTTTGCCAAGTTGTGTGCTTTTTGCGCGTCCATTTCCTTTCCTATTCCACAAGGACGATCTCCCTACCAATCTGGATAGCCTATGATCTAAAAATAACTATCTGAGTCATGTCCAAAGGGATGACACTTAGTGCATGAAACATTCTTATCCTTTGTTGAATTTTGAGTTCCTACCTACATTGCAAAAGCCAACACATCGCCATGTTCCTCCTTGCTGTGAGAGGTAGTACACACATGTTCTTCCTGCACTAGTGTGGAATATATCTTACTTAAAGGAGGCAATGGATCTTGTGCAAGAAGATTGGATCAAACCGTCATCATTCAGTATCATGAGAAACTGATGGACCTTTTCTTCTTCATGCTTCTTTTCCAATTCCGAATCGAGATTACATTTGCAAAGCCCAAACTTACAAATGGGTATTGCTTCATAATTTCCTAGTTCTTCCTACAACTTTTTCAGTTTGCTATAATAGAAAACAATGGTCATATCTCTTATGTTTGCATTGAACTTTAGCTTTGAGTTGTTGAATTTATGATTTGTTCACTATAAAGAAACATTCTTGAATATCCTTCCAAAGATCTTGTACAACCTCCATATGTGGAATAGTCATTTTGTAACAAAGGTTTAACAGTGTTCATGATCCAAGAAACCAACAAGGAGTTAATGGTCCACCAAACTTCAAGGTCACCAGATTTTGTTGTAGGTAGGCTGATCGTTCTATCAACGAAGCCAAATTTCTTTCGTTCTTGTAGTGCTATTTTTACTTATTAAGTTCATTCATCATAGTTTTCTTCCCTTAGTTGAATTAGAGACAAGATCCCTTAATGTGTGGATCCAATGATTTGTCTTAATATTGTCAATCATTGTAGTTAGTGTAATTACCAATCAATAGTTATCAACATTATTTGTTACCTTATTTACTTGTAGTATCTTAATGCTAGCCTTAATCATAGGATCATGTATTGCTAGCATTTGCTATATATGTACACGATAATCATCAGATCAAATATATGGTTCTTTACCTCTTATTACACTTTCTAACTTGGTATCAAAGCTCTTAAGCCCTAAAGGCTCTTGATCCAATAAAAATCATCGCATCCATTGCAGATTCAATGTCCAAAAATGATCTCCCATCCACTGTATTTGTCAAGTTGGACAGAGACAACTATCCACTATGGAAATCCTTGGTGATCTCTATAGTCAAAGGTTGTAGGCTCGATGGGCACATGCTAGGGACAAAGGAGTGTCCTGAAGAATTCATAGCTTCTGCAGATTCAAGCAAGAAGCCAAATCCTGCTTTTGAAGATTGGCAGGCTCATGATTCACAACTCCTTGGATGGTTGATGAATTCAATGACTATTGAAATGGCAACACAGTTGCTGCACTGTGAAACCTCAAAACAACTTTGGGATGAAGCTCAAAGCCTAGCGGTGCACACACAAGGTCTCGAGTCACTTACCATAAATCTGAGTTTCACAACATCAGAAAAGGAGAGATGAAGATGGAGGAGTATCTGGTCAAAATAAAGAATCTCACTAACAAGCTTAAACTTCCAGGCAGCCCCATTTCCAACTCAGATCTAATCATTCAAACCCTGAATGGTTTAGATTCTGAATATAATCCTATGGTGGTCAAGCTATCTGATCAAACTAGGCTCTTAGGGCCTGTTTCAATCCATAGATTGCCTTAGATTGCCTTGATCAAACCAATCTCACTTGGGTTGATCTGCAGGCTCAATTGCTGACCTTTGAAAGTAGACTTGATCAACTGAATAGCCTCACCAACCTAACCCTTAATCCTTCAGCAAATGTTGCCAACAAAACTGATTACAAAGGCAAAAAATTCAACACAAACAACAATTGGAGAGGTTCCAACTTCAGAGGTTGGAGAGGAGGCAGAGGAAGAGGAAGAATATCTAAACCAACATGTCAAGTTTGCTACAAGGTCGGGCACACAGTAGTAAATTGCTACTACAGGTTTGATAAGTCTTATTCAAACTCAAATTATTCAGCAGGCAATGACAGACAAGGAGCACACAATTCCTTCCTAGCCTCACAAAGCTCTATTCAAGATTATGATTGGTACTTTGACAGTGGTGCAAGCAATCATGTGACACACCAAACTGACAAATTTGAGGATCTGGCACAACATCATGGTAAGAACTCATTAATAGTTGGAAGTGGTTAAAAATTGAAGATTGTTGCCACAGGTTCCTCAAAACTAAACTCACTTAACTTACATGATGTCTTATATGTGCCCAACATTACCAAAAACTTATTAAGTGTGTCGAAATTAACTGCTGACAATAACATTCTAGTTGAGTTTGATGTAAATTGTTGCTTTGTGAAGGACAAGTTGACAGGGAAGGCAATTCTAAGAGGGACACTTAAAGATGGCTTGTATCAACTCTTAAGGACTAAAAGGGACCCATGTGCTTATGTATCTGTCAAGGAGAGCTGGCATAGAAGACTTGGTCATCCAAATAATAAAGTCCTAGATAGAGTCTTGAAAAGTTGTAATGTCAAACTATCACCTAGTGATCATTTTAACTTTTTTGAGGCTTGTCAATATGGAAAAATGCATTTTTACCCTTTAAAACCTCTTCCTCTCATGCTAAGGAAATTTTTGAATTAGTTCATACTGATGTCTAGGGGCCTGCACCAGTAACATCTCCTTCGGGTTTCAAATATTATGTTCACTTCCTTGATGACTTTAGTAGATTTACCTGGATTTATCCTCTGAAACAGAAATCAGATACTGCACAAGCTTTTACCCAGTTTAAAAACATGGCAGAAAATTTGTTTAACAAGAGAATTAAGACAATCCAACGTGATGGTGGTGGTGAATGTAAGACTGTGCAAAACCATGCAATAGAAGCAGGGATACAATTCAGAATGTCATGCCCTTACACATCACAACAAAATGGTAGGGCTGAGAGAAAACACAGACATATTACTAAATTTGGCTTGACATTACTAGCACAAGCCAAAATGCCCTTACACTATTAGTGGGAAGCTTTCTCCACGGCAGTTTATCTCGTAAATAGATTGCCCTCTCTAGTCACTCAAAATGAAAGTCCTTACTCATTGCTCTTTAGAAAGGAACCTGACTAGAACTCCCTAAAACCTTTTGGGTGTGCTTGATATCCTTGTCTCAAGCCCTATAATCAGCACAAACTACAATTCCACACAACCAGATGTGTGTTCTTGGGCTATAGTAACTCCCACAAAGGATACAAATGCATAAACTCTCATGGAAGAATCTTCACTTCAAGACATGTTGTCTTCAATGAAGAACATTATCCATTCCATGATGGCTTTCTCAATACAAGAAGTCCCTTGAAAACACTAACTAAAAGTCCATCTGCCTCTTTTTCTTTGCCTACTGCAGGTAACTCACATATTGGAGAAGCAACACATTCTGATGACAACAATCCAGATGTCGAACAAGAACCAGCTAGTCCAACTGGAAGTGCTGCAATTAATCTTAACAGCGATCAAGCTGCAAATGATTCAAGCGCTGCACTTAATCTAGGCAGAGATCAAGATACAAATGATTCAACAAGGAACGGTCCAATTTCTCATGACACTAATTCCACAGAAACAGTTGTTGAAGCTCCCCAAGACCTTGCTAAACCAAGCACAACCATCAACACTCATTGGAGCAGGAGCAAGGCTGGAATTCACAAGCCAAAGCAGCCATATGTTGGGTTAGCTGAAACCTGCACAGATGAGAAGGAACTAGAAAATGTCACAGAAGCACTCACAAGACCACAGTGGAAAGAAGCTATGGATAATGAGTATCAGGCACTCATGTCAAATCAAACCTGGGTTTTGGTACCATATCAAGGCCAAGAAAACATCATTGATTCTAAATGGGTCTTCAAGACCAAGTACAAAGCAGATGGGACAATTGAAAGGAGAAAGGCAAGATTAGTTGCAAAAGGATTTCAACAAACAGTTGGATTGGATTATGAAGAGACCTTCAGTCCAGTTGTCAAGGCTAGTACAGTTCGAATCATACTCTCAATTGCAGTACGTCTCAATTGGGAGGTCAAACAGCTAGACATAAACAATGCATTCCTTAATGGCTACCTCAAAGAAACTGTGTTTATGCATCAACCAGAGGGATTTGTAGACTCAACTAAACCTGAACATGTTTGCAGGTTATCTAAGGCAATCTATGGATTGAAACAGGCCCCAAGAGCCTGGTTTGACAGCCTCAAAAATGTCTTACTCAGCTGGGGTTTCAAGAACACAAAAAGTGATTCCTCACTCTTCACTCTAAGAGGTACAGATCACATTACCTTTCTACTTATATATGTGGATGATATAATTGTCACAAGGAACAACACCAAATTTTTAGAATCCTTCATCAAACAACTCAATGTTGTGTTTTCCCTTAAGGACCTTGGTCCACTACACTACTTCTTAGGCATAGAAGTTCAAAGAGATGCATCTGGTATGTACTTGAAGCAATCGAAATACATAGGAGACATCCTGAGAAAATTCAAAATGGAAAATGCCTCATCGTGTCCAACACCTATGGTAATTGGCAAGCAATTTACAGCTGAATGGGAGAAGTTAAAAGATCCAACCGTGTTCAGACAAACTATAGGAGCATTGCAATACTTAACAAACACAAGGCTTGACATAACATTCTCAGTTAACAAGCTCAGCCAATTCATGAGCTCTCCCACTATAGATCACTGGCAAGGCATCAAAAGAATATTGAGATATCTTCAAGGTACCATCCAACACTGTCTACACATTAAACCATCCACTGACTTGGACTTAACAGGCTTCTCAGATGCAGATTGGGCCACAAGCGTGGACGATAGAAAATCCATGGCAGGTCAATGTGTCTTCCTTGGTGAAACACTTGTTTCCTGGTCCTCAAGGAAGCAAAAGGTAGTCTCAAGATCTAGTACAGAGTCAGAATATAGAGCCCTGGCTGACTTAGCTGTTGAGATAGCATGGACTCGTTCACTTCTTGATGAGCTAAGACTCCCTCTGCCAAGAAAACCAACATTGTGGTGTGATAACTTGAGTGCCAAGGAATTAGCTTCAAATCCAGTTATGCATGCTCGAGCCAAACACATTGAAATTGATGTGCACTACATCAAAGACCAAGTGTTGCAAAATGAGATTGTTGTGGCCTATGTTCCTTCAGTTGATCAAATTGCTGACTGCCTCACTAAAGCATTAACTCACACACGATTCAACCAACTCAAAGACAAACTTGGGGTGACTCTCTCACCCATCAGTTTGAAAGGGGAAATTAGAGACAAGATCCCTTAATGTGTGGATCCAATGATTTGTCTTAATACTGTCAATCATTGTAATTAGTGTAATTACCAATTAATAGTTGTCAGCATTATTTGTTACCTTATTTACTTGTAGTATCTTAATGCTAGCCTTAATCATAGGATCATGTATTGCTAGCATTTGCTATATATGTACATGATAATCATCAGATCAAATATATGGTTCTTTACCTCTCATTACACTTTCTAACTAGTTGCACTTGATTTATAAGATTTTCAGGATTGTCATTGGAGGTTATATCGTAAGGAGAAATCGTTCTTCTTACGAAATTCCCATCACTTTGTTTGCTGCCTACTTCTGCCATGGTGACTAACAATTAGTGTTTATTTTGTTATATCTGGAATACTATATCATAAATAAATGAAAAAACCAACTTACTTATTCATTTATCTAAAAGTGGTATACATATGTATGGTTGCATATTGGGTGAATTATTTTTATTAATTTCTTCTTACAAATTTTCTTAAGAATATTAAGCCTATAAATGGATTATATGATTCTTGACAAATCACATAATTTTGCAAAAATATTAGCAATCACATAATTTCTCAATATACCAGTAATCAACTATAACAGCAATTAACCCAAGATATTAAAAAGTATTCTTTTTATAAAAGTTCATAAAATTTGTTTATATAAAAAATGTATCTCTTCACTTGGAAGTGAGAACTATTCTTAGATATCACTTTCAAGGAGAAAGAATTTTGTAATACTCAGAAAATACATCCAAAATTATTTTCATTACCCTTTAAGGCATGGAAAAGAAAATTTGATGTTAAATTTATTTGCTTTGATAAATATATGATAATTACACATTTTCTCTATTATATTTCTGCTCGAATATAAATCACGCTCTCATATAAATCTTTATATACCAACTCTTCGAAATTAGTAAAAAGAAAAATTGTTATTCTTGAAAAACTTATATAATTGAATCTAATACTTTTACAAAATATATTTATACTTTGATACATATGTTTTGGAATCTTTTTAAGACTATTTCCTTTAGCATGTGTATTTGTTACACATAAAAATAGGGAGATTGTTAAGACAAAATCATCTAAAGAATAGACCGTCTAAACAATTCAGATTTTGAAGTTAAACAAAAACATTAAACAAAATATTGCTATGTATGAAAAGTTGTTTTAAAGAAATAATGTCTAAGAGACAAATATTTTGTAACATTTTTTTTATACAAAATCAAGCTTACGAACAACATTTTCTAGACAAAATTGTCTGATAAACTAAGTTTATGAGCAACGTCTAAGAAAATAAAGCATCTCTCTTTTTGAATCATCTAATAGACGATATGAGTAACAAGGTAGTGTTTAAACAAGAAAGTCTATCTCTTTTATAAAATTAAAGCTAAAAGAAATTTTTATTCAATACAGTGTTAACTCAAGCAAAGGGTCTTATAATTTACACCATCTAATACATGATCACTAGACACTACACTCAAATAGCCTTTCATAAAGCATATAATGTTTTACATCATTTGATAATCAAATATATGTATGCTTTATCAAACGATGCATTTATTAATGACATAACAAATGATAAAAAAATTTAACATGCAATACGCCCTAACACTTATCAATGTTCAAAATATTAAATGCATATAGGATAAAATGTTTCGATGCTTGTATACTTTGTTCTTGATATTTGTATTGATAAGAAAAAGACGTTGTGAGCGGTGAAGAACATTTTGGGAACGTTTGCCTTGAAGCCTTCTTCTCTGTCACATCATGCAAGCTCGATTTTGCTAAAGGCTATGATAAAGCTTTGAACCTCTGAAAAGTAGACTAAAGTATGACTTCCCACCTAAAAGGCTACATGCTGTCCTAAAATCAATTTTCCTGTCTAACGGTCATCTTTCAAAAAAAAGTTATATATAGACAAAAGCTTGAAGAGAAGCCAAAAAAATAGAATAAGATAGTGAACTCGTGAACGTTAAAAAAAGCCTATTGTTCTCATATATTGTCTAAAGTTGAATATTTTTCTAGAAGAGAAAAAAAAATTAGTAAATCACAAATTATTTTATATTAATTATATCATGTCTTTGAGAGTTACCAATATGTATCTTTGCTCACAACATTGTTTGTGTTGTAAATTCTGAAGAGAATTAAAACACTTGGTGTTTAGCTCAATTGAGTTAACCAGTCTAGATGTGTTGTTTAGGGTTCAGATCAAAAGTGGTTAGAATACTTGTAAACCAGGAGTGGTTAAACTCAGACTAGTCGTGTTGACTAGGTGAACCAGGACTTATGAGAATACTCATTGTAAACCTGAAGAGGTAAAACTCGTGTAATCTTTTTAAAAGATTAGCGGAACCCTTTAAGAATTCTTAAAGGAGAACTAGACGTAGCTCAGGTTGAGTGAAATAGTATAAATCTGTATAAAGAATTACAACTTAAATTTGAAAAAGCTTTGGAAGAAGAAGTTTTGAAAAATAAAACTTTAGACCTAGACAAGAAAGATTTTTCAAAGGTTGAATTTTAATCATGTAAGAGTCACATGTTTGATACTGATATTCTAGAGAATTTGCTTAAAGAGGTAACTAAAAATAAAAATGTAAAAAAACTTACATTTAAGAAAAATGTTTTTGAAAATATACTTGGATTCATATTATAAAGTAATATGCATGTAACCTTAAAGTACCCATTTGAGATTTTAGGGGACCAAAATTGTTGTCTTATTTTGCAAGTTAAAATTCAAAAATAAAGAAAGGTTATATGGTATCCTAGTAAATTTTATGAGCTTTGAAACTGTTTTAAGAATATTAGACATGTTTTAAAGGATTAAGAATACTTCAAATTTGATTTTTCCAAAAAATTTATGGGTGGATAATCGATTATCAAGGGTAATACTCGATTCTCAAGGTCTTAATATGTTTATTTTAGCTTTAGAATAATCGATTAACAAGTTTCATAATCAATTATCCTTATGCAACTCCAAAGTACAAATTTGCCTATGGAATAATAAATTATCCCAAGTGATAATCGATTATCTTAAATTATAGATGAAAGAGGTTTTTGTTTCAAATCTTAAGAATCAGTTTTAGATTTAAAGGAAATTACTTTTCTTAGAAAGATTTATTTTAATAAAAAAATGGAAAATATTACATTTAGGGGGAGTAAAGTTATGATTGAGGGAGAGCTAAATTTTAATTGAATTAACGAATTTATGGGAGCATATATATTAGTTACTTTTTTATTCTAATAAAAAAGGGAGAGAAATATTTTGGTTGACATCTTGTCATAAATATTTGGGTTGACATCTTGTCATAAATATTTGGGTTGACACTTTGTGATAACTAGTTTTGAAGGGGAGATACATGATATATATGATTTTGTAGATATCGAGATATATGATATATATGATTATGTTGATATCTTGTTATTTATCTCTGTTTTGGATTAATTATAATTTTCTCTTAAGTTTGATTAAGAACAAGACATATCACAAGTCTTGAACAATTTTTTTGGTCATCATCAAGGGGGAGATTGTTAGTAAGAGAAGAAGATCTAAAAAATGGTTGAATTCAAGAGATACATTGAAGACTTAATAATTTAGTTATTGAAGTCTTGTAATTTGTGTATTTTGTTTAAATTAGTAAATCAAGAGTCAATAGACACAACCCAAGCAGCAAAGCACTCAAGGAAAATTTTATTTTTCATAAAAACCTCTATGATAATCGATTATCCTAGTTAAATTCAGATTTTCCTAAAAGCCTCTGGAATTATCGATTATCACGGCTAGTAATCGATTATCACAACGAGAAAATAATTTTTGAAATATAGTTTCTGCAATAATCTATTACCACTTAAGATAATCTATTATTAGTGGCAGTTGCGAATAGACTCTTTAATTTTTCTGACTTAATTTTCAAAATAAGAGTCTATATATATTTTGTCTAACCTAATTTTAAAATAATTTTTCACTCAAAGGTATAAGAGTTGTGTGCTAGAGAAACTCCCAATGCTTGTGAAAAGGGAGCTTTGGAAAACCTAGTGTGAGTAGAGCGAGAACTTTCATTGAGAGTGTCTTAAGTGATTGATTATTGTTGTTGTTGCTAGAAAAGTTGTTCATCCTTTGTATGTCGAAGGAGGTGTTGTTCATTCTTTGTGTGTCAAATGAAGTGTTTTTTATCTCTTGTGTCTTTAAGGGAAGTGCTTTTTAACCCAAACTTTATTCTGTGATTGTAAGTTATGATTGTTTATTAGTATTAGTTAATCTCTCTTTAGATGTTGAGTCTTTTGATCTTAACCAATATGAAATTCTTTGTGTAAATTTTTATTTCCTTATACTCTTCATTTTTATTCTTGTTATTTATAAAGACTTGATTTTTGTTATAAAATCATTTTATAAAAAGATAAACTCTTTAAAAGACAAAGTTTTATTAAAGAAACAAATTCACCTCTTCTTGATTTTTGTTCACACGCAAGTTGCACGATTCTAACACATCTTAATATGATATATTTGTGCATTTTTTAATCAAGAGTCATGATAGGTGTCACTATACACTTTGATATCTCAACTATGTTCACATCTCAAAATACATGTATAACATGTCATCATATGAAAAATAATAAATGATGAGGGAAGTACACCAAATCCATTATAAAAGATACAATACAAGCTTTAAAAGAAGCTAAACAATCCTATACATACGTAAGAAATTAGTACCTATCATAAAAAAATCCGAACTAATGCTAGGAGACATAAAAAAATACCATTTAAAATTGTTCCATATTTACCAAATTAAAATTGACCAATTTATCAACATAGTAATTTCCTTTCCTAAAAATATGAGAAACTTTAAATTCTATATCAGTACAAATATTTTAACATTTCTTCCATCTGCCTATAAGAATCCAATGAATAATTCGTTACGAAGAGAAGACTTTGCACACAAAAACAAAATGACACTCTAGCTAAAGACATCTAAGTCCAACACTCTAAGCATACTCACTCCACTACATATAGGTCTCATAAGTTTAACATAAAGAGAGTTTTGAACTCCCAGAAAAAAATGGAAAAATTGTCAATGTTTTCTCCTGTTATCCCGAAAAATTCTAGCATAAACAATCAACTAGAACAATCCTTCATTGCACCATTCGTGCTAACTTTAATCTTAGTACTCAGCAAAAACTTTCAAATAACTTGGACCAAGGAAGAAGCTTTTCCAAATCGAGTATTAATGCCAAAGAGAATTTTTTATTAATAATTTTTTTTTATTAATCATTTTTATTAATAATTTTTATTTTTTTCAATTTTATTGTAAATAATTTTCATTTATTCTATAAATATATTTTTATTATAAATAGTTATTTTAATTTAAAAGATAACTAAATTAAAAATATAGTCAAAAAGTAATTAAATTAAATTAAATATCACTTAAAATAAAATTAGTAAAACAACTATTTTAAGTAAAAAAACTGTTATTTAAATAATAAAATTTAAATTTAAATATGTATACTAAAATGGAAAATTTCCTTCTTTTTTAAATATATAATAGCATAGATAATATAAATTTCATATCACTTTAATAAAATTTAATAACTACAATCTGACAATTAAAACTGAAGTTAAGATTTATTTTGGCATAAATAGCCTCTTTCTAACCATTTTATCTCCGATCCCGACATAAGTAAGAAGCCAAATACAGAACTAACATCATTTTGCTCAGTATATCTTTCTAAGTTTGTAAGTAAGACATATTATGTCTGTGTCTGAGAACTGAGAAAGTAAATTAAGAATTTCCCTTTACATATATATAAAGTAAATAATTGAAGTGAAGATTAAGATAAACGAAAAGAAGAGGTCCGAATTGATTTGAGTCTGACCTGCCTCTACCTCACAATTCCAACATCAGCCATAACTTCAAGAGGGTCCCTTCTCTGCCTCAACATCCAGAGGAATTGATGTACCAATACTATACCAATACACTACAACATTTCCTCTGCCCTAAAACAAGTGAAAAATGAAAAAAAAACACAAACTTTCTCACCAATCTCATTCTCACCCAACTACCCTCTTTCTAGTTCTTTCAGCCTTCTCCTCCACATTAATTGGAATTGGGTTTTTCGCTATATTTCTTTCTGGGTAGTTCTTCTTCATAGCATTGGACTGTACTGATCTATCATTGTGATTGAAGCTATGAACTCTCCACTTCATGCCCCTTCATCATCAGCATCTTCTTCTTCTTCTTCTTCTTCTTCTTCCTCCCATGTGCTTCGTCCTCCTCCATGCCTCACTCATGCTTCTCGTAACCTCAAGTATCCTCTGTAAGTGTTCCACTTTTCATGATTCTGATGCTTTTGTACTTTTCTTTTCTGTCTGACCTATGTTTTTCTTATCCAACACCTTTTCCATTTCATCCCTGTAACGGATTCCTGGCGTGACTTGAATTGGAGTTAATTAAACAGAATCACAGTAAAGAGTGTCCGTTCTAAATTTTAAGTTATTGGTACTGGCATTTATGAGAAGGATTATCGGACAATGTTTTTATAAATAATGAAAATGGCATTTCTCGGATAATGATGCAGGTATGCAAGATTATGATTTACTCTTTGGATGGTAAGGTTGCTACTTAAGCTTAATTGTAGAGTGGAGTTTAACTTTACTTAAACGATCGGTTTACCTGAGGAAATATCCTTAGAATCAAGCACTCTTTGTTTCCTTTCAAGTTTATTTGTCCATGAACATAAAATTTCGCAGATTTAAACTTTAGTTGCATTTTTCCCCTGAAGCTGCAAACTGCTACACTTTATTCCAATCATTTTTTATGTGGATAATTTCTTTGCGGCATTGAGTTGCATATCAAAGTCCAACTTTTCTTGGCCTTCTAAACTTCAATATGATCATATTTGACACCTATTACAAAAGTGTGTAGCCTTTGGGTCAAACTTGTTACTAAAAATGTCGAGATTAACACCAAAGTATGTAACTTTTTTTTATGTTCATAGGTTGTTGCCACAGACAGTCTGTACCTCTCAGAAGAAGTATCGCTGCTTTGGAGCTCATATAGAGGCTTCTTTTAATATTATTCCCTTGAAAAATTACAAATCGTTCAGAAGTTCTCCATGGTGGTCTGAAGCACAATCCCCGGTTTCTAACCAATCACTCAACAAACAGTTGTTCTCAGTAGGATCTTTAGCAACTTCTACGTCTCAAGATGTTTCTGATACAACTCGTATTGGTGATGATAAAATTGGAGTGTTACTGTTAAACCTTGGAGGTCCAGAGACTCTAGAAGATGTGCAGCCTTTTTTGTTTAACCTTTTTTCCGACCCGGTAATACACTTGGTTTTACACACTTTTCATTTGAGCTGTCATTTGTTATCCTTCAGTTCCTTTAGGTTGATAGTAACTTGAAACTATCAATTCTTTATTGTTTGATATTATGTACAATCACACAGGATATAATACGATTGCCAAGGATATTTAGTTTTCTTCAAAAGCCATTGGCCCAATTTGTATCGATTGTAAGGGCCCCAAAGAGCAAAGAAGGCTATGCTTCCATCGGTGGTGGCTCTCCTCTCAGACGTATGACTGATGCACAGGCATGACTCTTCCTATCAATTTGTTTCTTTTCCGATATGACATATTTTATAGTCAAATTTGTAAATAGATACTTCCAATTTCTATTTCCACAAATTGACCTGATTATATTTGAGAGGGAGTTGAGCTGTGTATATTTACCATACATGAAATTTGTCTCTTGCCAATTTTCTCAACTTGAGGTTATGTAAGGCGAAAGAACAGAACAAAAGTATATAAAAAAATTTCAAAGAGATTTCTAGAAATCAGTGTCATATGCATTTCAATTTCATTTAGCTATTGTATTTATAAATTATAATTAATATATGTGGATACTATTAGAGTAGAATTTTTTTTTCCCGGTAGGTATTTTAAGTTACTAACTTGGACAAGGTTATACTGTCACCTCATCCTTAATAATTTTCCAACCAACTAAATCAAGGTTTTCAAATTTCAGTGATCCATTTAGATTTTACAACCAATTTATAATGCTATGGGATACATTACATAATCATTCCCTTAAATAGGTACGTTTGTTTGACTCTATTAGTTTCCTAGTAGTCCTGGTTCATCTGATGAGCTCCTTCACAGGCTGAAGAGTTGAGAAAATCTCTTTGGGAAAAGAATGTCCCAGCTAAAGTATATGTTGGAATGCGTTACTGGCATCCTTTCACTGAAGAAGCTATTGAGCAGGTAGTTCATGATGTAAACTGCAAAAGAATTTGCTTAAGATCATGCCATTGGTGGATTCTGTTCCCTATTATTGTCCTTCAATCTGAGTTAAAAGATGTAGTTCTATGCTTCATATTCTAAAAGGAAGCTTGCAACATTTCAAAGGGTTGCTTGAAGCAATTGTCTTTGATAATGCATTATCGGGCAGCTTCCATGTAGCCAATGTGTTCTATCCTTGTGAAATTATGTCTTTGCCAATACCAATTAAATCTGACTCCTAAACTTTTTACTAAGATTTTCATTAATTAGCTTGAAATATTTTCTCTTCTCTTCATACTGTATGCAAGTGAGCACAATTCACATGCTTGTGTGAACAAAAGTGTTGAGCTCTGATTAGCAAAGAAAGAATAAATGATAGTATTGAAAATAAATCTTAAAGAATCATGAAATTTTATTAAAATTGTGAGAACTTTTGGAATGATATTTATCATTTATCCTTTTTGTGATTTCTTGTCTACCTGATTATAATTAATTTATTCGTTCAAATATATTGTGTAGATTAAAAGGGATGGAATCACAAAGCTTGTTGTTCTTCCACTTTATCCTCAATTCTCAATCTCAACCAGTGGATCAAGCCTACGTCTGCTGGAGAATATATTCCGGTGATTACTGAAAAAAAAATTATCTCATTTATTATACTTCAAATATATAAACTATCTAACTTTCTGTTATATTGTGAATTATTGTTGGTTCTTCAGAGATGATGAATATCTAGTCAACATGCAGCACACGGTAATACCATCATGGTATCAGCGTGAAGGATACATAAAGGCCATGGCAAATTTAATTGAAAAAGAGCTGAAGAGTTTTGACTGCCCTGAGGAGGTTCAACAATTTTCTAATCTTTTTAAATTTAAACTACTTATAAAAAAGGACATGGTTCCTTGACATTTTTTATAATTCAAATCTTGACCGTTGGGTAACAGATTGCGAACTAACTATGCTTGATTTCATCATACTTTTAAGATATATTATACTTTGTTTTATTGAGATTGCTCTGTTGACAACTATTTTTATTACTCTATATCTTCGTTTGGCATTGCTGAGAAGTATATTTCCTGCAATTTAGTTTGATAGGGAAAACTATGGTTTAGGAAATTATAATTCTGCACTGGGAAGTTCTTAGGTATTTGTTTTTATATTATTTCGGGATTAGGCAGTTATAGGTTATGATATGACAGTTATAGTGATATAGACTTTTAAAAAGACCATAAAAATTAAGTCATCAGATTGTTATTGTTGATGTTTTGGAGGAAACTTCCTGTTAGTGTAAACCCTTGTATCTGATGATGTTTGTACTTAAATCTAGCCTAAAAATCAACTTATTTCTATAATTCAGTATTCGTGTGTGCTCAACAAATGGTCTGACCTTGTTTCTTTTGCAAGTATGAAACCCGGCAGAATGAAACGCAATCAAAACAGGTGCATGTTCTGCGATTGTAATTCACACAAATTTGTGTTTTAGAAACTGTGGCACTTGGATTTTAGCTTATCATGGGCGGATTAGAAGGAGGGAACAAGGTTTCTTTGAGAAGAAACAATGAGGGAGAAGTAGAATTCAAAGTTTAACGGATGGAACCTGATGTGAACTCCATTTCACAAGGACTGATTTAGGATCTTTAGGGTTAGAACCTTTAGAAAACATGGAAAATTAGTGAGAAGGTTGAGAGTGGTCGAAATCTTGAGCTATAGAACTCCAATTGGGGTGATTCCAAAACAAGGTGAAAGTCCACGTTCTAAACTTCAATTTAGGCTCAAGAATCACTTAATTTGGACACGTAAAATGAAAGTTATGTCTACGAGATAAACCTCGACAAAATTGTGAAAGGTGGAACAAAAGAATCACTCTTTCCAAGGGAGGCAAAACACAAAGGATGAGAAAGTCCTTTGATACAGCTAAGGGTTCTTGAATCACTTAAGAACTTAGGAGAATTATTCTCACTAGGATAAAAGAGTTAAAACTCTAATATTTCTGCATAAAACTTCACTCTTTTTTTATGAAAATGGTTGAACTTATTAAAAGCTTTAACCATCAGAATTACAAAAGAGTTAATGGCTGATTGCAATTGAATTATGGCAACCAAAAGTCACCCAAAAGCTTCATCTTTGCATCCTTTTGGTCTTCCAAAGGCTGATGACTAAGTAGCTAATTGGACCCTTATTACAACTTGAAATAAAACCAAAATAAAGCCCATTAATTGGTCAGTTTCGATTGGACCATTATTTAAACAAACTAATTACTTAAAAACTGAAGCAAAGTGGCGGGTCCCCATCATTGGTTGGATTTACATCATAACCTCCTTCTTTGAGAAGATTCCTCCTCGAGGATCAAATACAACTTGAATAAATTTAGATTTGTTCCTTTCAATCGGTTTCAATCCGTGGAGCACTTCCCTTGCCAACACTCCCTCACCTTCATATGTAACAACAAATAACTCCATGTGTTGTGTTTCATTATCCTCAAGACTTTGTTTTTCATCAGCAGATTGGATGCATAATAAAGCACTATGAACAAGCTTCCTTTTCAAATGTGGGAGTTGGTGTATTTCATTCATGTGCCCATCCTTTTGTTCATGTAAAATGACATCATAAACAATAGAAGAAAAATCATTGACAAATAAACTTTTCATGCTCTGTTTCTGTAGTTCTTTTTCTTTTTCTTCATTTTCTCTTCTTTCTTTTTCTCTCATTCTTTCTCCACTCTCTTGTGCTTCTTTTTCTATTCTTTATTTTTCCATTTTCTCCTTCAGTCTATGTTGATCCTTACTAACTTGTCCTGGTGTCATAAATTTCAACTTAATTTGTTGTCTCTCATGCCTCCAATAAAGTAAGTGTTCATCAAGATTGAATGTTTTAAAACGAAGTCATGACCATCATAAAAGAAGATGATAAGATTTCATGGGAGCTATATCACAAAATACTTTTTCATCGTCGTTCTTTGACTCACCGAGTTGCTTTTCAGCTTGTCTTCCCATGGCACAAGGTAAAATACCTTCTTTCTCAAATTTCAGTTTTCTTTAATATTCAAACCATCCTCACCCTTAACACATCTTTCATTGTTCAACATGTTCATTGAAAACCTAGTTCATCATTTTCCTCCTCCTCTAGATTTTACCGGTTTTGGAAAATCTGGGTCCAAGCTGATCTGATCATAACCCACCACCCCACTTCCCTTTCCTGATCATAATTTTTTTTTTTGCAGAAGCTTTGTTGTATCACATCGAATTTGTGGTCTTTCATTGTTTTTAAATTATGGGTATGTGTCAATTGTAATTCCCTGCAAGAGTTGTTGGCAATTGTATGGTAGAAAACAAAGCACTTTGAGTTTGAGTTTGGGTTTGGAATTTTGTGTCGTGGAGAATGGATTGGTACTGTGTTTGTGTTCAATTATCCACCATACAACCGCACCACCATGACGGATATGGACTGGATGGATGACAAAGAGAGCAAAGGGAGAATACAAGTGAGAAGAATCGGATCTCACCGAAAGAGAGAAGAGAGTGAGAGGGAGGTGGGAAGAAACGGATCTCAAAGAGAAGAGAGTGAGAGAAAGCTGTGGAGTGGAAGGTTAAAATAAAAAGGTTAAAGTAAAATGGTTAAAGATTAAAGGGTAATTTTGTCATTAAAAAATTTGTGGGGAGGTGGAGGGAGGAAGGGTGGAGGTGGAGGGAGCATCGCCCAACATAATTTGGTCAGCCAATTTTATTAAAGATTGGGCCATTTTTTAAATAAACTAATTAAAAACTGCAGAAAAGTGGCGTGTCTCATTGGTTGGATTCACATCAGAACCAAACTTAAATGTTTAACTGCAAAAGACAGTTTCCTTATTTAAGCCTTAGGGATGAGGTTGCTTCTGTACTGGGAGGCATTGATAAGTAAAAATCTGATTTAAGCTGTTACAATTCTGCATTAATAAGTTGAGGCAATAATTTCAATATTAATTTCAGATTAGGCAGACATAGGTTATGATTTAGAAAATATAGTGGTATATAAGTTGTGTAATAGACTTGTAAAGAGAAATTAAGGTGTTAGATTGTCATTTCCAGTGTTTTG
The DNA here is from genome assembly GCA_027742785.1 of Vigna reflexopilosa. Lineage (NCBI taxonomy): Eukaryota > Viridiplantae > Streptophyta > Magnoliopsida > Fabales > Fabaceae > Vigna > Vigna reflexopilosa. Next base: position 26,854,957 of record CM050918.1, read on the forward strand.
GAGAAGGAAACTCGCTAGGGGGAAACCCTGTGTTTGTTTACAATGTACTCAAATTTAGCTTAAAAACCAGATCATTTCTATACTTCAATCAGAATCCAGTGTTTGTTTATTCAATCCAGCATATTTGCACTTGTTTCTGTGTTTGCATGAGTCCAAGTAATTCATGCTTGTTGCAGGTCATGATATTCTTCAGTGCACATGGGGTGCCTCTGGCCTATGTGGAAGAGGCTGGTGATCCATACAAGGTTGAAATGGAGGAATGTGTGGATTTGATCATGGAAGAACTTGAGACGAGAAAGATAACTAATGCCTACACCCTTGCTTATCAGGTAACTCCTTTTTGTTTTCCAGCAGTTTATTCTCTCTAAGTTCTGATTTCTATTACTTTTTCTTTTTTAGATTTTCTACTAAAATGCCGTTATATTGCCCTCACCCAAATCATAATTGGAAATTCTTAGTTGAGTGATTCACTAGGCAATAATATTCAAAATAGATCGTCATGTTCACCAACGCTCCCATAAAGAAAGCTCCTTGGGAGAATTTCTTTACAATCAGTCCGTCTGTCTTTGAACATGCTATTTTATGATACCCTAGATCTGGGAACTTCTTTTAGGTTTAGAATTTCTTTTCTGGATTTCTAACTGTTGGCTATAATATGTTGTTACAGAGTAGAGTTGGACCAGTGGAATGGTTAAGACCCTATACAGATGAGACCATAATTGATCTCGGAAAAAAGGGAGTGAAAAGTCTGCTGGCTGTTCCAATTAGGTAAATATACTAGTTTTAGTTTGGTCCTATCTTTCTTTATCTTCTCCACCTCTTTTCTTTGCTTCTCCCCATGCACGTCGTTAACCCTTGTTTAATTCACAGCTTTGTCAGTGAGCACATTGAAACTCTAGAAGAAATTGATGTTGAATACAGAGAATTGGCTCTAGAATCTGGTATACAAAATTGGGGGCGTGTTCCTGCTCTAGGATGTGAACCTACTTTCATTTCTGATTTGGCAGATGCTGTCATTGAGAGTCTCCCATATGTTGGTGCCCTGGCAGCCTCAGACCTTGAAGCTCGACAGGTACTCTGTTGAACACCCATATAAATTTTTGTTTCATATTCTAGATGGAAATCTGCATGGCTTTTGGAAAACGGGTACATGTCACTGGAAGCACCAGTGAAGAGAGTCACATAAGTTGTAGTCCTGTAAAAGGAGGTAAAAGAAGATTAAGAATAACATTATAAAATATTATTAAAAGGGATATTTGGTAAATAGTATCTCCTGAGAATTTAGTTTTTAACTGAACCTCACGGCTTTTTGTGATTCATGTAATCAAAATGAGAAAAGACTGTTGTTATTATTTTTATTTATTATTATATTCATGGTGGAAGTATATCATTCAGTGTTCTTTTAAGCATTATTGAAAACTGACAGAATTTTCCGTAGATTTATTGATGATCTATTTTGTAGCTATGTAGTTTCATCTTATAATCTGATTGAAAGTTTGCGCTCTTTGTCAGTCCCTTGTTCCACTGGGCAGTGTAGAAGAGTTATTGGCAGCATATGATACACAACGCAAGGAGTTGCCACCACCAGTTTTAGTGTGGGAATGGGGTTGGACAAAAAGTGCTGAAACTTGGAATGGAAGAGTAGCAATGTTGGCTGTGCTTCTTCTTTTATTTTTTGAAGTCACTACTGATAAGGGTTTGCTGCACCAATTCGGAATATGGCCCTCGCTTAGGTGAATGAAGAACACCATGTGCCCTCTAAATACAGGATTTAGTTGAGTTCAGTTTTGATTCTTTGTCAGTACATGGCTTTTTATACTACAGTCAAATCATGTTCTTAACACAGTTTTCGAGTAGTTTTTATCATAGTCAAGCTACACTTTACAATGTGTTAATGCATGATTAGAGTAGTGTAAAAAGGTCTTGACAGTGGATCAATTTATATCCATTCAGTTTTGCTTGTATTTCAATAATTTAAGCATCATATGCTTCTCAGATCCAAGGCATGCACCCAGGAGTTCTCAAATGCAGTTTAGGCACTGTATTTGAGGATTGAGACGGGAGAGAAAATTTGTATCCTACACTGTTTTTGTATCTATTGTGGAAAACTATTAAGCTGTTGTAGCTGATGAGCAGTTGAGGCAATAACAAATTATTGTGTGAAGTGGGAACTCATCGGAGAACACTAGCAGCTGTTATGTTTGCCAAGATCAACAGAAGAGATTCTGTAAAAGGTGATGAAATTCTTGTTCAATTCTTTTGCACCTGGACCACACAAGCACTGATGTAGACATGTAGCAAAACTTAACGAAGAAAGTTTAGGAAAAACGGATATCGCCTCATCTGAGTAACTCTCTACAAGCTTTGATGATGAACACTAAAGTTTACAGATGAACAGTATTATTTTAGTAAAGCTTCTGCAGGGTTTTCAAACGTTTAAAGTTTCTGCATGAGTTCAATTAAAAAAAATACTAGTTAAGGTGATGCTAAAGTTGCTAAATAGAGTAAGATTGGAGGATAATAAATGGAAACCAATGGATAAAAAATTCTCTTTCACTACCTATCACAATAAGGGTGTATTAAGAGAAAATCACTTTAAAAAATGTTTATTTTGTTATAATATAAAAAGTTGTCTTATAATGCTTTCAGTATTTTAATACTACTAAATTAAAAAACAAAAATTAACTTGACCAGTTTCCATTTTATTGGACGTTTTACTTCGATTTAAGCAGTTACAATAAACACAGCTAGTTTCTGGCATGAAACTAAAAATATACACATCAAATAGAAAGACAAATCTGCAATTTAAGCGAGCAATTGTAGCTAGTTTTGAATGTAGGTTTCACCGTAGTTAAATAAAAAGGCAAAAACATGTACGAACAAGTAAAAGCTGTGTTTAACGGTTTTTAGAAGGTTCCATGGGAAGAAAAACTGTAGTTTCTAGAAACCAGGGAAAGTAAAAAAAAAAATGTTATAACACTTGCACCTGAAACTCACAAACCTCAGGTCACGGCACATAATCAGATAACATAATTACAAGTAATTTGTAAACTGAAGCAGACGTGGTTTCCCTTTTTGTTTCCCTCCTATCTCCATACTCACCAAGACTGAATGAGAAATCACCAATTCCTCACAACAGCTTCAATAATACCAACTCCAAATGTAGACAAAAATGAAAAGAAAATATAAAGACCCGGTTGTAAAGAGATCATTCACTAAAATCAAAGCTTCCACTGTGAGAGCTGCTGCCATTACGACTATGCAAGGAGAGGCCTCTCATGTGGCCAGACAAATTAGAGCCATCCTTGTTTTCCTGAAAAAACTTCTCCCTCTCAACATGCTTTGCAGGTGGTGGTGGAATTGCCACATGATTAGAAACATTGCCATTCTGTTTTGGCCGTGGTGGTGGGACCACAACAGGCGGAGATCGAGTGTCGGCTTCACGGGATGGCAGGATCACAACAGGTGGAGATCGAGTTTCAGCATCTCGAAATTGTGGCTCTATTGAGAGTGGTCTTATTAGGGGACGATTGAGTCTCTCCCCAAGTAAACCCAAGGGAGGGTTGTCGGTTTCTGTCTCCTCATCTTCAGGTCTTGCACAAGCCTTTCCCTTACGTAATCTGCAAGGAATTAGCCAAACAGAGATTAAAGAATTTGGAATATTCAGTATCATCCTACATTACAAAAGTGTAATAAGTTGAATTCCGAAAACAGGGAAGGCACCTTCGGACTAACTGTTCAGGCTCCTCTTCTTCCTCTGCTTCATCATGGTTGAACCCAGTTGCTGTTGCTGTAGCTCTGCCAGCAAGAAGATCATCATGTCTTGCGAGAACTTTCTGAAGTTGCTCATTCAATTCAATTGCCCGAGATACTATCCTTTCATCTCTGCAAAAGACCAATGCAAAACCAGTTTAAGGAACAAATTAACCATATAATGATAATAAAAAACTGGGTTGTGCATGCACAAATAAATAAACATTTGGAAAATTACAAGGAAAAAACTTCTTGCTAAAGGTTATTCTAGTCTAGGAATAATTAACTACTCAACTCATTGAGTATTAGTTACTGACTAGAAATGTTCAATGACTTATTTCTTAATAAAACTACAAATGTTCTGTGAGTATATGTATATCCATTGTGGGTTTCCCATATAAAGTCTACATGCACATGTTCATCTAAGGTTCTGGTCTCGCCCGCTTTGAATACGTGTAAGGTACAGTGGGTATGAGTATATATTATTAAACAATATTAACAAAGTTTCCTCAACTTTTTTTTTGGGTTCGCTAATTAATTAGTATAGGATGAGTGGCAAACAAAAAATCTTAGATTATAGCTATCAATACACTAGAAGCAAAGGCATCGAAAGAAATTAATAAAGAGAAAGATGAAGCAGCCTACCGAGAAGCCATCACAAGATGCATAACCCTTTGCTTTTGAAAAGAACATTGTTCTACAAGGTCAAGGGTGAATTCATCCCTTGCTCCCTACAAAAGAAAACATTTACAAAGTAATAGTTAGAAGGGAATTACTTTTAGATTCTAAAACTCACTCTAGGTTTGGGAGTCACCTGAGGATTTTGAGCATCAACAGCATCCAGGACCTCTTTTAGTACTTCTAATGCATTGCTAGCCTTTTGAATAATGCTACAAAAGACATGTACATTAAAATGAGATATGAAAAAAGAGTTTCAGAAAGAACTTATCAAAAAAACATTAAGGAAAAAAAATCACCCAAAAGAAGATTTTGAAAATACTACCTCTCATCATTCATTTCATTTAACATAAATATTCATATTTGACTAAATCTTTTTTTATCCCAGTTTCCATCTATATAACTAAAGAAAATAATTCCTCTTGCTACAATAAATCATTTGAAATATTCATCTACAGAAGGATTTTTTAAATATCTTATCAATCACAATTTTACTAAAACTGAAGCAAAAGTCACCTAGATTCAGGGACAGTCTGGGACTCAGCTTGCGGAGCAACTGCTTCATGTCTAGGAGCAGCCTGTTCCCTGTTTGGTACATTATTAGTCCTACTAGGTTGTGAACTAGGATGGTTCGATTGGACCACTTGATCCCTTTGAGAAAACTGCACTCCGGAACTCTGTAAAAAGAATAAAACCAATGTGACCTTGTTTTAGTGATGTTCAAAGAGCACATAAATTATAATGGCAGGTATTGGAAAAACAAATACATTCCCGAGCGATCATTGTTTTTATAGCAACTACTTGTATTATGTACAAAAGGACTAGAAAAGTGACAGTAGTCAATACTTTAAGAAACAAAAAAGAGAAGTTAATTAGCAATGGGTGACACTGGAAATGCTTACCATCCACCATATCATGCCTTGAGATCTAATATATATTATAATATAGCGATCAATCTGTTGGACTTCTTAAATCAAAAAGTCAGATTAGTAAGAAACTCACACAGAACAATCACGCTTCTCTGAACATACCTCTCTTATTCAATGAAACAGGAATACAAGTGAATTGAAAACAATCCCCCAAGGAAGCCCGGTCTCCCTCCACTGGACTAAGTTCCAGTCAACAAACAATTTACTAATCTCCTAATCCCCCCTTTACAATTAACACCTTATTTATACTCCCATTTCCCTCTAACTAACTTCTAACATAAACTCTTTGTTTCCGCCTTTATTTTTCCTCACCTATACATATACTTTTATTTCCCTATCACAATCATGCCCCTTTTGATACGACCAAGACTTCTTACCATCATGTCAAAAGCTTAAACTGTAAATAGAAGTGCAACTCTAGACTCTAGGCTTGACCGAGGTTTGCCCTCAAACTGAGATAATTACAATTTACAAACATGTTGAACCTAGGATTTGAACCATCATGACATGTAACACTTTGGATCAGATGCAATCCAGTACTTATTTAAGCTATTGAATATGGATCTCGGCATTGAACTTTACTTGAAATGAAACATATACCTGTGCTACCTTCTACACATACCATTCCCTCCCTCTAAGAAACCAAATTCCCCGATCCTTGAAATAAGTAGAAGCATATCAAACTTTATATGATTAATAGTGCTTACCACCATACTAAAAGTTTAAGTTGTTAGCTAAGGCACAACTCCCAGACATGTAACACCCAGCATTAGATGCAGACTCATTTCATTTATACCATAGAATATGGGCAACAAGGTTGAACCTGATGTACAAACCCAACATGTACTCTTGCGACCCTTTGGGCATATCACCATGGCACAAAGTTCCTTTCCCATTTAGTCATCACAATGCACTCTAAACTATATATGCTACTACCATATAACTATAACCTGACCATAATTACCGGGAGTTATCTCTTTGCTTCATGTATCCAGTTTAAATATGAACACAAAAAAAATACCCTTCCAATAAGCAAGTAAAATTTCAATTGCTGCCAATTGAAAAACGACTGCTAGTCTCTTATAATTTTAAAATCATAAAGTTAAAATAAACTTTCTTTGCCTAGTTAACAGCCTAACCACAGCTTATTAATCAAATGAATCCAGATCCAAACAATAAGAATGTCCTAGGGTTTTGTACGCAAATTTGTACCTATCACCAACTCATATAAAGTTAAAATACACTTTCTTTGCCTAGTCAACAGCCTAACCACAACTTATTAATCAAATGAATCCAGATCAAAACAATATGAATGTACTAGGGTTTTGTATGCAAATTTGTACTTACCACCAACTCATAATATGCATTATAATACTGTGGAAACTTTCCAGACGCACCACCAAGGGATGTTTGTGTGGCATCTAATAGGAGAAAGATCCTCTCCCTCACAGGCAAATCAGACTGCAACCAAAGAGCAAGAGAGAATAAAAAAGAGGTTAAGAAAAAATGACAATGCTAGATAACAGAAGTCTTTGCAGTGAACACTAACCTTTCTCTTCACAATTTTTACTAGAATGGGAATAACTCCAGAATCAATCACCTGCTCATGAATATGCTCTCCAATATTGTTCATCAACATTTCCAGCAACTAGAAAAGCAAAATATATCAAAGATGGTTTCATAGAACACTACAGAACAGGAAAGCAAGAAATGTAAATATTTAACACAAGAATGTCAAATAACCAAGATTTTCTGTATCAGATAGAGTGAAAACCATATGGTTTCAAACTGTGTTTATACAAGTTTTTCAGCATAGGTTACAACTTTTAGAAATTCACACAAAAAATAATGAGTAACTAAATTCATGATAAAGTAATTATTCTCACCATGACAGAATAAAGTTGAGTATCAGGGTGTTTACTTCCTAGTCTCTTTTTTATAGCTTTGACAACATCTCTAGCTTGCCTGCATATTCAAAAGATGTGATTGTTAAAAACAGAAACAATGTATGGATTATCCTGACAATCCAACATGTTCATCCATGTTCATAATCAAGTGAACATGATCAAGCCCAGATAGGGTGAACAAGAACCATGAACTTGATTTGAATTGTAAATTAAGAGCTCCTTTAGATTTGATCTTTAAGACTTAGTTGTTTCTTTTCCTTCAAAACCTCTACAAGATTTCAATCATAAGAAACTGTTAGGTTTCTTGATAGAAGAAACCGATTCAAAGATGTTTTCACTCACAGAAAACACAAAAAAAGACCCAATAGGAACTGTATATGTCTCGTTTATTCATTTCTCAACAGTCATACAACAAGAACACTGTCAAGGGATGATGTTTCCCTTCTCACAGGACACTAAGAATCCATTCTATACTCTCAACATACCAAAAACCGTCCCCCACAACAACAAAAACCCAAACCCACCTACATATATTCTTCTTTTAGGAAGACTATAACCAACTAACTATTTGTTTTCTTCCTTCTTACATAGACATTTAGTTTCTTAACAGATACTTTGAACACAATGTAAGCTATTGTAACCACACACACTAAGTATGGGGGGCGTATAATTGAAGGGTTACAACTTTTCCTTTTGAGAAAAAAAAAATCGAATAAAAAAAGGTACCTAGAATGAAAAATAACTCATTCCTAAGAACCCAGCAATCAATTTCACCAAGACCAAAGAAAAATGGTCATTCATAAGGATTATCCTCCAACATCAAACACACAGTTAGCTACTTGGCAAAGCTCAGGTGGCAATGGTAAAGATCATAGGTTCGTTTCCTAAGCAAAGAAAGAAAAAACAAACATTCACAAAGTTTCCTTAGTCAAAATCTGAAACATAAAAGGTTATATATTAACAAATTTAAATGAGTTTAGTCTCATGAGATATAACTATACCATTGGCACCAACTGTTCATTCACATTGTTCAATCAGAAACAAGCAACATTGAATAAGGTTATAAAAGCATTTTGGTTACCTTCTATCATGAGCAACTAGCTCACAGATTTCAATATTTTTTGCCCAATCAGTTTCAGCTAGTTTCTCGCTTGTTGCACCATTGACTAGCTCAGCTGCCATCTTTTTTTCTAGATTTTAATCTAAAAATACATATAATATAAAACGTTAAAGGTATTTCAGAAGCAGGGGCAAACAGGCAACAAAGAGTTACCAAAGTTTGACAATTTACCAGCTATTGCTAGAGAAAAACAAACAAGTTAGTCTGATACAAATTCCAAAGGATACCGTAAAATTCAGATTTAAGATACACAAACAAAAATGTAAAGACAAAAAATAAAATAAAAGGATGGCTTTAAATAATGAATAACAACAGTTGAAGACAAAATGGTGAACCAACTCTGTTTCACTATGAATAGCTTGACAGGAGAGCAGAAAAGCTCTCGTCAAAACCATTCTGAAGAATTTAGAGGCCAATGGTTTGTCCATATATGTAATTTAGAACAGAACATTATGTGTCATTTGATATCTTGCAGTGGAATAAAAGCTTGGCTTGTTGTTGTCGCTGTATGAATAACATGATAGAATGTAGAGTATCTCTTAGATCTTTGAGAAGCCAGTATCACATAGTTTTAGTCAAAAGTTAGCCTTTAAACAAGTACAAAGCAAAAATTAGAGATTCATATTAATCAGACCGTTAACCATCATATAATCATATACAACATATCTGCAGAGAAATGGACAGTGACTGAAAAAACACAGAAAAAAACTGCAATCTCGACACTCATAATTTGAAACAATATCAAATCACCTTCAAGAAAATTAACCTCAGTCCAAAGTGAAAAGTGTCATCATGTCACAATAGCAATCAAAGTCTGAAGGGGTATGTCATGAACTACCTGCAAAAAAAAAAAATTCAAGAGGCCGAAAATTCAGAATACATGACTCAATTTCGGTTTCATAAAAAAAATGCATTGAAGAAAATAAGCCAAAACTACAATCTGTATGACCCTTACTAATCGAAGAAAGAAAAAAAGAAAAGAAAAAGTTTATAGCCAAGAAGGGGCCAAAAACAGGAAATGATGAAATGAGACTGTGAAGTATGAAATTAAAATTACTGTCCATTGCTCCCATCTTTTTTTCCTCTTAAGCAAGCATAAACATAATGGGTATCATAATTAATCAAAAAAACAAGAACTGCTTCAGCATCCAACTGAATCGCGATACAACTTAAACTAGTCTCAGATCTGAATTAAGGCACAACAACAAAACCCACAACTCGAAGGAACACAATTGAAACTCAAGAAGAGTGAAAACCTTCCAAAAATGAAAACTTTGAGGAGTTTGATCTTATGGGGTGAGAGTTAGCACCTGTGAAGACGGACACAACGATAGAGATGACGAGGAAGAAGGCGAGGAAACACTGATAGGCCCTAAAGAGCTTCAGCATTTGATTTCACAGAAGATCAAGTGCCAATTCTCTTACTTTTTCTCTTTTCTCTTAACTTTAACCTTTTTTGGAATATGATGATTGTGAAATTCGCATGTGGGGTACTGTATTTTAAGGTTGTGAACAAATTGTTAGCTTGCAGAGAATAAGGTAAATGTATATAAGAGAGGGGATTTGCGTATGAAGTTCTTGCAATTATTACTAGTGAGGAATTAAATTAATTAAATATATAAAAAGAAATTAAGTGAAGAAATTATTATTATCATTATTTTTAATTATTATGGGAATTGAAAATAGGTAGGAAGAGAATCTAAGGTTGGCTGTTACGACGGTTTACTTCTTTGAAGAGACAGCACCGCCACCACAGAGCTGTCTGTCCCAAAAGCTAAATCTTCTCTTTCCAACCAATCCATCAAATTAATCATTGTTAAAGTTTTTTTTCTCATTGAATAACTTAAGATAATTATTTTATAAAATAAAATTTTTATATACCCATCTATCATTATTATTTGGTTATATTTTGAAAATGTATAATCTTTAATTCATTTTTTAAAAATAAATATTTCGAACGTAAAATTAACAAGAATTTAATATTAATGACACTAACTTAGAACAAATATCACTATAATTATTTTTTAATATCATTTTAATAAATTAATTTATATCCAACTCGACTTTTCTTTTAAAAGTGTAATATAAAATTTGTATTTCACATCATTTAGTATCTAATATTTTTTGTACAGATCAAATTCAAACTTTACTTAAGAAATCTAAATTGAGATTAGTGAGTACATTTGATGTCTCGTGTTAGTTTTGGGGGTACGTGAACCATTTTCTTTTGTAATATAATAATATAAAAGTTTAAAAAATTATGTTTAAGAAATATATTCGGTTATTTTAATATTTAAAGTTTATAAAGTATAAATAAAATTTTTATGAATGAGTTTTATTATTTTAAAATATATTATATTTTTTAAAAAAAAATTTATAGAACTTTTTTTCTTTTTTCTAGGTATTCTTACAGTCTGTTTATCTACTTGAAGATCAGAGACAATTTGAATGATTCTCGTAGCGAATTATTCATTTTTGTCCGATCAATGTCTCTAATAAAGTAAGTTGGGTTTTTATTCCCCTTTTCTTTGCATGTAGCATTTTTTGGTTCATATATATTATTTGAATTTTCTTTGCTAATCTCTATTCATCAATAGACATAATGGTGTGTCTTGATTGTGATTGTGTTTGTTCATAGGAGAAAATAAATTTTCTTATGCTTTTGGAACTATTTTTAGGTTTTCTCGAGTGTTGGGTCTATCTATCATTAAAGGAAGTTAATAACACTAGTGCAAAATAAGTCTTCCACGTCTCTTGTTCAATGTTAGTACAAAAAAAAAACTAACATTACAAATAATCGCTCACATTGTTGTAAATAAATGTAAACGTCGAAACTCTCATTTTTTTCAACGTCATATGCTCATTTGACGTCGAAAATTTCATTTTTTCAATGTTAATTGATGTTGGAAATCTAGTTTTTTGATGTTATATAATTGCATGCAATCATTTCAACCTGAACAAAAATGACCCTTGAGTTGTCAAAATGTGAACTAGATGTCGAAAATCTCATTTTCCAACGTCATTTGATGTTGTACATCCAAATTTTCGACGTCATATGTCCTGTAAATTTGGTGAATTCATTAAAACATTTGGTGCATAGGTGAAAAATTTACTCACATAAGACGTTTAACCTAGACTCAAACATCAAAATCCTATAAGATGTCGGATTCTACGTTTTCCGACTTCATATAGCTTGTTAACATTTTGTAAAATATAAGAGAACATATGGTGATTGTGAAAAGGTTCAAACGGTACAGAATTTGGTGGGATAAGGAGAAGGTGACTTGCGGTCTTTGGTAAGAATTTCAACTATAATGAACTGAGAATTTACTTTAATTAATTAACTTTTAATTTGGTTAGGAGATTTAAGAATAGACATGATTAAACACAATAGGATTCAATTGAGAATGTACTTTGGTTGAATTTATTGTGAATAATCTAGAAATGTCTTGTTTTTGATTGAGAATCTATTTTGGTTAATTGTAAGATCACCCTCAAATTAATTGAGAATGTACTTCAATTAATTTAAAACTCGAACAATAATCAATTGAATAATAATTTGTGGATAACCGATGATAAATCTATCTTAGAAAAGCATTGGAATTAGCCTATTTCACTATAATTTTTTCTAATTTTTTCACTTGTTCTTCAATTAAACTCACAACATTCTTTAAACATTAATTTCATTAGCATAGTTTTTCACTTTTATTTATAAGAATTGCATAGTATTTATTAATCTTTCAGAGTCTCTGTAAGAATTAAGTATTGAAAAACAATTTTGTTTTCATTGGAAAACGACTCAGGGTTACTTTAGATAGTACATACTTGAATCCAAGGTAATTTTTTATACTAGTCATTGTTAAGACCTCGACAAGTGTACCGAATCGTATTAAGTAATAATAAATGGTAAGACCAAGTATCGTTTCTCAAGAGACTCACGACACTAAATAATCATGTAATACCTTAACTAATTAAGACTTAAAAACAATTTCATTGGGGTAAAATGCAAATGCAATAAAAGTAAATATGAATGCACATTGATCAATTGAGGCTAAAACACAAATGAATAAACGGTGTTGATGATATGAGATGATTATGTTGTTGGGGTTTAGATTTCACCTACTTTACTATCATGCATATAATAATTCATCTTCTTATTAAATTGTTAATGTCACTTTCTAAATTACTTAGAACCTGATCCCTCGGTATAAAAAGCCTAGATTTGATTATTAGACAACAATCCCTTGAAAACCCTAACAATCAAACATCTTATCCCTATCCCTAGGCAATATTTCTTTTGGGTGAAATTCTCCAAATCATGGTTTCTAGATATTTTCCAATAACAAAGAAATTCAAACATCATGCTATGAGTGATCAAAACATAACAAGCATTGAGTAAAGGAGAAAATCACTAACAATTAATGAAAGAAGCATAAAATGTTTAAATCATAGTCAAATACATGAAAGTTTAGAGGTTATATCTTCCCTAACAACAAATGAGATTAATTATCCATTGTCATGGAGAACCTTAATGTACAATGGAAGAATGACTGAATGGAAACCCTAGAAAGTGAAGAGGGAAGCTCCCGCATCCAAATTCGCATCCAAAAGGTTGAAAAATGTGTTTTTGTGCTTCAGCCACCAAAAGATGTGAACCCTAAGGCGAGCAAGTCCTTAAATAGATCAAAAATTGGCCCACAAGCCCAAGTCGTTGGCGCTCAGCGCCCCAACTAAGGGCAAGCAGGCAAAATTGCGAGAGAACTAGTGCTAAGGGCCTTGGATAGGGGCAAGCAGGCGTTCTACGGCACGGCTAGCTAGCGCTTAGCGCCCCTCAGAAGGGAAACCAGGTGCTGGTGCATGAATAACACCCCTAAGGGCCCCTAAAGGGGGTAAGCAAGCTTCCTGCGTGTCATGTGGCGTTGAGGGCCCCAGAAAAGGGCAACCAGGCATGGTTGCGTGACAACCAGCGCCTAGGGCCCCAGAAAAGCGCAACCAAGTGCCTTGCACCTTCTTTAACCTTCTTCTTTGGTGCTTTTGTTGTCCCTCTTGAGTTCCAACTCCTTGATCCTTTTGCTCTTCTTTCAAATCATACCAATAACCTACAAAATTGAGGGAATTTAGTGATAAAATCATTAAGTATAACCTCTACTCATTTATTCACAAAACTAAACTAAAAACAAGAGATTAAGCAAGTTTGTAAGTCAAAGAGAGTTGATTTAGTATAAAAATTGCATCACAGATAACGATAAATTCAACCGTTATCAATCATCCTGCATTGAAATTTCATATAAAGAAAGCAAATTCCAAACCAAGGTTAATCATATGGATGCTACTACTCCAAGAGTTTGACATTGAGATTCGAGACAAAAGTGAGGCCCATAACCTAGTAGTTGACCATCTAAGTAGGATTGAAAAGGAAGAAGGTGACATTCCTATTCAGGATGACTTTCCTGATGAAATCCTACTGCATTGACTACTGTAAAAGGTATGTGTCTTGAACCTTGGTTTGCTGACATTGTTAACTATTTGGTTGTTTCTATTATACCTTCATCTTTCTCCAAATCTGAGAGAGCCAAGTTGAAAAGTGAGGCAAAGTACTATGTATGGGATGAACCATTCTTGTGGTGCATTGGTAGTGACCAAGTCATCAGGAGGTGCATTCTTGACATAGAGATACCTTATGTGCTTGAATTTTTTTCATTCATTATCTTTTGGTGGACACTATGGCACGCAAAGGACATATAGGAAGTTGTTGGATTGTGGATTAAATTAGCCTACAATCTTTAAAGATGCAGGGAAGATATATGAAAATTGTGAGCAATATTAGAGGGCATCCAGATCCATCACCAGAAGGGAAGACATGCCTCAACAACCCATGTTATATTGTGAGGTATTTGATATTTAGGGTATTGACTTTATGGGTCATTTTCCTTCTTCTTCTAGGCTTTCTTATATTTTATTTGTTGTAGATTATGTTTCTAAGTGGGTGGAAGCCATAGCTACAAGGACTAATGATGCTCAAGTTGTTATGAGTTTTGTCAGGTCTAACATTTTTTGTAGGTTTGGAATACCACGAGCCATCGTTAGTGATCAGGGGACCCACTTTTGCAATAAGCTATTATAGAATATGTTGAAAAAGTATGTGGTGATGCATCGCATTGCTACACCATATCATCCACAAACTAATGGACAAGTTGAGGTCTTTAACAGAGAGATCAAGAAGATATTGCAAAAGTTGGTAAAGCCATATAGGAAGGATTGGGCTGCACGATTGGATGATGCATTTTGCACACATCGAACGACTTATTAAGCACCAATAGACATGTACCTTTTAGGGTTCTTTCTGGAAAGGTTTGCCATCTACCTATGGAGATTAAGCATTAGGCCTATTTGACTGTGAAAGCTTGTAACTTGGACATGGAAGGAGTAGGGAAAGAGTGAAACCTCCAATTGCAAGAACTAGAGGAGATTAGGCTCACAGCCTATGAAAACTCCAAGTTCTACAAAGAGAAAACCAAGAAATTCCCTAACCAAAAGCTTGTGACCAAAAAGAATTTCAATATAGGTCAAAAAGTGTTATTGTACAAGTCTAGGGTAGGGCCCATGAGTGGTAAATTACGCTCCAAATGGGAAGGCTCATTCATTGTAATACAAGTATTTCCCTATGGAGCAGTGGAGATCATGGAAGAATCTTCTGACATAATCTTCAAAGTTAATGGCCATCGTTTGTGGACATTCAATGAAAATAAAGACATGTTGAACAAGACGATGGATGGGGTAAATTTGACCACTCCAGCATCCTTTCCAACTTGAAGGAGTTAAGTACTCTCATACTTTTTCTTTGCATTCTATATATAACGTATACATTCAGGACAATGCATAGATTAAGTGTGAGGGTATAGGGAAACAATTTTATTTGTTTACTATTTTGTTTTTTTAAACAATAATAATATTATTTTCAATAAATATTTGCAATGGATTTAAAAGTTTGAATCAATAACTAGGATGATCATAAAAAAACAAATGAGTCGTGTTGATATGAGTGGATTGCTTCTATGATTTGCTGATTGAGTTGATTTGAGAATTTCTTGATTAAATCTTTTGTGAAAGAAATTTGAACCATATGAGTTTTAGGCCAAATGTTAAGGATGGACTACCATGTGTATACCTATTTTTCTTATGTGATTTGATCATGTTTTGTTAATAATCTAATATTTAGCTTGATTCTTTGTTTTGCGACTGAGGTAAATATGCATGATTTGATATGATTGAGACATTTCTTGTTTTAGCTACTTCGCCAAATAAACTTGTCCTAACATTAATCCAGTGAAAACCCATTTGAGCCTTGAACCTATTTTCCTTGTTTTTAGTCATTGTCAAATGAGAAAAGAAGAAAAATCATGTTCCTTACCTTAGGAAGAAAGAAGGAGTAATGGATTATGTTAGAATTAAGTGATAAATAAGTGTGTGGAAGACTTACCCACAAATTAATAAAAATGGAAAAAAGGAAGATAAAAAGTTAGAGTTAAGAAAAAATAAATAAATAAATGCAAAAGAGAATAGAAAAGGAAAATCTTCCCTGAGAAAGTAGAAAATAATAAAGTGGTTTTTGAAATCAAGTGTCATTACTCTTTCTATATCCATTTCAAAAACTCAAGAATTCTAAAAAAATTACTGAATTTGCCTAGGGCTCAGTACAACCTTTAAAAGTCCTCATGATCACTAATTGCATGTTTTTCTGAAGTATGTGAATATTAGAGTCTTGCTAAATATCAAAGGTGTCTGCTTACATGGGTATTTTCAGCGTAAACACAAGCCAAAAACACTTGAGAGAGTTTAAGAGAAATAGATACATTTTGACTTGAGTGATATCTTTCATAATTTATTTCTTGGGAATTCAAAAGGTCAACTCATGTATGAAGAATAAAGTGATTTCATTTGCATGTTCATGATAACTTGATTTCTACATGATTGATATGTATCTGGTGTTATTCATTCTTTTTATCCAAATGCAAATATGGAATAAAATGACCCAAAACAAAGTCTTGGAATCAATTAGTTTTGCCCAAGAGTGCAAAAGGATAAGTGTGGGGGTGTGATGAGTGCATATTTATGCCACATTTATGCTTTAAAATTCAAAATTTTGATTTAAAGTGAATTTGTGACAATTGGATTTATCAGGTTTATGAATTAAAGATGCTTAAAATGTGATTTTCAGTTGCATAAATTATGTTGAATATTCTAATGTTTATTTGTGCAACTGAAGATAGAAATTTATTCATTTAAAGTGCAATAAGAGGAAATTTCAGGAGCTTTTCTTCAATTTTGGAAAATTAAGGACATAAATAGAATTTCAGAGACAATTCAATTGATATTTAAAGATAATTAATTTAATTTGAAAATATCAATAGGAAATAGCTATCAAATATTCTTAAAAACTGATTAAATTTGTTAAATATTTGAAAGAAATAAGATATAAGATAAAAGATCTTATCAACAGAATATTCAAAGTCTAAGCTCAATCATGCCTATATAAAGAGACCAAAGGGAGGCATAAATCATAACTCATTCATTAACTCAGACTCCTCCACTCATAAGCAATCATCCACCACTCCTCTCATTTTATTTTACCATGTATTCTATTCCATTCATGGAGGGATAAGCTTCTAGGGCTATTCCACTATAATTTCATTATGGATTATAAGGTTAAGCTGAATTAATGTATTTGTTTCTTTTGATTATTGATTTGAGTTATCCTTTTCCTATGTCTTTCATATCTGAATCACATTAAAAGTAATGATTTTTGCATCATAAGGTGTTTGAATCTACATGCATATTAATCATATGAGTTCAAGGGTTTCTAGGTTTGATTAAGAATGTACTTTGATTGAATTTAGGAACTTTCATATGATTATACGGGTTTCTGCTACTAATTGAAAATGTACTTTAATTGGTGGTAAGAATTTCAACTATAATTAATTGAGAATTTACTTTGATTAATTAAATTTTAATTTGGTTAAGAGATTTAAGAATAGACATGATTAAACACAATAGGATTCGATTGAGAACGTACTTTGGTTGAATTCATTGTGAATAATTTAGAAAGGTCTTGCTTTTAATTGAAAATCCACTTTAATTAATTGTAAGGTCGCCCTCAAATTAATTGAGAATGTATTTCAATTAATTTGAAACCCGAACAATAATCAAGTGAACAATAATTAGTGGATAATCGATGATGAATCTATCTTGTAAAAGCAATTGAATTCGCCTATTTCATTATAATTGTTCTTAAGTTTCTCACTTGTTCTTCAATTAAACTCAGAACATTCTTCGAACATTAATTTCATTACCATAGTTTTTCACTTTTATTTTTAAGCATTGCATAACATTTATTAATCTTTCAGAGTCTCCATAATAATCAAGTGTTGAAAAGCAATTTCGTATTCGTTGGGAAACAGATTAGGGTTACTTTAACTCTATCTATTTTCTTGACTACTAACTTGGAAATACTGAAGTTTCCTTGTAAAGTAGTATTAATTTGATAGCTTCAATGACAACGTATCAAATTAAAATAAAAAGAAGAAGAGGGCTAAGCTTTTAAGACTATTCCACTGTAATTTCATTATGGATTCTGAGGTTAAGTTGAATTAATGTATTTGTTTCTTTTGATTATTGATTTGAGTTATCCTTTTTTTATGTCTTTCATCTCTCAATCACATCAAAGGTAATGATTTTTGCATCATAAGGTGTTTGAATCTACATGCATATTGATCATAAGGCAGGTTTTAACAGGATTCCACTAAGGAAGGTGGCTATAGAAGGTTGTGAATCACTGTTTTAATCGTGACCTTTAAGAAGAAGAGGGTTTGGAGTTTTCTCAACGGAGTTTCTCTACTATATCATCCAAGGTAAGAAAAATACAATGGAGAAGGTGTTGAATTTATAGAGTAAGAAAAATATATATGCATAGCTAGTTGATGATCGACTGCAACTCATGGATCAGGCGCCACGTGCACGTATATTTTACGCATGCTACTTTACTTTAGAAGCAAAGACACATGTTGAAAAACAGAGTCGTTTCCTCGCGTCCGTTGAGCTCAAGCCCTCTACCGTTGGGCGTCAACCAATCTGCAAGTAGGGATTTCCATATCTAGGCTTCATGCTACTTTGTCTTGAAGTGGATTTCTCCTTGGGCTTCTAGCTTCCAATCCAACTGAAGATATAAGACCTTAGAGTCTTTGGAGGTTGCTTCTTCAAGTTCTTATTGCATTCTTTTTATCATAACTCTTGTGATAGGTTCACTAATGGGTTCCCTTCCATCAAATACTACTATAAGTGCACACCTATACTGAAGTTCTATGTCAAAGGCGTGTATCTGGATAATTAAGTTTAGTGTCAAATATTTGTGTGAATAAGTGATTTGTGATACTTTATACATGTTTAGTTGATAAAGTGGTATATTGTATTTTTTATATGATCACTTTACAATGTGAGCAAATATAAGGTAGGTGAGCATATGCCTTTGATAGATGGAGAGAAAGGGCTTGAATAGCTTGTAGCCTATTGTGCAGAGAAGGTTTTTCTTTCTAGTAAACTTTTGTAGTTTTAAGTGGATGTGTAAATATTATATTATTATAATTATGATGGTAACAGTATTAATATTTTATATATTATTATAATTATGATGATGGTAACCATATTTTATATATTTTCTAATTGTATGTTTTGTAGTTATCATGAAATATTTTATTTAATAATTTTATTAATAAAGCTTTTTATGTTTATATTTTTTTTTTGCTATATTTTTATCTATTAAACAAATAAGCGTTAAATAATTTTAAAATTTAAAATATTCAATATATTTAATTCTTATGTAATATATTTATTTTATATAAAAATACTAATAAAGTTTGTACAGGATATAACTGTATTGATTTGCTTCCACTCACTCTTGCATGGATATTTTTTCCTATCGTTTTCTTTCTCTTTTTTAACGAAATTTTTATTATTTATTCAGTCAACAAAGATTAATATTTAAGAGAGACAAAATTAGTTTCCACTAAGATTGTATTTTGATGGAAGGGTTATCTGTCAGTTAAATAATATAGGGTTAAATATGTTTTTAGTCCCTCAACTATCAAGCGATTTTGTTTTTCGTCCTTCTTTTAAAGTAAGGTACATTTTAGTCTTCCACCTTAAGGAAACATTAATTTTTCGTCCTCCAAAACTAACACCATTAAAAAAAAAAAAATTGAGTTGGCTAACGGTCTACCACGTGATTTTCTCTTTTTCTGAAACCGAGTCAACTTTTTTTCTACTTCGCATCTTCACCAAAACGAACCTATTTTAGCATACCGTCAGCACGAAGTTGCCAACGTCGACCAACGCAACCCCATGCTCCTTTTGCATAACCACCAACAATCATCAAGAACTAGAACTACAAGAATTAGAAACCCCAACGAAAGATTTCTAAGGCAGAAATCTCAAAACGCTACAATTGCAAAAAGAAGAAATCCAAAACTCAACTTTGAATCCCTAAATCCTAGTTACAAGATCACTCTGTTGTTGCATCGATCTCCCTCACAACACCACTGTAGGACGCCATCGCCGTGCCTCGTTGTGCTCACCGCCAACGTTGAGTCTGCCGCGGTGAAGAAAAAGAGCAATGGGTTCTTCCGTTGAGTGAGGGTGTTTCTCTCTCGTGCACGAAGAGAAGACATAAAGGAAGGGCTTTCGCGGTCGTCGACGATGAGTCTGTTGACGAGCGACATCATTGGCGATGCCTTTGGCCGACCGGAGGAGGGTGCTAGCTCGGTGGATGCTTGCTCAATGGGTGCTGCTGTTCTCACGAAGAGGGGATGACCATGTTCTGCCTAAGGAAGAAGAAAAGAAGTTGCGGCCACTGCGGATGGAAGAAGACGCTGATGTTATTGAAAAAAATCCAACGTGACAACTATTAAAAAGAAAAAATGTCATACACCTACCAAAAGGTTAGCTACCTCAAGTGATTTTTAACACCATTAGTTTTTGAGGACGAAAAATTAAAATTTTCTTAAAGATATGACTAAAATGTACCTTACTTTGAAAGAGAAATGAAAAACAAAATTGATTGATAGTTGAGAGACTAAAAACATATTTAGCCCAATAATATACTAACCATTTCTAAGTAAATAACTAATTACAACAATTGCCTTTTATGAAATTGTTTCATCTTATTTTCTTTCAGGGAAATTTAAACAACTTTTTTATTATATATGGAAATTTTATTAATAATGTATTCTTATTGGGAAATTGGTTTATTAATTTTAGTGTAGACTCCTTATTCTAAACTACTTTTTTCATCATAAAATTCAAATACATAACACTACTTATTACTTGAACCTTTGAATACAAATGAGTATGAAAATGGAGAAAAAGTTGTGATGGGGACAAAAGTCGACCACCAAACATGATGCTTCGTTGCTCTCAGATTCTGCTCCTTCTTCCACCTGTCACTCCTTTCCAACCCCACCACAATAAACAAATAAATAGATATATAAATTCAAATCTTCATTTCTCATTTCTTTTCCATACACACACCATCCCTTTATTGTGAAGAAAATCACGTTACAAGTGTTTGAACAATTTACTTTGAATTAGTCAATTTTTAGGTTTTGTTTTGTTGAAGAAAAAGGGACAATTTTGGAAGTTCCAGGATATGAAGGCAACCTTTGAAGCTTAAAAGTTGCATATAGAATTTAAAACTACAGGTTCGTCCTTTTAACCAAGGAGAAATTTAATATGAACACGAAATCATAATTAGAGAAGATTCTTTAAATATTTCCGATAATTCCAATATTTGGATATCTAGAAACAACACGACCACAATACTCACAATATAATAAAGTTTGTTATAATTACAGTGTTAAAGACATTCAGGTCGTTCGGAGGAAATGCAAGACATCTTCAATCAAACAGTAATTGGATTGGTAAAAATCATTTATTGAAGACACACACCTTTAATGAACATTCCATGATCTCAAAACATGGAGGCATTGTAGGTCCAGACCATAACCAAATCAATTTATGACAAAAGAGGAAGACGAAATAACTAAAAGATATCATACAAGAACTGAACTTAACGTGTATATTGTCATATTCGATACTCCTGATAACAAATAACTAAATTTCAAAACAAAAAATCAATTGCTATTTGTAGACAATGTATAAGCAATTCTAAAACCATCCCACATTCTTTCAAACAATCACAAAATGGTACCTAAGATAAAGTTATCTCTATGTTCACTCTAAGATTAAGATATAAGCAATTCTAGAACCAAAACGGCTAAACTTGGCACATAAATAAACTAGAGTCAAAAGACACTTTCATACTAGATTTTACTATCATGCAACGTTATGTGAAAATTTTCAAAAACAAGCATCAATGAATGCTTGTCCATCTTCCAAAAATGGATTGAAAAACAATCCCTATTCCCTAAGACTACGAACCTGGTACCTATGAACTACGGATTGACTGAACCTCCCCAAAAATGTATCCACCAAATGTATAAAAATCCAAGTACCTCAAAAGTTTCAAACTAAATGTCAAACCACCTTGATTCACTTACTCTTCTTTCCACTTGTTTACATATCTAAGGAAAGCCTTGGCAGGATTTTTCCTAGGTGGTGCGCGAACACGGGTAGACCTTCTGAGCACAGAATCCTCCAGGGTAGTCTTATGCAACAAATCCTTTGAATTTTTCTGCAATTCCGAGCTGTAAACACACAAGTCAAGGGAGAAATGTTGATAAAATATAAATCATTCATTATTAAAAGTGTGAACAGACACCTTAATCTTCATTTTCTTCCAAATTTTTTAAAATAATATTAATTATTTCAAAATATTGTCAAAATACTAATAAAAGATAATTATGTAATAAAATTATTCATTGAAGATAATACCCATTTACTCCCAATTTCTCAGTTTCCAAATCAAGTATATCTATAGTTCACTTTATGTTACATATCAAAGAAAGATTATAATTTTATTTTAACTGTATTCATGTTAAAATCTGCTAAGTCAGCCAATAATTCCATTATATTAGCAAAATTTGAAGATCTTTTTACATAATAGAACTTTAAGAATCTGATTATTCCTTCTATTTATTTTATTCGCAAACACCATCTAGTAAAATGTTAATATTGGGCTAGGACCACAAAATCCTTACGTAAGGCTTTTTCCTGGAGAAACATCATGAAATGACTTAAGCATTGTGCGAAACGAAATCAAGGAGGGGTGAGAGCCAAATGTGCATTTCACTGAAAATCAACCGAAGCAAATCTAACTCACCATATTCTACCATAATATTTTTTCAGTTGTTTTAGCAGTGCCCTCTCCCTCTCGCCTTTGCAATTCAGTGAACTCATCAATCCATCAAGCTATTCAAATTCAAGCATGCAACGGTAATTAGAAAGGATTTATTTGTATAAAATGCAAGTATAGCATATGTACCAAGTACCTCTCCTTTGCTACTGTAGTATCCCCACTCATTGGATTCAGGACTTTCAACAAATATCCTTCCATCACGGTAAAACCACCAATACCTATTATAATATCTGTCCATACCTAGGAAACTTGTACGAACACACCATTTCTCTATCTCCCGATCAAAATATTGTCTCTGTAATAAATAACTTCATTAAAATAAGAACTTAAACATAAGTAACATAAA
Organism: Vigna reflexopilosa; assembly: GCA_027742785.1. Classification (NCBI taxonomy): domain Eukaryota; kingdom Viridiplantae; phylum Streptophyta; class Magnoliopsida; order Fabales; family Fabaceae; genus Vigna; species Vigna reflexopilosa. The sequence goes on from CM050918.1 coordinate 26,878,055, forward strand.
ACAGTGGATAAGAGAAACAATTTGCACCCTTTGTTCGTAGCTTTTCTTTGATTGATCCTTATCACCCATTGGTTGTTTCTGTGATTCCTTTCTGTTGTATACTTTTCCGCATACTGCAGATTGATTAAGCTCAGAATCAAACTTTTCAGCTGACATTTTTGAAGCAAGGTTTGAATGCTTGATACCACTGTTAATATATTATTAAAAAAAAGGTTAAACACAACAATAACCCAGAAATAGAGAAAATAGTGTTTTCTAGATTTCCATAAAGACATTAAGATACAGCACACAAGTCTAACCTATCCAATGCATATTTTTTCGTAGATGATTCTGTCTCACTGTTTCTATTCTTTCTAATACTACCATTCTGTATTCTGTGATTATTATCTGTTGAGACAGTTGCATCCTGATCAAGATCATGCCCATTCTCACCACAGGTGCTTCCAGAATCAGCTTTCAACTGCTCCTTTTCTTTTCTTCTCTTTGCAGAAGCTTCAATTGCTTCTTCCCTTTTAGCAGCCCCCAGTACCCGCCTTTGTTCAATAAACTCATGCAATTTTTCCCTGACAATAGCTGTATCAAGGGCTCGATTGACTAATTCGCAAAAGATTTCTAATTTAGCATTGACATCTACATAACTATAACGTCCCCGTTTAATTGTTGCTTCATACTGCCACAGCTTGGGAATTTTGATCATTTCTAAAAACTTGCATAAATAGTCTTTCCAACTAATCATTGTAATCTGAAAAAAAAGATATTGCATGAGACATTTACATATGAAAATCAGTAACGGGATAAGCCAAGGATGATGTATGAATACTAAAAATAAAACATAATTGAGAGAAACTGTCTTTATCCATTACAGCACTAACAAAAAGAATATATATGACAGATACGAACCTTCTTCGGTAATTTATCTTGAACAGCTGCATAGTATTCATCGTCACCTTTGATGAGCACACGAAAGAGTACTGCAAGAGATTCCACCAGGAGAACAACATTGCTATCCTTGTGACAGATTGCATTTTCAAAATCTTTGAGAGAGTACGGTGACAATTGTAACAGTTTACCAAAAGACATAAAAAAGTCCCAAACCATTAACAGATCCCCTACACAATGAATTGGAATTTTAAAGTCTCTTGATGCAGAAGGACGACTACTGAAAACAGGATCATCTGGACTAGGCTTCAATAATAGATCATCAATTGGATATTTGATAGACTCTTCCTGAACATGATAGATTTGAAACAATAAATCATAAATTTATTTAACAAGCCAATGAGAAGTCTGTAAGCTATAAATCTATAAATTTTGACATTTGGACGATCTTGTACTCTTTTCTTTTTAATTTTGTAGGAAACAAAATACAAGCTGAAACTACCACCTCCTTGTGTCTACCTACCTCATGCTTTCTTTTTTTGGTGAAGACCACGAGTCCATTGTTAAAGGAAACCTTTCCTCTTAACTCCTCTGGAATGTCAGTTGAGATTCCATGATTTTTTGCAAGTTTATCATGTAAAACCCAAGGAGCATTTCGATATGTACATTCACGGACAAAAGACTTCAAAATATTTTTACTAAAAGGTGGCTTCTTCTGCACCAAATCTTGAGAACTGACTTCTGCTCTTTCAATAACATTATTGCTTTCATCTAGCCAAGCCACCACATAGCTGACAGTTTCAGCATCTTTCTTCATCACTCTCAATATTTTGCAAGGACCCACTCTTTCATTCTTTTTTCCATACAATTGAGAGCCTGCAACCAACTGCTCCTTCAACTTATCAGCAATAGAATCAACAAGGTCCTTCAAAGGGAGCATGCCTGCAATAGCATAAGACCACTAAAAAGTACAGAATGAAAAATTGTGAAGCGTCTATATCAGGTAAAGGTTAAAAGCATACTATAACTTGAAACCACATCTGATATATATCCTAAACATTTTTCATACCAATTCTTAAACAAGCATAGCTTTTTAAGTTTCAAAACCTACGAATTTTTATAAGAGAAATTGTCATAAACACTCATAATAATACATAAGATGAATTTAGCAAACTCCTTCATTTGATGTATATAGCATTGTTTGATCAAAAGTCAGAGTCATGCAGAAATTGATGATTCACGATTTAAGTAATCTGAAGGGAAAAATCATCAAAACCACAGTTCTTAATTGCCTCAAAGTCACAAGATGTTAGGATGCAGACATATATACTTAGCTAATCCTTTATTAGTGGATCATCTATAACTCTTCGCTACCATTTCAAGATCTCCCTGAGTCGTGTGTCCAGACCTTGGAATGAGGCAAGTTGTCCTCCCATAAACTTCTGCCTACCTAAAACCATATTTGGCATGCTTGCTTTAACCAGCAATAATTTAATCTCTTATACCGGCTAATTAGCCAAAACTTACTCATCTTCAAGCTAACCAACATAGGAGATAGACATGAGGCTTAGGACAATTTATAGAATAAACAGTAAAAAGAAATACTTGCATTGAACTGCTAACTTGATGGACTAATTCCTGTCATGAAAAACGGAACCAGTAATCTAAAACCATTTGGTAGGCCCTTAAAAACAACTCCAAGACAACAAAGGAAACATTCTCTCTCAAATAACAGTGTGGATGGTAGCACGGTATACCTTTTGTTCGATCATTCAATTAAGTAACGTCCCATCTTAAAGTCACCGCCCCTACTGCGGGATTCAATAACATCCCATTAAATGTGCTTCTTCACAATCATCTTACTTTCTTCCAAAGGTGCTTATAATACTGTATATTATAAGCTTTTAACAATAACAAACCCTTGTAGACAAAGCAAATTAAAGGACGGCTCTTCAAACTATATAATTTAATTTCAACAAATGCAGAAAAAACGAAAATTTTCAAATTACCCATGCAAAACAAATGAGTATGACCAATAATAAGCCACAAAGAAAAAGGAAACATAGTTCAATTTCCTTCAAAATAAACTTTTTCTTTTCCTTTTGGACCAAAAATAGAACTTACTGTACTGAATAATCCTAAGTGCCGGTGCCATTAATTCTTCCGGAATCTGTTGAACTTTCTCAGTGGCAAGCTTCTCTGACACCAATGCCTGTTCATAAGTCAAGCCAGTTTTTCCAGTTACTTTGCACGTCCAAACCCTCTTGCGGTATTCATTTAAGCGGTTCAAATAATCACTTGTTCGTGTCAAGGAATACCAACCATTAAACAAAAGGTCAAAAATGTAAAAAAAAGTGCAAAAATTCGTTACACTGTCCAACCTCTTCCAATTCAAAAATCACGCTGTGCTTTTGGTGTATTCCAAGTAATTAAGTGAGACAGGTAAAACGTTATAGAGATAAATGAACGACAAAAAGATACTTATAATCTCGAAATACTTCTTTAGTAAATCGAATTTGAAAAAGACTCTCGCATGGCTCCAAATCATTCGGTGGTTCAGCCAGGGCAAAAGGCTTTCTCCTCAAAAGCGGCATTGGGATATAAAGCCACAGGTCCTGTCAATCAGAAAAACCCTGCATCCAGAATTCAACACAACACAACACAACAATACTCTTTCAGCCATATAAGAAACCGCAATACAGAAACCACTTGAAACAGTACTCAGGTTGAGGTTGCATGTCACAGGAAAAAAATGCAAGGAAAAGTTTCGACTTTTAGTCTTTTCTTGGTTAAAACAAAATGATCGAATAACAACAATTAAAATAATATTGCTTGTTACTATTAGTTTAATATTTAAGTTCGACTAAATGGTGATACAATGAAAATCAAAACGGCCAGCATTTTGCAGGGTCCGAATGGGGCATTGGGGATGGAAAAAGAGAAACCCTAGAATGTGGTATTTTGGCGATTTCGGAACAAATGAAGTTTGGTAATGAAACACGTAGGCGATGCAGCCATGGGAGTGTCGAGAAAAAAAAAAGAATATCGGAGGAACTGACAGCGTGACATTAGCGTTAACGAGAAAGGGTAAAAGGAAACGACAGGAATGGAGGAAAACAGCGAAAAACGTGAGTTCCCGCCATAAACGAATCAGCTACAGATACTGCGTTAGAGAGAAAATGGGAAGAAGAGAAAGAGAGTTGAAGAGAGAGAGAGAGAAACAGAGAATGAGAGAGAGAATTGGGAAGTGAGAAAAAGAGAGTAAGAAAAAAAAGGATCTTACAGAGAAGGCCGGAAGCAAAGAAGAGAGAGTACGGAGAAGAAGCGTCTTCTCTCACTCTTCCTTCAGTGTTCTGTTTCCGAATATTCGAAGTTTGTGAGCGAGTCTCTTATATAGCGTCTTCCTTCCTCTCCCCTCGCACATAATAGTATTTATTTGGAAAATGTTAAGAACATTACTTTTAAGTATAAAATATAGTTTGATTACTAACTGTAATAATATATTAATATAATAAAATCATTCCTTATTTAATAAGTGTTACCTGTAAATTATACTTTTAAATGTATTTTAGGAAAATTATGACGATATATTACTTAACATTTTATATTAAATACTCTCTATTATTAGCTAAAATTGATAGAAAAATTATGAAATTTTGTTAGTTTTATATCTTTTATAAATGTAATAAATATTTATGTTGTGAATGAATATTTTTTCGTTAAAAATAAATATTTTACTTGGTGGTATATCAATAAAATATGGGTTAAACCTCTTTAGTTGTTTCTATTTATGTAGGATTTTCTAGTTTGATCCTCGTTCTTTTAAAATTCCTAATTAAGTCTTAAATAGTGCTAATTTGAATCAAGGGTTAAATATGTTTTTAGTCTCTTAAGTATCACTCGATTTTGGTTTTAGTCCCTACTCGAACCCTAATTTTGTTAATCTAATTTCAATCAACAGACGTGACAATCACTAATCTGATGACTAAAAACAAAACCAACGTGGCAGACAGTGAAGTGGGAAGCTGGCATTGAACAAAATCTCGTCATTTGCCACATGTACTAAAAGATAACGTCGTCCAATTTTAAGAACGAAAAGTGAGAGTTTCAAAACAATGAGGACTAAAATCCATCGAAGTTTTGAGTAGGGACTAAAACCAAAATCGAGTGATACTTAAGGGACTCAAAACATATTTAACCCTTGAATCAATTGGGCCCCTGTCATTAAATTTGGCTTAATGGGGTTAAGTTTTTGCTCAGGTTGGAAGTTGACGTGGCAAGTTTTTTAAGCCTGGCATTCACAACTCTACGTGGAATTTAAAAACATTTTAACATTTTGATTAAAAAAAAAACGTTATCTTCCATTACATTCAAGCACCATCCAAAACCATCATCAGAGAACCCAGTCGCGCCTCAGAACCACCATCATCTTCCTCGTGCACCATCAACCTGCAATCAAGTAACCACAAAATCAAAATCGTGACTCTGCCATGTTCACTTTAATTCATCTCTCATCCAGCACCACGAAGGCAAATCGCCACCATGGCCAACGTAACTAGTGCTCAAGCTCTTCGCGCGCAACCGAACTCATCATCATATATTTTCTTCTCCTTTAAACCATTTGAAACCTTTAAAGAGAAAACAGAATCACAAATCTGAAAACCCTAAATCATGCTAGACACAAAACGCGAGACTTTCGAACCTCCATAAAACCAATTCCAATTCAAATCCTACAATTGAAACCCCTAGAGAAGGTAGAAACCAAAACCACTGACAGCGTTAGAATGAACCAATCAGAGATCGAGATTCAGCGTCGCCTGAAGCTTCGCCAGCTCCTCCACCCACTATCGGTAACCTCACCTCGGTCAAAAAGTTGGACTTATCAAAAAATGGTTTGTCTGGCAATATCCCATATAGCATTTCAGGTTTGAAAAATGTTGAACAAATTGAACTATATGAAAACTAGCTTTCCGGTGAATTACCTCAAGGTTTAGGAAACCTCAGTAGTTTAATTCTCTTGGACCTCTCTCAGAATGCTCTCACAGGGGAACTACCACATGCAATAGCCTCTTTGCATCTTTATTCTCTCAACCTAAATGACAACCTTCTCGGGGGGGAATTCTTGAAATTTTAGCTTCAAATCCCAACCTGCATCAACTAAAAATCTTCAACAACAGCTTCATCGAGAAACTTCCACAAGATCTTGGACAAAACTCAGACATATAGGAATTCGATGTCTCCACGAATGACTTCGTGGGAGAGTTGCCAAAGTACCTTTGCAAGAGAAACAAACTTGAGCGTCTGATCACGTTCGTGAATCGCTTCTCAAGAACGCTCCTTGAGCAATACGATTTGACAAACCTCCAACCACTTGCGTTTGCTGGCGGAGAAGGCCCACTGCACCATTGATGGGGTATAAGGTAGGGCTAGGAATACTATAGAGAGAGTAAAAAAAGTTAAAAAAAAAAATCTACCAGGTCTTTGATTTTTTGGAACATTGGAAATGAAGGACATGAGGTCAGCGCGACCAAAGAAAATGAAGACGGTGGCATGGCCTTAAGCTTCAAAGGTTTCGATCCATTGCAAACGAGGATGCAACACGCATGATCCTTATTTTTAAAATGTTTCTTTTATCAAATTCCACGTCAGAATGCCACATTTCAAAAACTGGCCATGTCAATATTCCACCTCATAAAAAAATTTAACTCCGTTAAGTCAATTTAACGGTAGGGATCTAATTGACTCAAATTAGCATTGTTTAGGACTCAATTGGAGATTCTAATAAAATGGGGATCGAAGTAGGAAAAATCCACAAAAATAGGGACAACTAAAGGGGTTTAACCATAAAATATCCTTTATTGACTTATATGTCTCTTTGGGAGGATGATACAATTTTTGTCAATAGTTTGGATGTTGACAACATTTAGATTCATCTCATGGTAATTCTAAAAAAGCTTGTTTTGTAAAGGAATTGAAATTAACTTCTAAATAAACTAATATACTTGATTAAATGAATGATTTGAATTCTTAAAAGAATGATAAGTTAGTTCAAAATACAATAAAACCTAGTAGGAGTACAACAAAAAAAGTTAATACTAAATCTTTCAAAGAAAGAATTTCTAAAATAAATGCCTTCATTTGGAATGTGTTAAGGGTTAGCTAAAATACTATTGTTTGGTGTTGCATTGGTTTGATATTATTTTCATAATAGATATTTTTTTCTCTATGTGTGTGATTTAATTTTGTCATGAGTTTGATGTGGACTCCCATGTTTTTCTTTTTTTTTAATAAATTCTTCATGTAATGGTAGTGATGTCTAGCATGAGTCTATTTAGAAGTGGGGAGTTGAGATTGTAAGGATGACAATTAAGAATGCTAGGTTAGTTGAGGTAGTTGGTTAGGAGGTTGAAGTTATTGATTTAGATGGCTAAGAAAATTGTTTTCATTGAGTTGTATGTTGAGCAAGTTATGGAGAAAATTTTTTATTGTGACCAATCCCTTCACAACTGTCACACCTTTTTTTTCATATAATATTTTTTTTAAATGGATATCACTTTTCTTTAATTACCAAAGTTTCATCCTTCTACTTTTGTTTAGGACTTTTAGACAATCTCTTCTAAATGGGAACAAAACATTTGGAAATGAAGTTATCTCCCATAGATGTTAACCATTTAATAGGTAGATGATTGAACTATATGTTTCTTCATATGTTGTTTTTTTAAGGTATGTAGTTAACTTCATTCAAATTCAAAAACTTCATAGTAAACAATGAATGTCAGCGATCATCCATTTTCTGCATATGTATTCCTTTTCGTCTAAGTTAACCATAAATTTCTCTCAAATCATTATAATGTGTCTAACCCCAAACAATTATTTTGCAAACCAACTATTACACATATAAAAGTTGCACATCAATATATAAAGACACTAGTGTAGAATCGGCTTTTAACGTCACCCCTTAGACGTCGGTTAAGGGGTGGCTCGACGTATATTAATGAACGATGGCATTTTCATAAATAAGTTGACCATAGAGATGTCGGTTTCGAGGGGGTCCGACGTCTATAATATTGTAGATGTCAGTTCCTCCCTAACCGGACGTCCATGGGCCTAACAGGTAGGTAAGAAGTCAGTGTTTTCCTGCCATATAGACGTCGGTTACAGGGGGGCTCGACGTCTATCTGGCTGCAATTAATTTTATTCACCTACCTGGCAGGCACTTAGACGTCATGTAGTAGAGGCCCGACGTCTATAATATTATAGACGTTGGCGCCCCAGGTCACCGTCGTCTACTGGCCTGACCGGTAATTGAAAAGTCATTTCGTTCAGCGCTTTAGACGTTGGCGCCCCTTGCGTCCAACGCCTAAATGGCCTGAAAAAGGCAGGTGAAAAGTGCTCTTGGAAGTCTCATTAGTGAGGTAACCGACGTCTATAATATTATAGACGTCGGTCTCTGTGGTAATCGTCAACGCACTAGAAGCTTTTTCGACTAGAGTCCTCCGCGAAATTTCCTCTGTGCTTAGTGGCGAAAGCTCCTTTCTCTACGGTAATGTCGCTGTTAAGAGCCCTAAAAATCTTCATTCGTCTTCGTCTAGCGGGAGTGGCTACGAGTGGGCCTCTCGTGATGTAAGTGATTTCCCCAGTCTCTTTAGTAGTAGACCCATTTTGCAAGATTGGGTGAATGGTAGCTGTTAAGACTCCGACAAGTGTACCGAATCGTATCAAGTAATATAAACGGTAAGATCGAGTATCATTTTCCCTGGAGACTCATTGGCCTAGACTGTCATGTGATTTGTTGATTATTTAAGACTTGAGAAACGGAATTTGGGTTAGAGAATACAAAATAGAAAATAAACATGCATGCAAAGGTTGATCAAGTGACCAAGAAAATGCGTAGGTGAAAGATATATGAATGAATAATGTTGTTGGGGTTTCCGACTTTATCCTATCCACTCTCATGTATTTACGAATTCTACTCCTTCATTAATGTTAATGCCACTTTCTAATTTACCCTAAACCCAATGTCTCGGTGAAGAGATCCTACTCCTAATTACTAGTTTACAATGTCTTGTCTCCCTAGCAATTGATCATGCGTTACATTCGCACAGAAGCTTAAAGGCAATCGGTCCTCCTATCCCTATGTCTAGGTAATATTGCTCCCGAGAGAATTCCCCCATCTTTAGATTTTCCCGTATGTGTCCGTATCAACAAAATCAAAGATCATGCTATTAAATGAGTTAAACAAAGCATGCATAGAGTATAGAGGAAAAACACTAACAATTAATGAAGTAAAGCATATATATGAAGAATCAATTCAATACATGAGAGTTTCAAAGGATTACATCGTTTCTCCAACAACAATGGAGGTTTAGTTCACCATGGACATGGTGAAACTAGATGAAAACAATGAAAATAATGAAAGATAAAACCCTAGAATTTGTATATTGGAGCTTTTGCATCCAAAATCCGCCTCCAAGGGGTGAAGATAGTGGTTATGCGCCTCTTTCTGTCAAAAGATACCCTCTCTGGGTCGTGCAAATCAATATATAGTTCGTAAAAATCAGCAGAAACTGGTCCAGGCACAAGAGACTGGTGCTCAACGCTGGATTACCACTCAACGGTAGGCGCGATACTCATAGATGTCGCTCAGCATTGACGCCCAGGCATTGTCCAGTGGATTCATTGAAGAGGCTGGCGCTAACGGTGAAACTGGCGCTGAGCGGTGGCTGCGACACTTGATTTTCCCCTCAACGTTGACGCTTATGTGTTAGCCAGAGAACTCCTCCACGAGGCTGGCACTCAGTGGTGGAATTGCGCTTAGTGGTGCCTGTGATTCTTCTTTTAAGCACTTTTCCTTCTTCTCTTGAATCCAACTCCAACCTACTTCAGCTTCCTTCATTCAATTCATGTTAATTCCTGCCAAAACAAGGAAAACCAAGCATAAAACCAAGAAAACCACCTTTGACTCTCTTATTCTCTAACTTAAGCAAAATGCATGATTTCAAGCTAGTTTCTAAGTCATAAAGGGTGTGTTTAGTGTCAAATTTAAGTATAAAAATAACTTTTTTTCAACCGTTATCACAACTCCAAACTTAGAACTTTGCTTGTCCTCAAGCAAACAAGATGAAACTTAGTCTTCCACTAATCAACACAATGGTTCAACACATTCAAAAACCTTTCTTTCAAGACAAGTAATTACTCAAATAAGCTCATCAAACCGAGTTCAATCAAGATGCACATATGCTATGATTCATAACAACTCATCATGGTGTTCACAGAATCACATACTCTTCAACAAATGTTATTCTCATGAATGATCAATTAACTAAGCACAAATGTAATCATGAATTCATGGAATCATTCCTCACCAGATAATGTGTTTCACTCAATCACACAGGTGTTTCAAGAGGTCACTTCTTCCCTCTACTATCCACATGTTACATAGAACAAAATTGCCTTTCATTTACCACAATCAACATACTCACACACACATGTCATAACAAGGACTTTTCATGGCTTATAATGAGGTTGGGCTAACAAGAAAATATGGTTTTTTCTAGATCACAAAATCCTTGAGTTAAGAGAATCATTCATACATTTAGAATTCAAGCACAAACTCTCTTCTTAAACATCCAATCTCACTCATTCCCAACTTTCCCCCCTTTTTGCATTGAGCTTATCTTTCTTTCATTCTTTTCTATCTTTTCTATCTTTCCTTTTTTTCTTTTCAAACTTTGCTCAACACTTTAACTCAATGCTTATCTTTTCTTTTTCAACTTTCCAAACAACCCCAAACTTGAACCTTTATCAATACCCACACAATAATTCTCAACTTAACTTAAGGTAAAGATTTTCAAAAGGATTTTCAATTCTGTTTAAAGCTTAGGTTCAAAAAGGGTAGAACACATTGTGCTCTTTTGCATTGGGACGAAAATTTTATGCATTGGCTAAGAAAGGGATAATAAAAAATGGCCTTGATCATATGACATACACATGCAATTCAGTCAATCATAGTCTCCTGGGCAAAATTATTCATGCTTTCAAGTAGATAGCAATGATTCACATCTAAACTCTGGAGCCCAAAACCTCACATATAAGCTCATTCAATATTCCAAATATCCTAGATAAACATCCTGCTTAGCATCATAATCACAATGACAACATCATGCATATGTTCACATAACTTGTGAACACCCACCTGTATATCATCATACAGTGCAATCTCAACATCATCAATATCAAAGCATTCAAGTAACACCCATCATGCAAATATCAATAATCAAACCCGTATATAAGATAAAGTTTCCAACCAAGTACATCAAAACCTATACTACTAACAGAAGCAAATAAGTTCAAAAGTACAAAGCAAAAGATAGAAAAATCATGTTCTAGTGCAGATAGCATCCATCAGTAGATGCTATCTCAGCTCCTCTTCAACTCATGCCGTCATCAGAATGCTCCTCCTCTCCTTCTTCAGCATCTTCAAAGTCGTCATCCTCATCATCCTCCATGACTGGAGCTTCAGCTGCACTATCCTGTGCATCATCCTCTGGCCATGCCACCACACTGTTGAACTCATCCATGGTCCACCTATGTGCAGGGGGCATGTCATAAAGCCCAATAATCATCTCAGTTGTGGCCACCTTCCCTCTATAGATGGACTGCAACCTAGACTCCATCAAAGACATGTACATGTCTCTCATCCTAAAAGGTTCTGCATCATGAGCCAGTGCATGTGCCTGTGGTGGAGCTCTCCTCCTCATGGCTCGCCCTAAGCGTCATTGACCAAGTGCCACTCAAATTTGACTCTCAATTTTGAAATTTCATGCAATCTCCACTCACTCCACTCAAACATTTGGTGCAGATGAAAAAAATGGGATATCAGGCAGATTCTGGTTTTGTTTTCCATGATGTTGAAGAAGAGGAGAAGGAACAGATTCTCCTTTATCATAGTGAAAAAATAGCCATTGCGTTTGGAATTCTTAATACTAGTCCCAGCAACCCCGTTCTAGTTACAAAAAATTTGCGTATATGTGTTGACTGCCATAATGCAGTAAAGTTTATGACTCTTATAACAGAAAGGAGGATAACAGTAAGAGATGCAAGTCGATTTCATCATTTTGAGAATGGAATCTGCAATTGTCGGGATTTCTGGTGAGAGAAAGAAAAGTTGGAGTTGCAGGTCTGTTTAGAATCATCCATTGCCACAAGTTCATCCTGCACCCCTTGCTGCTTGAACCAGGTAATGTTCTTTATCGTTATCTTTGTTTGCTTAATTGTTCTTTACCTGTTGCATCAATCCTGAAAATTGAAGAGTGAAATTTATGTGTTGTATCAGTTCATTAGCACGGAAGTTCAGGTGTGTTTTTATGAGAAACATGTAGATTCGAGCGGTTCTTGATTCAATTAATTCTACTTGAGGCATTTTACATTATATTTAGGAATTTAAACTCTATTGTACTTTGAATATTTATTTCTTGCTCTCTCTCTACTCTAGGTGGTAGCGGTGCCATGGACCGCATTTAATTTTTGCTGCTATATGTAGTGCACTTTGTTGCAGATATTGCAATATTATGAATGGATCAATATTATGCTTCAGAGCAATCATGTGTGGTTCATCTCTTTCGGTAACACTGATGAATCCTATTTGTGGTGTGATATTCTTCTATTATTATCAACCAGTGTCGAATATTAAAACAGTTTTTACTTGAAGGACAAAGGAAGAAAAACATAGGAACAAGCAACATCCTGTAGCTTTAGACAGCCCAGGTTTAGAAAATTGTTGCCTTATACAGTTCAGGCGAAATGAAATATGTTTTAAGTTCATTTTGATTTCTAGAATCACAGACAAACTTACTGATATCTGTTTTGAAATTATTTTATGGTACAATGATATCTGTTTTTTTTTTTTTTTTAATTCGCATTCGTAGATATATTTCATGCATACACGATTCTTTTTACGTATCGCATACCACTGTTTATTACATGGGGGTGGCAAAGAGGTTAACTTTATTTTTCTGAAAAATTGTTTGAAGTCCACTTTTTTAAATAAAAATGTGATTAGATATTTGAGGAAAGGAATGAAATATTAAAATAGATTGTTATATTAAAAAATTGGTTAAATATGTTTTTTTTTTAAAAAAAAATTATCACATGATTTTGATTTTCTTCCATTTTTGAAATTTTGTTGCATTTTTATCCTTTTCTTTTTAAGAAGTTTCGAATTTAGTTTTTTATGTCAATGGTTTTTTATTTTTACATACGTGTCCCATGTCTTTGTGTAATGACGTTATAATTTTGTTTATGATTATAATTAAAATTAAAAAAATATTTATAATCGTAATTAAAATTAAAAATAATTTTTATAATTGTAATTAAAATTAAGAAGAAGAAAAAAACATTAGAGGACAAAAACTTGAAATTCTTCTTCATCATTTATGTGTAGGAAACTTTCCTTTATTTCTATTCATGCCAAATGAAAGTATTTTAGGTTCTTGTCGATAACGGTGTTATTATAGTTCTTTTTTCTCTTAAATCTGTCTTTTTAGATTGAAAGTAGAATAATTCTCTTATCACATTGTTTGGAGTCGTAACCATCAGACTGTCACTACTGCTTGTAATAATGACCACCATTGGTGTCGTCGGTAACATCGGTGCAACCTTGTAGTCCCTATTTGAGCCTCTATCTTACTGTGTCTTTCTTAGTTGCAATAGACATCAAGGTTGAAGACAAAAAATGTCACTGACTACATTTGCTTGAAGATTGCTATTCTTAGTATCATTCTTAACACTTGTTTGGTCTTCGAACACAGCTGCATTTGCTTTAGTAGCACTTGGTTGTTTTTCAGTGGACTTGCTTTATCTTTCAAACTTTCCACCTCACTACTAATAGGCACGATCTTCACTTGACCTATATCTAATCTTCTCTTCTTTAAGTTTCTATTGACATGGCTTTCAATAGTAACTTTAGGAGGTTCATTTTATAGTGTCTGGTCTTTCGGACTAAGCTAGGATAAGAAGCTCTAAACTCTTTCTTGGAATTAACATCTTGCTCCAATAGAACTTTATTAGCCAAAGGAGCAATTGGTTTGTTCTGAGAAAATATAAATAAAGTGAGTAAATGCAAGAGATTTTCAATTCACACTGTAAATGATCCTTTGGGTCAGAAAGCATATTGGTAGAACCAAATGTTTTTTGTCAAAGAACCCATTGCAAGCTTGGTGTCTAGAGCAATTTTAAACTGTGATACAATATTTGAAGGTGAATCTATTCGTGTCCCAGGAGCAACTGTGGTAGATTTTAGCACATGATTTGAAATTATATTACCCTTCGAGACTAGTTTTTAATTTACTAGTTTGGGTTTTACATGAGAATCATATCCCAAAAGGATATTGCGGAGATGGTTGTTGAGGTGATACAAAACTACTGACAACCTTCTCCACAGTATTTCTAATATGCACTTGATTTTTAACTGATGTGGATCTCTTAACCGCAACCATATAAAAATAGGTTATTTAAATACCTTGCATACGATTGAAAAATAACATTACTAGAACAATAAACTAAAAGTAACATTATTAGAAGATTGAACTCTGATGGCTCCAAAATCCAGACTAAATAAGCCAAACTCCATCATGCAATAGCAAAGGAAGCTCATGGTGATATGGAAGTGGAAGAAAATATGCGAGGTGATAGGAAGTGAGAGTGGTGACTATGGTGGATTAAAACTGAGGTTGCCTAACTATAGAAGGAAGCTAGATGAAGCTCATGGTCTCTTTGGCTAGTGACTTTCAAGCAGAGAAAAGAGGCTCTGTAGTTATCTCACATAGTAGCATTTCAATTATTTCTAGTGCTTTTACATGGTATAGGGTGTTAGTTTTATAAGAAACTCAACCCCTTATTCGTGCCTATCATACATGGTTGATCATCAGTCGTGGTATGTGAATCAGATGCCACGTGAAAGTGTTCATTTAACATATTTAGCAGTGATAGTTTTATAGGATGTTAGTTTTATAGGAAACTCAACCCTTTGCTCGTGTCTATGGTTGATCATCAATCGTGATATATGTGTATCAGATGCCATGTGGAAGTGTTCATTTAACACATTTGACATGGTACAGGGTGTTAGTATAGAAAAGTATTTTGGATGAATTCATTTGATCATTGGATTACAATATTATAAATATACAAATTGATAACCTAATTGGAAAAAGTTAAAAGGAAATAAACTCCACCAATTTAATATCAATTATTATAATATCAATTATAATAATTGATATTTAACACTGATAATTAAATTAAATAAAAGTAAAGTAAATATGCAAGAATTAGCTAATAAAGACTAATTATTCCAATTTAAAACTAATTATTATAATTGATATTCTCCCGTAAGTTGTACGATCTGGAAGAGATGCAACTTGGACAATAATGAGTCCGAGGATGAAGCAGAGAGGCTTTGTGTTCTGCTTCAGTTGAGGAACGCTCAATCTGCATCTTTGGACACCGTGTGGAGACGCTGCTTGAGGTGGCTACGAGATGCCTTGGCATAGGTGCGCTGGAGAAAAGTCCAGAGATCATGTGATGTCATTGTTTGAGACACCAGGGATGCCACTTCAGAGGAGAGAGTGGTGAGGAGAGCACCGTATATAAGTCGGTCCTGTCGACGCAAGTTTGATAAGCAGGATTCGGAGTTGGAGGTACAATGGTGGTTGAGATCGTCATCGACGGCGCAGGGAAGGATCCATCTGGATATTTGAGAAGATCATAGCCATCAAGAAGAGCTTCAACTTGAAGTTTTTAAGTGAGGTAATTTGAGGGTAGAAGCTTGGTGACACTGTTAAGGGTGATGCAAGTGAATGGTTTTGATGGCTCATGAGGATTGCTAATAGATGAAGAGTTGTCGTTGGCCATGGGAGGCAAAAAGAAAGGAATGATCGAGGTCCTGTATTGAAGAAGATAAAAAAAAA
Organism: Vigna reflexopilosa; assembly: GCA_027742785.1. Lineage (NCBI taxonomy): Eukaryota > Viridiplantae > Streptophyta > Magnoliopsida > Fabales > Fabaceae > Vigna > Vigna reflexopilosa. The sequence goes on from CM050918.1 coordinate 26,893,897, forward strand.
TAAAATAAAAATGAAGGAATAGAGGCATTCCAAGTGGTTCTTGAGAGCGTCTGGAAAACTGACAATGGAGGAAGGAGCGATGTCCTTTTGGTGGCCGGCGACGGTGGCTAGTGATTGGGTGCTAATAAGAATGCCTATGATTGGGTATTATAGGAGGGAAGGCACCAGTTTTAGGTATTGGTCTGAAAGACAGAGTAAAAAAGGATCAGAAAACTTACTCTAATACCATATAGAAAAGTATTTTGGATGAATTCATTTGATCATTGGATTACAATATTATAAATATACAAATTGATAACCTAATTGAAAAGAGTTAAAAGAGAATAAACTCATCAATTATTATAATATCAATTATAATAATTGATATTTAACACTGATAATTAAATTAAATAAAAGAAAAGTAAATATGCAAGAATTAGCTAATAAAGACTAATTATTCCAATTTAAAACTAATTATTATAATTGATAGTTAGCTTTATAGAAAACTCAACCCTTGCTTGTGTCTATCATACATGGTTAATCATTAGTCATGGTATGTGGATCAGATGCCACTTGGAAATGTTCATTTAAGATATTTAGAAAAACAAAAAAAAATTGTGATCAAGGATTGTTGGATGCTGGCATTGGGCGGGCAAATGGGTCGTTGGGCGTCTGATATGTAAAACTAGATGGCAGGGAGCTCCTGGAACATCTGTGCTGGGTGCTTTGACCATGTTGCTGGACGATTAGAGCAAATATTGGTGGGTTGATTTTGAGCTTACATGCTCCTGTTGATAGGTTTTGAAAACTATATAAACTTGATAAAATAGAAAGAATTACTAATGTGAGAATGGAAAGAATTATGAAAACAAATTAGAAATTGAAGAGAATAGCTTAGACCATACAAAACTTATTTTTGTGACATGGTAACTTCTGTTTAAAAATACATCGGGATTACAATTTTTCACTGAAGGAGTGTTCTAGAATATTCTCAATATATTCCTTGAATAGGAAAATTTGAAAAGCTTAAAGACAAAATATGTTATTAAAGAAGTAAATTTTAAAAGACTAAAATTTCTATGTTACGTTATTTTTCAGTCATTTGTTAGTCAAGATGTGTCCTTCATCAACATCAACATTGTTTTTTAGTTAAGTCAAACACAAATTTTTCCATGTTTTTTCATTTCATCTATTGTTTTTTGTTTCTTTTCTTGATGATCGAAATTGAAAGGGGTCATTTCCATAATTATTCTTGAGTTTTTTGAATTGAACATGTTAGATGAGGACGTATCAACTACTTAATAAAACATTTGCCTCCTTTGGAGAAACTAGCTCTAGAAGTTCCAGCAGTAGTGGTTCGCTGACTTCTAGGACCCTAAACATTTTATATCCCCATCGTTACACCCATCCATCTGCATTCACCTTAGATTTCTTCACCTTGGATTTCTTCTTCGCATCCAATGTCTTATTGAATGTCAAAATGTGTATATTACATAAGTCGTATACCGTTAATATTTTTCAAAAAAACAATTTTCACCTTAGATTTTAAAGTTTTTCTGAAGAGAAGTTAGCTTTTCATTAATAGTTCTATCATCAGAAGACCTTATCCTCGTTTATGTGCCCAATTGACAATTTTTCTCACTTGTACATAAGATTGTTTGTAACATTTCTTTCTTCAATTCTCTCCCTCAACAACTGCAACTTTCTCAATGCCTTTCTCAACCTCAATTACTTTTCCACCATGATTAAAACCTTACTCGATTCCCGTCCAAAGTCCTACATTAGAAAATCCAACCCACATATGTAAAAAGTTAGAAAAGAAAAGAAAATCCTAATTTTCTAACACTCAATGGAATAAATCAAAATCCAACAACCAATAAAAGGGTACTGAAAAACATTATTCGAATTAAAGAAAGCACAAAAGAAAATTGAAGATATAAACAGAAAAATATATCCAAGAAGCTTGAAGCTGAAAATCACTCCTGTTGGAAAGATAATTACAGTAATAGTTGTTAAAAGTGAACTTTAAACATAACTCCTAAGTCTAATTCAACTCCACAAAACCAACTTGTATAATAAAATTTACACCCATCTATATATTATAAATGAACCTTATTTCTAGTCGACGTAAAACTTCCAGCATTAATTAACTAAAATAGAAAGCTGAAGCTTAGATTACGGTGGAGGTGGCAGTTGAAGCGACCAAACGATGTTCAAAAGCTACAAGAACACGTTGTTTGGGAACAAGAACAAGTATTCAAAATCTAAATCAGAGGATGTTATTCAAGCTCTCAATAAACAGAGCTTCGACAACACTATTTTAAGTTGCAATTTCTGTCTTAAAAATGGAGTTTCAATTAACGGAAGAATTCATCGAATAAAAAGCTTAGGACTAACGTGCAAGAAGTTTTCTTTTAGAGGCTTTATCGGTCCTCGTCCATATATTTTAGGGACCTCTTTGATACTTCACTCCTGTCTTAATGCTTTAGAATAATTTATTTTGAAAAATAATCATTTTATATCCTAATTCTAAAGATTTCTTTTAAATTTAATTTTCTAATGAATAATCGCAACTAAATAACAGCTCCCACTTGTTCATCCAACAAATAATACGGGGCTTGGATTTCATAATTATACTACTTATTCGAGAAAAAGGATCACACCCAAGAAGCAAAAAATATACATCGACGGACACAAATAGCATCTTAACAGAGCATCAGAAAATCCATAAGACATGAGCAATGCAGCCATAAATGCTCGAGGTTCTTTGTCACAACTGTATAAATAGTTAGTGTTATCTTATACATTACATCATTTTATTCCACTTTTCTCACCTTGCTGGAAATCTCTCATCTCAGGTACCATATAAAGCAGCACTTTCAGACTAAGAGCTCTCTTTCTCATACACATCATTGGCATATTTCCAATTAATAACTTTCCAAATGTTCTTCAGATAATCTGGTCTAACATTCTTGTACTGCATTAAGAAAAACAAGCATACATGAGAATTATTTTTAACAACGGACATGCATCTAGGAATCTGGGAAAGCCTGTAATCTTTTCCTCCTGATTGCCAAATAATAGCACGATAAAAGTTTCAACATATTGTACGTCACGAAAAATTAATTTATTTCTAAACTTGTGAGTATGTGAAAATTCTAATCTACGGTAACATAAAGGACGAAAAATGAATATTCCATTGTAAGTTGTGACTTTACCTGAATTCTTGAAATTATAAGCTTCACTAAGGTTTTGTTTTACTTTGATAATAAAAAAACAAAAAAATGGCTTTGCTGCATTTTATACATGTCTTCCTTTGCTAATTTATACAAATGAACGTTTCTTCATACCTTTACATTTCTGTTAATTATTGGACGAAATTTTAGGAAGAGGGGCTTTATTTGGACGGCTGAAAAACTACTAGGACTGTGCTTCATGAAAATAAACAAACTGAGGACTAAATATGAGCAATTACATAAGTAAAACATAGTGACTAAAATTGTACAAAGTCTTCCAATTGCAAAACCTAGCCCAAGAACGGGGGAGGATTACACAATTCTTATAAGGACTATTATCCCTAACCAATAGAGATCTTAACAGCAGTTAATCATAAACATCTGAGACTTAGGAGTAAGCTATTGCATCATTTTCTACTTGTGTCTATTATTAGTTTATGTTCACGCTAAATTCACATTTTGATTCACTAAAACCAATCAGTAATATCATCTATCAAAATGCAAATAAATATAGAAGCTCTAGAAGAACGTTTGAAGGTCGAATTTCAGGGTGAAAATAAGTCTGAATATTAACTATGTTAGTTAACCAATTCTTTGTAATTGGCATTTTATTAAGATAAAAGTGTTAGGATGAAATAAGCTCTAAACAAGTGCTTAAAAATTGAGATAAAAATAATTCAATTCTATTTTAACTGAACAGATCTTATTTTGAAATTCCATTTGGAAACCAAGAATCAAATTTTGCAACCACCCAAACAGACTCTAAATTTGACAGCCCAATATTTCTTTGCATCTCATAAGTCATAACCACCAAACTGGAAATATGCACAGGATTCAAATAACAATATTACAGCAACCACGCAGTGTGGATCACCAAGTCAATTATACCTGTAAGTAGTACGCATGCTCCCAAACATCAATGCCAAGCAACGGAACCAAATTTGGTCCCTTGGTAACCAGTGGGTCCTGCATATAAAATGTTCATAAGTACATATGAAAATCAACAGACATATGCACAGAGCATAAACAGGGTTCACTAAAGCTAAAAAAATGAGTATGAGGATTGAGAAAAGACAAAAAAACTCTAACTAGTTCCTTCTCTTATCTATAGTTTTCACTATAGCAATAATTATACATCCTGAACACCATTAACATTTGAAGAAGTCCTCCACATTCCAACAATGTCACTCAATATTAATTGGGTCCCTACACTTTTTTGTTAATTTAGAATTGAGTCCTGGCTATTTTAAAATGTCGTAGCAGGTCGCTGTAATTATTAATTGCTAAAACTTCATTAAAACTGAACTGACATTACTGAAACTTATCTTAACAGATCTAGAAAAATAGAAAACAGGCCAAATAGCTTCTGCACCCTTCAACTATAAGTCAACCATTGATTCAGAGAGAGCAAGATTAAATAGAGCTAGAGAGAAAAAGTTCACCTGAGATCTGTTGGTGTTATGGAGGTTGGGTCTAGACTAATAAATTGAAAGAAGCAGTTTGATAGCCAGATCAAAAAAGAATAAAACGGCAGTCAAAGAGAATCAACAGTTTAAAGAGATGAGTTGGGGGAAAAACTGATAAGATATGTCGGCAGGTGACTGCAGGTCCTCCCGTGGTCAGACATAAAGCTAAAAAAAATGAGAACTTGAGAGGTTGCTCTGTCTCAGCAATAAATGACAACAAGAGAAAATGAACATGAAAAAGAGATTAAAAACGAATGGAAGGACAAAAAACACAGTTGGTTTACACAGGTAAATATAGTTTGATATGCATATAATACATTTTATTTTTGTCCACCAGGCAAGATATTCCTTACATAGAGAAATAGGAATTTACAAAGCCTTACTACAATAAGTATTGTTTGGTAAAGTATTCTTTGACTGTTGAATCTCATCGATTTAACGTAAGGAATATTGACTATTCAAAATAGTAATAGCAAGTAAAAGATCTTGAAAGGTGTGACAACTTACAAGTGATACAAAAGAAATACAAAAAGGGAGAATTGGAGGCCAGACCAAAAGACTACTTTCATTTATTTTCTTTTTTAGTATGTTACTGCTGATTTCTGAAGTCTATTGGGATCATGTCGAAAATGATGAGGGGCATTGACGATGGAAGGGTCAGTTTACCTGGTTGGCAGTGGTTTCAACTACAAGCCTCTTCAACTCTTTGTCCAGACCAAGCCACTGGCAAAGCAGTACAGAATACGAAAAAGGAAGCAATATTTCAAACAATGACCAAGACATTAAGCTTATGCAAGGAACGAAAATATTCTGGGAATTTCAGAATCTGATCAACTCACCACCCAACCAGACCCCTGCAATGCTGCACCTTCTGCATTAAATTTTTGTATCAATGCTTCAAAAGAGCCAAAATGCGTGTCAATAGCCCATCCCAGTGGACCCTTCGGTGGCTCACCACCTCCTTCCTACACAAGGGGAGAAGTTTTATTAGGTAAAAGACTACCAAAGACCAAATACATCCAAAAAATAGGATCAAGATACAGACTTACACGAACAGGGGCTAGATTTTTCCAGAAAATAGAATGGTTGATATGACCTGCAAGAAATGACCCTTAGTTGTACATGAACTGAATTAGATAACTTTAAAAACCATGGAAGATATATCCTGGCTCCATCACTCAAAAGTTTGTTTGGTTCATTCTTAAACCAGGCATAATTTCTCACACAAAGAGTAAAATATGAAAAAATATACAACCAATCCATCTTAGTATAGATGCTACACACCAACCACCCCCTTCGGTTTCCAAGCAAAATGACAACAATAAAATTTTGGGAAACACACACAAGCACTCAAAGATCCATGTTATACAACTACTGCATTTGGGTAAAATAAAAATTGTGTTCGTTCGAGTACGATACAAACGGATTGGTCGTCATTTTAAGCATCTCTAGGATACAATACAATATGTTACTTTCACTAAGTACAACCAAAATCACAGCAGCGTATTAAGAAAATCCCCACTCCCCTGCCTCTATTTTACACCTGACTTATTACATGAACAAAGGCCAATTACTTATAATCCACAACACAACAAACTAAATAATCCACTGACAACTATTCAGGACTCGATATTAATTTAATGAACAAATCACGCGTCGGCGTAATTCAGCATTCGATAAACGAAAACTAAAAGAAGAAACGAAAAAGAAAGAGAAAAGGGAAGCAGACCTCCGCCGTTGAACTTGATGGAGGCCTGGAGCTTAACGACGGCAGAGGAATCGGCCTTGGCAACGGCATCTTGGAGCTGCTCAAGAGCCTTGTTGTAGTTGGTGATGTAAGTCTGATGGTGCTTCTGGTGGTGGAGGTGCATGATTTCGCCGCTGATGGCTGGCTCCAGTGCGCCATAGTCGTAGTCCAGATCAGGTAGCGTGTACAGATGCAAACCGCGGGAATGAGTAGCCACCGCTGCGCCTACTCCGAGAGGCCTGGCGTCATTGCGGAGCACCGATGCTAGGGTTTTTCTGGTCAATAGGGCTCGCGCAGCCATCGGGAAAGATATGGAGAGTGGATGAAATGGAGGAGATTCGGTGACAGCAGAGTGGATGAAATTATAAATCAAATATTTTTTCACCAACATAAAATGCTAGTAATATATATATGTTCCCCTATTTAATACATATTATATAATTAATTTATCGCGTAAAAGGATTTAAAAATTAAATGGTGTATTTTTTTTTTCACGCTATAAATCATTGTTTACTTACTAATTAAAACTGATGATGTTTTGAATTGACTAACTTATTTTTATTTAGTAGTATTTCTAAATATAGTGATTGAATATGAGAGGGTGTACACGCGTGCATAACTGCACACCAGTTTCAATGGGCTTGTTACACCACAGCACCACCTGCCGACGCTGCGTCTACTTATTTACTACTATTATTTTATTCAGGAAACAAGTCACGCACCACTAGTATAATCAATCACTTAATATTCTCATTTCAAAATAAATAATGTAAATGCTCTTAGTTCAAGCATTGTTGACAATGTATTCAAAAAGTTAGAATAATGTTAATGCTCTTAGTTCTATTTATTTTCTTGCAATAAATAGGCGAATTGATAATTCGTTAGTTTTTACAAAATGGATACCGAAATTTCCAGTTTAGTCGGTTTTCACAGAATAGATTTGATGAACCTTAATCAAGGTTTGAATGTCAGTCCTTAGCAAAGTATGTTCCTACTCCTAGACCCTAATTATTTTACTTTCCTTTTTCTCATTTCATTCACTCGTAACCGTATCTGCCACACGCTTTAATTGAAGTAGTCAACATGGGAAGCAAAATCAACAGGGAAATCATAAATGTTTTTCTTGGTACTATCCTTAAAAGAGCATAATATTCAATTTATATTACAATATACAAAGAAAAGATAAAGGGCAGGAGTATAATGCGGTCGTCATGCTTCAAAAAATAAATAATACAATAAAGACTGGAAGAAATGACTACTTTTTGGTATAGCAATACCATCAGTACATATAAAAATCACACGGGAAAAACTCTGAATAAAAAAATAATAATAACCAGTAGCTGTTTATACGTTATTCAGGCAAAGAAAAAAGTTTGGATATCTATATGAAATTATAATGTAACACGATGTGAAAACATCACCAGAAAATGTATGATACTATACGGCATATCTGTTGGCCAATAGAATTCCGACATGACCATGTACTTGTTCCCCTCCCTAATATTGTTGGTCGGCAAACGGTTCTGAAAATATTAGACTATAGCTACTGAGAAAAATGACAGGGACATGTATTTGGCAGCAATTCCAGTTCCTAATTCCAAATGGATCACGGGTGTTAACCCTCTATAAGGACTATAACTGTTCTTGACAATGCTATAACGAAAGCCCATTAAACATACTAGTCTTTGCTCTTGCTCCATACAGGGGACAACTGTCTCTGTCCAATTGTATCACTCACAACTGCACTTCCATTTTCCACATTGATCAGAGGATCCGATTCACCTTCCCTTGTCTGAAAAAGTTAAGAAGAAATAGTCACAGAATGTACTTCTAGAAATGATTGTTACAGTGCAAAATGCAAAGTTCTCCGAACAAACCTGGGATGCTTGTGATGAAGATTCAACGGTTTTTTGCTGGTTCTCAAGTGTGCAGTAGTAAGAATATAAAACCATCCCCACCATGGCTATCATAATTCCCAGAATGTTTCTCCAGCTAAATGGGTCTTGGAGTAGTATATAACCAAATGCCAAAACAAGGCATGTCTTCAGGTGTCCAAGAACCTGATAGGTCACAGGAGATGTCTTTCCAATAACAAGGAATGTACTAAAATTGACTGATATGGAGATAAGGCAGGAAAGGATAATGAAAACCTGCAAGGCAGAAAGAAGCAGTTGACAACACGTTAAAAAGAAGAGTAGGAACTTGGGAAGACTCGTTTAATAATTTAACTCTTACCGTCACTTGTGTTGTATACTTGAAACCAAATACATTTTGGTTGGTTAAAAGTTTATCCAGATATGGACCGCAGATTAACAGGGTTGCTGCTTGATATGGACATGATTGATAGAGAAGCTGAGTGGAAGAAACCTTGAACTTCTTTTGGATAGTATTTGTCATCTAAAAGCAACTAATTAAGGACAAGACACCAGATAAAACACTGATATCCCAGGAAAATAAATCAAACAATCATCTAAGTAAAGCTTTCAAGCGCAATAAAAACTTAGATTTTACTCCTAACTATCTTCAAATAACATAATAAATGACAGCCTCTAGATAAAGAAAATGAACTTGTCCAAAGTCAAGGGACACAGGGGCTCCTAGGCCAAAAATGAGGCTCTGCATGTGAAGCCTTGCGCAATTTAAACAAGAAAACCCAAAAAAAATCAAGTTAGGGGTATGATTAGTTCTTCAACCACCTCATGTACCTCGGGGCAGAGGATAATCAATATAAGTGATAAAGGAAAATACAGAATATGCTAAAATAGAGTATATAAAAATATATGCCAAAGTTGAAAAGGTTCAAAAATAAGTCCCCAGTGTATATTCTTCTATTCAATATATCACAATTGATCAGACAATATTGCAAAAATAATTAGCGTTAATGCAAATGAAATTATTTAAAGGATACAATCTGAGCAACACAAGTTGTAATCACTGCAAGGAAAGATAAGAAGGAGCCAAGAGCATTGAGCTGCAAATCTGTGACAGTAGCAATACCGACACCCAGAAGGAGGATACTAAGGGCAAATTGAATTCTCCTACTGCAATAACAATGAAAAGAGAACAATGAATTTATTTATTGAAAATACTGAAGGCAGGTAAGCTCAAATGGTTAAATGTGCATAACAATTAGATACAAACATACTTGAGGTCAGAAGATTGAGTAAGTGTGTATGTGTGTGGGTGTGAGAGAGAGACAACAAATAAGACACAAAAGGTCAGTAAATGAATCAATTCTTTCATTGACCATTACATAACTAACATTTTTTAGTATACATATAAACAATCAAACATAAAAAATCATAGTACTGACAAGAAGCTAAATGAAACCTGAATCTCTTCCCAAGAAAAAGGGTCTCCAACAGTACAGTACAAGGAATGATGGCCAGCTTAGTCATCTGAAAAAGAATATCAGAGATGTTCAGAGTCAACAATAATCAAGTGAGAAAAACAGAACCATAACAAACCTACCTGATAGAAGCCAACAGAATTAAACCCCAAGCTCAAATTTAAAAGTCCAATTGAGATCCCATTTAAAATCCCAAATCCCATTACAGCTTTCTGCTCAAAAGGTTTATGCTCAAAGAATCTCATTTTGAGAGCCACATGAAGGGAACAAAATGTTACAAGCAGATGCCAGCTGGTCAAAGTTGTAGCTGCATATCAAAAAGGACAAATTTAAAAAACGTGTAAACCTCAGAAAATACATCGAAGTGTAAACATGAAAGCTCAAATTTGCACTTGATGGAAATAACCTAAACCATCATCATACACCAAATTTCAGAGAAGATAAGTTCACCTTCTTTGTCAATAGGAAGGAAAACAGGTACATTAAAAAGGACAATAATGATAAGTAATATCTAATGTTTAGGTACTTCCAGAAAACCAAATCAATTATTATAATTTTTACCAGGCAACTCATATTATTCACATTACTAAGCAGCTGTATAGATTGCAGAAAAAGAAGTAAAGAAAACAAAATACTTAACTTGGTAACGCCTAGTCAATACAGACAACAATAGATACGTCCAAAGTGGCAATATTTAATTTAGAAAAAGAAGGGATATCAACAATCCAAAAGATCATGTCAATTCCCGGATATAGTATCTAGGAAACTAAATTCTAGACATAAAGGCAACATGACAAATTGTAAAATTCGACAAATCCAATCTCCAACTAACACTTCTAGTTTCTCTAAGGGCATGGGCAGTTGAGTTGGTTGAAAATGATTGTCAACCAAAAGTGATAACGAAAAACATTTCCCTTTCCACATTCTCATGTTGAAAGAAGCAAGTATGGCGTAATTTTCATTACAAAATTTCTGCCTAAACAGCCAACCAGACACACCCTAGGTGAGTACAGAGTCTAGATCGCTGGCAGACTACATCACAAGGAGTGGCAGCAAGTACAATGGATCAAGTTCCAAGTTCCAACAAAAAGAGGCAAGAGGAGGGGAAGGGAAGGGAAGGGTTAAAATTATGAATCTTCAATTGTAATAGCACACATGAAATCACACAAATACTGATGAAACAAGTAGGTTAGAAAAGGAAGAAATGAAAGACACAAAACACAAAAAAAGTGGAAAAAATAGAAAACAAACAAGGGTACAAGCTTGCAACAATCAAGAGGGAAGATAATATACCGAAGATAAAATGCAATGAACTCATCAGCGCCTTATTGCAAATCACAATGGACACAGATGAGACCACTGAAAGAGTCAACGCGCCCACAGTTCCCAGCTGGAAACGCTCGCCCTCACCCATCTTCGTCTTTGCTCCAAAACCTGAAAAACCAAATCCAGTCCGAAACAAAAAAGAAGCATCCCCAATTTCAAAACATCAATAAGAACGGGAATTAGACAACACAGAAATTACATCAACGGCAACAAGAAGAAGAAGACATTGAAACAACAGAACCAGCCATACCCAGAAGACAAAAACGCAACTTTACTCACCCACGAGCCGACAGCGCAGCAGGGGAGAGAATTAAGTGAATTGAGCAAAAAGGGTTTACGATTTGGAGAAATTTAGATCGATTTAGTGGTTTAGGGTAGAAAGAGAGAGAGAGAGAGAAGCGAAGCAGGAAAGGAAGTTGAAACGGAAAAGATTAGCAAACTAAGAAAGTGCGGAAGGAGAAGGATTATGGTTGTGAGGAAGAAGAATGAGATGCAGAGTTATGATATGGAATGTTTTGGTATTGTTTTTGTGTAGAGTGGTGAGTGTGATTTGGTAGTAAAAGAAAACACAATGAAATAATGGATTAATTAGAGTTAACGGAAATGGGTTTGGTAATGGGCAAACAATTAGTAGGTTCAGATCCATAGTCAAAACCAGACTTTACTTCCAAGAGAAATGTTAGGTAGTAGGGACATACCTTTGTCCAAGAACTTTTTTTTTTTTTAACAGCATTTAATGAGTTTAATTATAACCATAATAATAATATAATAATAATGATTTTATATTGTTATTATTACTGAAAACACAATATCTACATTTAATAATAAAAAGTAAAGTAAAATATGATTAAAATATTAATTATTACAGTAATTATTAAAGTTCAAATATTCTTTATTGAAGTTATAAAATGATATCAGAAAATAATGTTTTTTATTATTTTATGATATTATAATTACATAATAAGAGTACTTAGAATGTTTTTATTAAAATAACTACAGTTCATTTTTAGTAGATTCTAAAATATTATAATATTGATAAAATCAGTTGTGTTTGAGTACAAACCATGTATAAAAAACAGTAAAAAAAACTACGTTTTTAATTTTTAAATATTATTATAACTATTATTATTTTATTGATTAATTAATAATAAAAATTTAATTAATGATGATCCAAATTAAATAATAACGGTCAAATTAATTATATGCAAAGATTAATGCCAATAATGAAATTAATATTTGTTTTCAAAGTTATAATTGAAACAATTTTACTCAGTTGATATTTTAATATATTATTTTAAATTTATAATTAGAATATTTTTGTTTCTGTTGATTTTCTTAAAAAATCTCATTCAACTGTGATTTTTTATGTAATTGATACTTATTTTTAAAATATATAAAATAATTTTTAATGAATTAACAAGGTAAAATTTCAAAATTACACTTATTAAAATTAAACTCCAATTTAATTAGTTATTTAAGTAACATTATAGATATTTTATGTTTCTCGATCAATATAAAGAATCTCTTTACTGGTATTAGTTATAAATAATTGTAAATAGAATTTTAAAAGAGTGAATTATAGTGTTTAGTTTAAACAATTAAATGTTAATTAATTAAAATGATTTTTAATTGTGTGTAAGTATGTTTTGTCTTTTATCTATTGAAAGAATTTTTATGAGAATGTAATTTATCTGTATTTACGACGTAAAATTGAACTCTTTTAACTAGATATAAGAATACAAAACTTTTGACCTTTTCTATTATAAATAAAGAATTGTTTATGAAAAATAATTTTTTAAAGGTTAAATTAAATGAAATACTATTTAAAGAAAAAGTAGTATATAATTAAATATTTTAACTGGTTCCGTTGTTTTCAATAGTGATTAGAAAACGTTTGCAAATAAAAACATGTATTATGAAATAATATCATTACAAAATATCTTGAATATGTAATTTTTAGATTTTGAGGTTATTTTCGTTTTTTCTTCCAAAATCTTAATTAGGTTTTTAAACTTTGATTAGTTTCAATTATGTTTTTTTTTTTAAATGTGTAACAAATACAATCCTATTTAGAAAAAAATGTTTGATAGTTTGTGAATTTAAATATTCAAGAGACAATAAAAATAAATAAAAGAAAATAAGATAGAGATGAGCATGTCATAATCTAACATATTGATAAAATGAATATTTAGTATATGTTATAATATATAGTGATATTGCAAAAGTTAAAGTCGTAGAATGTTTAGAACATTGGTGTTGGCAACGGTAAAATATATTTTATTAATTGTAACGTTCAAAATTTAATAGCAACGTTAAAAAAAAATTTTAGTGCTCCAACATTAATTTGTTTTGCCTTTATTGTTTTTAATTTCTTTTATTAATTTTATTCTCCCCTAGCTATATAAATAGAGAGTTGTTCCTCCGTTCCAAAACACATAAAAAATCAGTCTTTTTCCTTCTCCCCTTCTTAGTTTCATCTTCTTTTCCTCTTCTAAAATTATTCTGGGTTATTTTTATACTCTGTTTAGAGTTCCTTGCTAGTTATGAGATCCTCAGAGAAATTCTAAGAAGTTCCTGTTGTATCATGGGGGACTTGCGCAATACACCGCGGATAAGTCCTTAAGGACAGTGACTCTACATGCCTCAAGAATTTTTGTTCGTGATTTTGTCAGTTTTTTACAATAATCTCAAGGACTTATGGCTGACATCAACAACATGCTTTCGGAGAGTCAAACCATTGTTTCCGGAACTCAGATAGTCTTCGCAAAATCACTCCCGGACGTGTCAAAAATCGAGGTTTTCTATGGACAAAATTTCTGGTGCTGGCAAGAACGCGTGTCCACCCTTTTTAGACATATATGAAGTTGATGCTGCTCCCAAAAGGTACGTACACGAACCTGATCACAAAAGGAAAAATAATTTTCTTAAATCCTGTCCCAATAAATCTAAACCCACCTGGCATAGAGTGAGAAACGACAATCCTCCTAGGGAAAATATAGCCGAAGGAGATGAGATTATTGTTGCGGTCGTTTCTCAAGTAAATTTGATGACCAATGTGAGCAAATGGGTGGTAGACTCTGGTGCTACCAAGCATATCTGTGCAAACAGAAGTGCCTTTACCTCTTACACTAGTGTAGGGGATGGAGAAGAACACATCTACCTCGGTGATTCCAACATCACTCCTGTTCTGGGAAAAGGAAAAGTTCTTCTCAAACTCACATTTGGAAAAACTCTGGCCTTTAGTGATGTGCTACATGTGCCATTAATCAGAGTTAATTTAATCTTTGTAGCATTGTTGGGAAAGGTGGGGATTAAAGTGTCATTTGAGTCTGACAAGATCATTATGAAAAAAATAATGTTTTTTTAGGGAAGGGATATTGTGATCAAGGACTCTTCATTCTAAATGTTTATGAAAATATTAATGAATCAAGTTCTTCTGCTTATATTGTTGACTCGTATGATATATGGCATGCTAGATTAGGTTATGTGAATTCCTCGTATGTTTTGAAATTACAACGATTAGGATTGATTAATATGCATGATAAACAGAGTAGTAAGTGTGATATATGTGTAAAATCTAAAATAAAAAAGAAAACATGTTTTTCTGTAGAATGCCAAACTGAATTGTTAGGGTTAATTCATATTGATGTAGCTGAGTTAAAACAAACTATGTCTAGAGGAGGTAAAAGTTATTTTGTGACCTTTATAGATGATTATTCTAGATACACTAAAGTGTATTTAATCAAACATAAAGATGAAGCCTTTATTGTTTTTTTAACCTATAAAGCAAAAGTAGAAAATCAATTGAATAAGAAAATTAAGAGGATTAGATCAGATAAAGGTGGTGAGTATGTTTTGTTTAATTACTATTGTGTTAAAGAAGGGATTATCCATGAAGTGACCCCACCATATTCACCTGCGTCTAATGGAGTGGCTGGGAGAAAAAATAGAACCCTTAAGGAAATGATGAATGTTATGCTTGTTAGTTCTATTGCACCTGATAACCTTTGGGGAGATGTTACCCGATCCTAAGAAAAGGAAAATAGGCTCTAAAACCTCTGATTGTATGTTCTTAGGTTATGCTGAATATAGTGCTGCCTATAGGTTTCTAGTTGTTAAAAGTAACATTCTTGAGAAAAATTCTATAATGGAAACAAAAAATGCGGAGTTTTTTGAACATGTGTTTCCCTTAAAGGTTAGTGAAATGTCTCAACCTGTTGATGATAATTATAATAGTGATACCATGAATGAGGATTTAAGAAGAAGTAAAAGACAAAGAAAGGAAACTTTCTTTGGAGATGACTTTTATACTTATCTTGTTGATAATGATCCAACAAGATTTATAGAAGCTACTAGTGCTCCTGATGCAAAACAGTGGGATAAGGCCATTAGGACTGAAATTGAGTCAATTCAGAAAAACAATACTTGGACTTTAGTAGATTTGCCTAAAGGAGCAAAACTCATTGGTTGTAAGTGGATCTTTAAGAAGAAATATCACCCTGATGGATCCATAGAGAAATATAAGGCGAGATTAGTAGCAAAAGGATTTACTCAAAAACCCAACATAGATTACTTTAATACTTTTGCTCCCGTGACTAGGATTTCTTCTATTCGAGTGTTATTAGCTCTAGTAGCTATCCATAAGCTAGTAATTCATCAGATGGATGTTAAAACAACCTTTTTGAATGGTGATTTAGAGGAGGAAATTTATATGACTCAACATGAAGGGTGTGTTGTACCTTGTCAAGAGGATAAAGTATGTAAACTCTTAAAATCCTTGTATGGGTTGAAACAAGCACCAAAACAATGGCATGAAAAACTTGATAATGTGTTGCTTTGTGATGGTTTTTCACCTAATGATGTTGATAAATGTGTGTACTCTAAATCTGAAATTGGTGATTGTGTCATTATATGCTTGTATGTGGATGACATGTTAATCTTTGGTACATGCAATGAGATGGTCGTTAGAACTAAATTGTTTCTAGGATCAAAATTTGAAACGAAAGACATGGGTGAAGCCAATGTGATTTTAGGTATTAGAATCATAAGGAAGGGAGATAATATATTACTATCTCAAGAACAATACATTGAGAAACTTCTTAAGAAGTTTGGGTTTTATGACTTAAAACCAGTGAGTACCCCTTATGATGCTAATTATAATTTAATGAAAATTAGAGGAGAATCATTATCTCATCCTGATACGCGGGGCCCAAGCCCAATAAATAAAGAACAACAACCCAACCCAAGGAGAAGGGTAAAAGAGTCATTTCCACAAAAGGAGGGGGGGTGAGTTTAGCAAGCATGGAGCTGCCTCAAGAAGTTCACATGTTTCACACCATCACTGCATCTAATACGTGACTTGGTGGAAACGATGCTGCCCATCACGCACTTGCATTGCCTCATCCAGAAGCATGACATACATCCCTCACCGTTGCCACGTGGGAAGATCCGCATCTCTTCAGCTGCCATCTCCACCGTCCATAGCATAGGACTTGCTTTATAAATATAAATGTATCAGATTATGATATCACTTTTGATGAAGAATGAGTTTACCTCTGCTGAAGCATTTTCCAGCACCCAAAACTCTGTTCAAAAGTCATTCTAATTTAGCTTTCCCTCCTCCACCTAGCTCCCTTCCATGAAGGCCGCCTGAGCTAGTTGTCACACTACCAAATAACTCTTCATCCATCATCTAAACCATTGTTTCACCTCTGCACATGGCTGCCAAATCCCAAGCAACCTCCTCCGCTGCCTCTGGTTCGAATGCAATCATCTTCCACTGCCTCAAATCCACGTCCATGGCTGGAGCTACTCTATCAAGTGCCCAGATAATTGGGAGCTTACTACACTTGATGAGCTTTTCTAGACCTGATATTGCTTATGCAGTAGGTAGACTGAGTAGGTATACTCAATGTCCAAATCAAGAACATTGGGATGCACTTGCTAGGCTTATGAGGTACTTAAGAGGTTCAATGGATTATGCCATTGAATATGGTGGATTTCTCGTTGTACTAGAAGGGTACAGTGATGCTAACTGGATCTTTGATTCAGATGAGACAAAATCCACTAGTGGTTATGTATTCACACTTGGGGGTGGTGTGATTACATGGAGATCAGCTAGACAAACAATTATTGCAAGATCAACAATGGAATCTGAGTTTGTTGCTCTCGAGATGGCTGACATTGAGGCTGAGTGGTTGAAAAACTTCTTAGCGAACATTCCACTAGGAATGAAACCAACCTCATTGGTATCAATACACTGTGATTGCCAATCGGCAATAGCTATAGCTAAAATCAAGAATTACAATGGAAAGAGTAGACATATATAATTGAGGCACAATTTGGTGAAGTAGCTACTAAAGAGTGGAACTATTTCCATTAATTATGTGAAGTCAGAACGGAATCTAGCAGATATTCTGACAAAACCCCTGGGAAGAGAAATGATATTAGAAATATCGAGAGGAATGAGACTTAAGCCATTTGCAAACAAACAAGTGATGGTAACCCAACCTTTGTGATTGGAGATCCCATGAATAAGGTTCATATGGGTAAAAATAAGTCACTTGTAGTACTAAATTGATTTTAATCAATTATGTCCCTTCGTATGGTGTGTGTGAAAGTGCTAGAGACTGCATTATTGAGAGGCTAAACTTTGTTATTAAAATTCTATGTGGTGAAAGAATTTTAGTTTAAACAAAATTTTTAATGATTTTCATATCCCTTATGGGTGGTGTATGATTTGCAGCATACAATTGATGAAATCACCTATATGAGTGTCGAGTGGGGCCGCTTGCATGAGATCTTGGCATGATCTCTAGAGCACTCATGAATATCGGGCACGCGCATGGCCTAGTAAGTGCAACATAGTGATAACAACAAGGATTGTGGGGGTGTATTGTGATTGATAAACCTCTAAACACAGGTCAAGTGTCTTTGGTTCATATAGCTTGCTATACCAGCTCTGATGCATTACATCCTATGAGACCCAGAATAAAAGTTTTATCTTTTCTTCCAACTCTCTTTTGCAATATGTGGGGGATTGTTATAATATATAGTGATATTGCAAAAGTTAAAGCCATATAATGTTTAGAACGTTGGTGTTGGCAATGGTAAAAAATATTTTATTAATTGCAAGGTTCAAATTTTAATAGCAACGTTAAAAAAAACTTTAGTGCTTTGACGTTAATTTGTTTTGCCTTTATTGTTTTTAATTTCTTTTATTAATTTTATTCTCCCCTAGTTCTATAAATAGAGAGTTGTTCCTCCATTCCAAAACACATAAAAATCAGTCTTTCTCATTCTCCCCCGTTTTTAGTTTCATTTTCTTTTCCTCTTCTAAAATCATTCTGGGTTATTTTTATACTCTGTTTAGAGTTCCTTGCTAGTTCTGAGATCCTCAGAGAAATTATGAGAAGTTCCTGTTATATCCTAGGGGACTTGCGTAATACATCGCGGATAAGTCTTTAAAGACAGTGACTCTACATGCCTCAGGAAATTTTGTTCGTGATTTTGTCAGCTTTTTACAACAATATAAACATGTTCATCTTTGATAAGAATCAGAATTTTAATTTAAGAATCAAGAGAACCTTCTCTTGAAAAAATGAAAATACATATAATATGATTCAAAAGTGTTTAAATAAGTTTTTGGTATCTTTATATATAATTACATAAAGCCCAAAACTCAAACCACATAAAAATAACAAACAATGAAAATTATAGACATGGACTTTAGTCTAGCGAGACTTGGTCATCCAAGGAATACAAATTGACTCTTTGAGTGAATTTAACATTCTGTAAAATCAAAATAAAATTACAATTTATTTAATTTTCTAAATTATTCTTCAACTATGTTCATGATTTTTATGTCTTTTAAAGGTTCAAGAAAACGTGTTTCGATCTTTAACCTTATCATAGACCTTTTAAATTACAAATCTTCTTCCTTCGTGATATATTCTTTTATTGTATCCTCCTTTTTCAAAGAGAATTTATTCTCAAATTCATACCATTAGAAGATTCTTTATTATTAAGAAGAAAAAGAAAAGAGAGAAAATGAAGTAAAAGAAATAAAAGAGAACAAAAAGAGAGAAAAGGAAACAAAGAAAGAAAAAACATCATAATTTATCATTTAAAGGAAGTATTAATTCATCCCTCCAAAATGGGTTTCATTTCTGACCTCGTAGTTTCATGTTACAGCTCTTGAGATAACTTTTATGAAAATGAACCTTTGACTGAATCTCAGGTTTACTATCTGAGGTTTTCTTCCAGGATAGGTTTCTTCACGGAATTCAAGTCTCCATTTTCATCTTTAACTCAGTGTAGATATCAAGAAATGCAACATAAACTAAATAAAATTAAATTAAACATAATTTAAACAAAATTAAAACAAAATAAATACCAAATTTATATTAAAATTCATTTAAATTGATACTTATTACACATCAATTTCCACGTTACCTTTCCATAAATATCTTCGGACCACAATTTGATTATTCATTAATGTCCTGACCACGAAGAATTTTCAAAAACATTATCACACTTAAAATTTGTATAAATGTCAAACACATCATAAATCTCTTGAACATCAGCTAAATTCTCACCACACTGCACACTCTGTTTGCCTATTATTACCTAGTCAAGCACGTATTTCAAACTAGTTTTTATTACTTGAAGCTGGGAAACCATATATTTTATCTTAATTCCTTCATTGCAAAATTCTCTTAACATTCCTAATATATTAAAATAATTTCATCTAAACAAGTCACATTACCATGCAAATGTTTAGCTCGTATATTTCATGTCTAGTATTTACAAACTCCCTCTCATTCCATAATGCTCCAAATACATCACAACACACACGCACACACACAATATATATATATATATATATATATATATATATATATATATATAATATAATATAATATATAATATAATATAATATAATATAATATATAATATAATATAATATAATATAATATAATATGTCATGGAAATGCATACATAAGCTACACATATTACTAACAAATACAATAGCACATATATTAACAAACAACATGGGGATCGCAGACAATAAACATTTGCACGTGACAGGATAAGAAAACCTAATTAACTCAATGTAATCAAATTTAAAAGGTACATAATTAATTGCTTAAAATAACCAAAACCTATCAAAAGAATATTTTAGTCCCACAATTAACCCTAAAACAAACGCCAGAACAATAATCAAAGAATTGTAAATGTCACTTCTAGGGTTCAAATAAGAAAGAAAAATGAAGATTAGAAAGAACTGAAACAAAGATGGAGAGTAGAAAACGGAGGGGCAAAAGAGAAAGCCAGAGATCTCAGGTAAGAAAAACTTCTCCGATTAAACTCATTGGTATGTATGGATTTACATTTATATGTACGAGATATAACAGAAACTGTTTTGATTTAACACTAACATTCCTCCCTAAATCAAAACCCTATAAAGAACACAAAATCTTTCTTCCTTCTTATTAAACCGGTGAAAAACCCCTTTTTATCATTTCTTCATCGATGAAACTCCATTCTCTGGTGAAACCCCTTTCTGATCTAGGGTTTTCATCATATTTTTTTGCTGATGAAACTTCTTTTTATGATGAAACCCCTTTCTGATCTAGGGTTTCAAACCCCCTTTCACGATCTCCAAAAATTTCTACTTTTACGACACCCATTTAATTTCTAAGGATTAGAAAGCGTTCTCCTTTCAACGCTTTGGTTAGTATATCTGCAAGCTTGGTATTCGGATCTGCAATATACGACATCCAACTTTCTTCTCCCGTGAGAAGTTGGATGCTTAGCTAGGTCAATGATTGACTTGTTGTCAACAAGAAATCTCATCTTTCCAACTAAAACAACCTTCAGCCCTTTCATCAATGAACTCAGCCAGGCTACTTGACAAGTGGCTTCACAGGCAGCTATATACTCTGCCACACAGGATGATAAAGCCACTACGGGTTCCTTTGTTGAGCTCCGTGAAATTGGTGACCCTTCAAGGAAGAAAACGTACCCAATTGTACTCTTTCTATCCCATTTGTCTCCACACCAATCTGCATATGAATAAGAAGTAATTTGTACCTCTTTTCTAGTTTCTCCTTTTGGCAATAGTATTCCAAAGGTATGTGTTCCTTTTAGATACCTAAGAATAAGCTTAACAGCAGTTCAATGTGATATCCTTGGGTTTTGCATGTACCTGTTTATCACTCCAACATTATAACTTAGATCTGGTCTAGTGTTATAGAGGTACCTCAAGCTTCTAACCATTTTCCTGTAAACAATAGGAACTACACCTTCTTCAGGATCTTTCTCAAATCTCAACCCCACTTCTGCTGGGGTATTGGTAGCATTGCTATTGAGCATGTCAAACTTCTTTAACATGGCCAAAGCATATCTTGACTGATGCATCACAATTCCACACTAAGTCTCAGTAAATTCAATCCCAAGAAAGTAGCTTAATTTTCCTAAATCACTAATCTCAAACTCCTTTAGCGTTTGGACTTTAAAATTAGAGATTTGCTCCTCACTGCTTCCTATAATTAGAAGATCATCAACATATAAGCAAACTATCAACTTCTCTAGTTTGCCATTATGTTGACAGCACTACTCATACAACCTATGTTTTAAGACACATTTCTCAAACCCAATACTGCTCATAAATCCATCAATCATTTGATTCCAGGCCCTTGGAGCTTGTTTAAGGCCATAAAGAGCCTTTCACAGCCTATACACATTGTTTTGATGCTCTTTGACCTAAAACCCCTATAGTTGAACTACATACACCTCTTCTCTTAGTTTGCCATTCAGGAATGCAGATTTCACATCTAATTGGTGCAAAGACCAATGAAAATGTGTTGCCAAAGAGACTACCGACCTAATTGTCTCTATTCTGGCCACAGGTGCAAAGACTTCCCTATAATCTATTCTAGCTTGTTGTAGGAATCTTTTGGCTACCAATATGGCCTTGTGCCTTATCACAACACCTTGTGGGTTTATTTTTGACTTATAAACCCATTTAGTGTTATTGGCTTCTTGTGGGAGGAAACTCTGTCAACACCCATGTTTGGTTCTTCTTAATTGAGTCAATCTCTTCCTGCATTGCCTTACACCACCTTTCATCCTTAACAACTTGGTCAAACTCAATAGGTTCAACTTCTGCTATTAAAGCATAGTGAATAAAATTCCCTTATGATGTGATTGTAGCATCATAAAACAACTCATCTCTCAGATGTGTTGGCAACTGGGTTATTCTTGATGACCTTCTAACATTCTCATCTCTGCTACAAACATCTGAATGCACTTCTACAGTTTCATCTTCCAAAACAATGGTTGATGCTCCCTACTCTTTTGTTTCCCACTACCAAATTTCAGCTTCATCAACTATTACATCCCTATTGATAGAAGCTTGTCCAAATTTAGGATCATACAACTTATATCCTCTAGTAGAATTATATCCAACCAAAATCAGAGGCACCCCTTTATGATCTAATTTTTTGCTCAATTGGTCTGACACATGTTTATAACATACAGAACCAAATATCTTCAAATGGGTAACATTTGGTTTTACCTCAGACCATGCTTCTTCAGGTGTAATACCTTTCAGCCTCTTTGATGAAGATAAATTTAGGATATAAGTGGCTGTTAACACAACCTCTCCCCACAGAAAGTTTGACAGCCTTTTACTATTCAACATGCACCTAACCATATTCAATATGGTTCTGTTCTTCCTTTCTGTTATTCCATTGTGCTGAGGTGTATAAGGAGGAGTAGCTTCATGTACTATACCCTCATTTTCACATAATTCTTTAAATTTAATGGAGATATACTCTCCTCCTACATCTGTCTAAAGCACCGTAATTTTCTTCCCACTCTGTCTTTCTACAAAACATTTAAATTTTTGAAACACTTTCAACACTTCACACTTTCTCCTGATCAAGTAAGTCCAACTCTTCTTGGTCTAGTCATCAATAAACAACAAAAAATACATGTTACCCCTAGGTGTTTCGGTCTGAATTGGACCATAAACATCTGAATATATCACCTCTAATTTCTCTGTTGTCTTTTGGGGCAAAAATTTCTGAAAACTTTCCCTGATCTGCTTGCACTGAATGCACTCTTTGCACAATGTTTCTGGTATGCTAACCATAGGTAAGACATTCACCATATTCTTTTGGCTTAACTGGATATATCTTTGAAATTTAGATGTCCATACCTAAGATGCCACAACCATTATGCACTGTTTTATGATGCAGCAAAACATTGGTGTTTGACTGCGTTCATCACCACCCGAAAAGTCTTGTTCAATGACAACTGAGCTTGGACAATGAGTCTCTTATTTTGGTGAAAATGCTGAGACAATTTGATGAGTGCATATTTATGCCCACATTTATGTTTTAGAATTCAAATTTTTAATGAGATTTTTGTGCTTAAATTATTGATTTAAAGTGAATTTGTGACAATTGGATTTATTGGGTTTGGGAATTAAAGATGCTTAAAATGTGATTCTTAGTTGCATAAATTATTTTGGATGTTCTAATGTTTATTTGTGCAGCTGAAGTTAAAATTTTATTCATTTAAAGCATGAAATTGAATGGTCAAAGATGGTCCAATCTGGTCAACTCAGAACTCTTATGCAATTTTGAAAAGACAGAGATGGCTAAAGTGCAATTAGAGAAAAATTTTAGACTTATGTGTAAATAAAATAAAAAGGGTTGAAATGTAATTTTGGACAAGTTTAAATCTGTTAGATATTTTAAAAGATATTTTGGAGAAAATATATCTTAAGATATTTTACTTGATATTGTTAAATAATTATCTTATTTAACTATATCAATAAATATCAAAAGATAATATTTGCCAAATCTTTTTGATCTAGGAAATATATTATCAAATATTCTCAAAAACTGATTAAATCTATTGAATATTTGAAAGATATTAGATATAAGATAAAAGATTTTATCAAGAGAAGATTCAAAGTCCAAGCCCAATCAAACCCTATATAAAGAGACCTAGGGGAGACAGAAAGGGGATCTTCATTCATTCATTCACCACTCCTCTCTCTCTTATTTCATCATGTATTCAACTCCATTGATGGAGAGCTAAGCATTTAGGGCTATTCTGCTGTAATTTCATTATGGATTCTGAGGTTAAGTGAATTAATGCAATTGTTTATTTTGATTATTGATTTAAGTTGCTCTCTCTCTATGTCTTTCATCTCTCTACCATATTAAAAGCAAAGATTTTTGCATCATAATGTGTTTGAATCTACATGCATATTAATTATATGAGTTTTAGGGTTTCTAGGTTTAATTGAGAATCTACTTTGATTGAATTTAGGAACTTTCATATGATTAAATGGTTTTTACTATCAATTGAGAATGTACTTTGGTTAGTAGTAATAATTTCAACTATAATCAATTGAGAATTTACATTGATTGATTAGCTTTTAATTTGGTTAAGAGATTTAAGAATAGACATGATTAAACACAATAAAATTGATTGAGAATGTACTTTGGTTGAATTTATTGTGAATAATCTAGAAAGGTCTTGCATTTGATTGAGAATGTACTTTGATTAACTGCATAACTGCCCTCAAATTAATTAAGAATGTACTTTAATTAATTTGAAACTTAAACAATAATCAATTGAACAATGATCTGTGAATAACCAATGATGAATCTATTTTGGAAAAGTAGTGGAAATAATCTGTTTCTTCATAATTGATTTTAAGTTTCTTCTTTGTTCTACAAAATTCTTTAAACATTCTCACTTTTATTCATAAGCATTGCATAGCATTCATAAGAGTCAAATATTCGAAAGCAATTCCGTGTTCGTTGGGAGACGACTCAGGGTTACTTTAGCCCTATCTATTTTCTTGAATACTACTTGGCAATACTGAAGTTGCCTTGAAAAGTAGTATTAATTTGATAGCTCCAACGACAGCTTATCACAATTGTTCTCCATTTTCATCACATACCCTTTCTGTAGCAGCTAACCTAAACTGAGCAGGTTGGTCTTTAGGCTTGGCACACAACACTTCTCTCTCATCACCATCCCTTAAGACCACCCTTCCAGAACCCTCTGTTGTTAGACTTCTGTCATCAACAAATATGATTTTTTCCTGCATAGCCTCCTGCATCTTGACAAACCATTCCTTCCTCCCAGTCATGTGTGTGGAGTAGCCAAAATCCAAATACCAAACTGCATTTGCTGGCTGATCTTCCTCTGTGCTAGCCATTAGCATCACTACCTCAGAATCTAATACATCCTCCTGGGATAGATTTGCTCTCTTCTTTGGTTTATTCTTGGCTTCATCTCCCTTCTAACATTCTTTGGCAAAATGGACAAACTTCTGGCAGTTGTAACATCTAACTTTCTTCTTATCAAATTTCCAACGACCATCAGAATTCGTGCAAGATTTTTTATTCTTGCCTCTGATTGAATCATTTGAATCTTCACCTTATTGTTTTAGTGATTCTTTATACTTAGTGTTGCCTTTATTAGCTTTCTTGAACCCTTTCTTGCCCTTATATTGAGATCAGGCCTGCAGTACTTGTTCTTGACATTTCTTGCATTCATTGATGCAATACTCATGTGCTTCTAATGAATGCTGCAATTCCTCAATCTCCAATGTCTCCAAATCACGAGTCTCTTCAATAGCAACAACCACATGATCAAATGTTGGAGTTAGGGTTCTTAGGATTTTTTCCACCGTATACCGATCTGTAATACCATCCTTACATGCTCTTATAGCATTGACAAGCTCCTGCACCTTATCAAAATACTCTGCCATAGTTTCACCCTCATCCATGGTCATAATTTCAAACTGTCTTCTCAAAGTGTGTAGCCTAACTTTTTTTATTATCACCATCACCATAAGTTTTCATCAAAATCTCCCATATTTCCTTGGCAGTTGTTTCTTTGGAGATTTTGTTGAAAATCTTTGAACTCACACATTGATAGATGAGATATCGAGCCTTTTTGTCCAACTTCTGCTATAATTTGTAGTTTCTTTTCTCCTCATCTGTTGCTTTGCTGCTTGGTTCCTCAAAACCACACTCTATCACCCCTGCCATGTCCTAGGAACCAAAAATAGCCAACATCTCGATTTTCCAGTCATCAAACAACTTCTCATAAAAAAACTGGAAGTGGTCCCTCTATTCATCCAAACTCTGCCATATTCTTCTTGATCAAATCTGGAAGCTTCTTGGACCTCCTTATTCACCTCTAAGGATTTACCACTTCCAAAGAACACTTCTTGCTGGAATATACACTATATTCCAGACTTATCACACCCATACACCACACGGATCTTGTTTTTGTTAAGCTCTTGATACCATCTATGGTTCAAAGAGGAAAGAAGAACGAAGATCAGAGAGAAAGAGAGAGGGAGAACTGAAACAAAGATGGAGAGCAGAAAACAGAGGAAGCAGAAGAGAAAGCTAGAGATCTCAAGTAAGAAAAACTTATCCGATTAAACTCATTGGTATGTATGGATTTATATTTATATGTATGAAATATAACATAAACTGTTTTCATTTAACCTTAACATCACTAACCTTATGAACCAAATGACAAACCAATAAAATGTACACACTTAAAAACTCAATCTTATCTTAAAAACTCATAAACATTTGTCGCAATCGGAATCATGACAGGGACTAGCTAAACTTTTAAAAGAAAAATAAAAGTTTGAAAATCAGAGTTTAGAAGTCGCCACTGTAGTTTATTTTGAAAAACTAAGAAAAACCATAAAATAAAACACGGTCTATGAAAATTAGATTTTAAGTCTGTGTTAGAAAAGATGTGCTTCGTTTCTCACACCAAGAGGGGGGTGAGTTGGTGTTGTATAAAAATGAATGCTTTTTAAATCTTTTTCGCAAAATTGTAAGTCTTTAAACTTTTCTTGAATCGCAAGTTAAAATGTATGCAATGTAACAATATGCGTATTCAAATACAAACAGAGTATAATCGATTTAATGCAGAGAGATAAGGATAAGAAAATTCAAACTCTGAATTTTTATACTGGTTCAGCAAATCTACCTACATCTAATGTCCTTTCACTCAACCCGAGATTGAAAGCCAATGCACTATAAAGATCCGAGTTTTTACAACAAGGGCTTTACAACGAACACAATGTCAAAATGTAAATCACCTTTCTAACTCACTAATCTAATATAGGCAGGAACAAAACAAACTAGCAGCAAGAACAATCCTCTCCTGCAGTCAACCCTTTGAGACCCTTCTCAAAGTCAAGAACCAAGTTCTTCTTCCTGTATACACTATAGTGAAACCAGCAACTCTCAACATTTGCAACAACTCTTGATCAAGTAGTAAGCACCTCTGTTTGTGCAGAATGATCAAACTTTACGAATAAAAAAATCTCGTTTCTCAAGAAATCCTCAAGACTTGAACACCACGACAATTCTTATTTCTTGGAGCGTTTTTTCTCTTCTGTAAAACTTCAAAGCTTTTAATCTGAAAGAGATATGAAAGTGTAAAACTCGATTCTTCTTTTTGAATTCAAATCATGCGTCTATTTATAATGTAAGTCCAATCAGACGCATTTTAATCGATTACGGTATTAATATAATCGAATACATTTTAGTTATAACAGATTAACAACATTTAAAGCCATTAATTGAATGCTCAATTAATGTAATCGATTTGCAATAAATGTCTGGTCAACATATTTAAAAATATGACTGTTGTGACAGTTTTGTCAAGCAATGAAACAATTTTCAAATCTTTAATAGACTTAATTGAATACATGATCCATGTAATCGATTAAGTTGTAACACTTAGCATATTTTTGAAAACTTTTCTTCTCAAAATCCATCATAGCACACTTTGAAAAATATTTGTGCAAACACACGAGTTTTAATCGATTTTACCACTAAGATAATCGATTTAAAACTGGTTGCTTTGTCACAGTTTAAAGTTTAAGCTGTCTGATGACTTTAATTGATTAACACAACATGGTAATCGATTAAGTCATGCATATATGCTTGGTGCATGTGGTTTGTCATTCACAAATCACATATTATGCATACATAGATATGATCACATTTCAAACACAGTAGTATGAAATAATCATCACAAAATGTTCACAACTATGCTTGTACAAATCTCACAGTAATCATAAGAATATATAACACATATAAAATAGTACATACACATATGTTTTTCTTAATAATGTGTTGTTATCATCAAAAATAGATCTCTCAGAGAGTGTGGGTTCAACTAACACTGTGCTCCCCCTATCAACAATCTCAACAATCTCCCCCTTTTTTGATGATGCACAACCATGATTAATAAAACCATGTTGCACAGTCCACAGTAAAACACAACACAGTTCAATTATCTCATATACCACAGTTCAATCAGTTCAATTACATAATATTCTTCCCCTTTGCGCATTAGTAAAAATAGACATTTAGGACATGATAACGGTTGAATATACAATTATCTATGATGAAATTTTGATATTAAATCAACTCTCTTTGACTTAGAAACTTTCTAAAATTCATGTTTTTAGTTTAGTTTTGTGAATAAGTGAGTATAAATTATACTTTATGATTTTATCACTAAATTCCCTTTATTTTGTAGCTCTCAATGTGCCTGGAAGAATCTCCAATAATTTATAGAGTTGAACCAGCCATAAAAGCAAATAAAACAGCAAAAAAAGAGAGTTATGGAATGTTATCGCTGGGCTACCGCTGAGCTATCATTGGGCTAGTGCTGAGCGGTGAAAATCCAGAAAAGTAGCACTGAGTACTACTCTAGGGACGCTGAGCGCCAACTTTCAAGTGTCGCACCACGCCTAGGCGCCATCTAAGGGGCCCTAAGCACCAATCCTCTCGCACCAGCGCCCGGTTGCCCTAAGTGGGGGTGTTGAGCGCCAGTGACGTGGGCTTGGACTTTATTTTTGATCTATTTAAGGATTTGCTCGTCCTAGAGTTTGTATCTTTTGATGGCTTGAGCATAGAAACACACATTTTGCCCCTTTGGAGGTAGATTTTGGGATGCGGGAGCTCTCCTCTTTGGTTTCTAGGGTTTTTCTATCTCTTCCATTCCATTGTAAGTTCAGTTTTTAAAAACTGAACCATAAAATAGTATACCGAACTTGTAGTAAAAGTGGATAAGTTTTTTTTAGTATAATATAGTACAGTTAACTATAGTACAGTACAAATCAATTATTTTTGCCCAGCCCTAATTGTGTTGATTAATGCATACTACTGTGTTTGAAATGTAATCATATATGTGTATGCATAGTATGTGTTTTGGATATGAAAAAACCACATGCACCAAGCATATATGTATGACTTAATC
Source organism: Vigna reflexopilosa (assembly GCA_027742785.1). NCBI lineage: Eukaryota > Viridiplantae > Streptophyta > Magnoliopsida > Fabales > Fabaceae > Vigna > Vigna reflexopilosa. The sequence goes on from CM050918.1 coordinate 26,923,345, forward strand.
GATTATAATGTTGAGTTAATCAATTAAGGTCATCATACAACTTAAGTTTTAAACTGTGGCAAAACAACAAGTTTTGAATCGATTACGTTAATTGCTAAATCGATTAAAACTCGTGTGTTTGCACAAATATTTTCAAGTGTGCTGTGATGGATTTTAAGAAGAAAAGTTTTCAAAAATATGCTAAGTGCTAAAGCTTAATCGATTACATAGATCATGTATTCAATTAAGTCTGTTAAAGATTTGAAAATTGTTTCATTGCTTGTCATAACGGTTTCAATGGTCATATTTTTAAATAAGTTTGAATAAGCATTAAATGCAAATCGATTACATTAACTAAGCATTCAATTAATTGGTTTGATTGTTGTTAATCTGTTATAACTGTGTAATGTAACCGATTAGATTAATAGCGTAATCGATTAAAATGCGTCTGATTTGACTTACACTATATATAGACGCATGATTTGAAAATCTGTAAGAAAATTGAGATTAACATTTTCATATCTGTTTCAGATTATGCTGTGAAGTTTTACAGAAGTGATAAAACGCTCCAAGAAACAAGAATTATCGTGGTGTACAAGTCTTGAAGATTTCTTTGGAAGCATGATTGATTGATTCGCAAAGGCTAATCGTACTGCAACTGAGGTGCTTACTGCTTGATCAGGAGTTTCACAAACGTTGACTGTTGCTGGTTTCCCTATGGTATTGACGGGAAGAAGAATGTGGTTCTTGACTTTGAGAAGGGTCTCAAAGGGGTGACTGTAGGAGAGATTTGTTCTTGCTGCTAGTCTTTTTGTATTTGCCTATATTAGATTAGTGAGTTAGAGAGGTGATTTTCATTTTGACAGTGTGGTCTCTGTAAAGCCCTTGTTGTAAAAACTAAAATTTTTATAGTGCATTGGCTTCCAATCTCGGGTTGAGTGGAAGGACATTAGATGTAGGTAGTATTGGCCGAACCAGTATAAAACTCAGAGTTTGAATTTTCTTCTCTTTATCTCTCTGCATTAATCAATTATATTATGTCTGTATTTGAATACACATATTGTTACATTGCATACATTTTTACTTGTGATTCAAGAAAAGTTTAAAGACTTAGAGTTTTGCGAAAAGGATTTCAAAAGCGTTCATTTTTATACAACACCAATTCATCCCCCTTCTTGGTGTGAGAAACAAAGCACATCTTTTCTAAAAATGATAATAAAATTTTTTATGATTTTTTATTAAAAACCAAAATGGTTTATAAATGAAAATGTGGAATCAAAAACAATAAAAACAATTATGGAAATGTAAAAGTAAAAAAAAAGACAAGCTTTAACAAAATAAATCAAATTAAAAAAAAGTGAAGGAATAAGAACCTGGATGGAGAAAACAAGGATAGCCTAACTGAGATGTAAGTGAAAATGGAGTTTTTAGGAGATGAAGATGGTGATGTGGTTATGTAAGATATTATTGGAGTTTTTGGTGATGGTAGAGTATAGAGAAATAAAATTGAGAATGATTATGGTAAAAGTGATGAAATTAGGAAGATAATAAAGAATGGTGATGGTGTGGAGAAAAAGAAATGTATGCTATGGAATAGTGATAGTGTGAGAGAGAAGAAATGTGTGTGAAGACATGTGGAATAAGGGAGAAGAAATGTGTATTGTGTGTGTGGATGTGTGTGTGTGTGTGTAAAAAATAGTGATGAATATATGGGTATTTATAGTTATGAGTAGATAAAGTAGATGAACAAAAATAATATAATAAGTGAGTGGAAAAATTAAAGGAAATAAAATATAATTTTAAAAAAGTGGATAGAAAAAGTAAGTATGGAAAATAAGTGAAAGAATTAATATAAAAGTGGGTGGAAAAATTAGATGAAAAAAGTGGATAGAAGAAATAATAATAAAAATATTAATGGAGAAATTAAGCGGAGAGACATTAAAGAGCTTAATGAAGAGACATTCAAGCATTTGATAGTCATTCCTCCAAGGTTTCTCTTTATAACTTAACTCCATATTTTGTATTTCTTTATTGTTAACATTTGTTTGCATCATATGCTGAAGATATTGGTCAAGGTCCAGATTCACTGCAACAACTAAATGTGACACCTTGTTGGACAACATGAGTGAGACTTTCAACAGTGTTCTGGTTCACGCCAGGAATAAACCAATCCTTACAATGTTGGAGGACATTTAGGTTTACATCATGCAAAGATCGGCAAGAAACAGGTCTAACATGCAGTCCTTTACAGGATCAACTTGTCCTAAGATCCAGACCAGATTTCGAAAGGAATCACAATTAACCAAACATTGGATTCCTAGGTAAACCCCATTTATTACTTCTGAATTGTGTTGAATTTTTTACTTGGTTCCTAAATATTGTTTTTGTACTTTTTTGATAGTTGGTCAACCAATAAACTACTTGAAGTGAGACACATGTCCCATAGTGGAGACAAGTTTTTCGTCAACATAGACGAGTTGTTATGCACATGCAAGAGATGGAGCATCACTGGAATTCCATGTTGTCACTCCTTGGCTACAATGAAGTTTCTGAATATGGATGGAGAGTAGATCATTCCATCTTGCTTTATGAAGTCCACCTATGAAGAAATATATGCATCAATTATATACCCCCATCAACATATCCAGATGTGATGCCTCATAGGAAAAGAATATTGCCAGGAAGACCTAAAAAGAAAAGAAGACTGGAATAATGGGAGATTAGAAAGGATGATTCTCTATTCAATAAAGGTGTTTTACGCAAAAGATGTGTGCTATGTAGGGACCTTGGGCACAACATAAGTCATTGCCCCAAAGCAACCTAAGAACCTACCAAGATGCCACCCAAGAGGCCACCCAAGAAGCCACCCAAGAGGCCACCCAAGAAGTTACTCCATCATCACAATGTTTTGAAGTATCTCATGACCATGAACCTGAATCGTAGAAGGTTGTAGGAATGATTATACCAACTTTTAGGATGTTATTATGTAATACTTAAATTTGACAAAACAATGTTTTTGTTTTTAAGATGTACAATTGGTTATTATGCATTGTTTCAATGTGATGTTTGAAAACAATGGTCTTTCAACGTGTTGTTTCATTTTGACAAAACAATGTTGTTATGTAATGGTTATTATGTAATAGTTAAATAAGATATTACTGTTATATAAGATATTGTTATTAAATGACATATTGTTATATGAGAAAGTAGTGTCATTGGTCATAATAGTATTAGCAAGCAGTGTCAGTGATGATGACAAATACACAACCAAGGTTTCTGACTTTGGATTTTGTCAATGAGGGAATTATTGCGCAGGTGAAGGAAGTTTCTATTATTACTCAATGATAGTACTTTATCAACTCTTACAACTACCTTAATTTAAAAAATGAAAACACTATTGTAGTGTTTGTAAGTGAAATAAATAACATTTCTTCAATGACTCTTTAAAAGGAAAATTTTGACTTTTTGCACGAACCATGTTTTACTTTTTTTGTCAACCAGGTTTATTGATGATTACCATATTTAGTGTAATTCCTTGCCACATTTTAATATGCTCTTTCAGTAGTATTAGTTTACCATAACATGGTTAATTTACTTAAACAATTTGTAATCCTATTTCAATCAATAACCACGTCCCATGTTTTCCAATAAATTCGTTGTCTGGACATATATTAAATACAACAAAGGTTCATTCATTCATAAAAACTCATTTCAACATACATCTAGTGCATCCTAATACAATGAAAATCACTGTTACATTATGGATTTCTCATCCATATTGAAATTACAATTATATTAAGCACACAAATCAAACAAACCACCTCTATCAACACCTTTATCCATTTTTCCACAACCTTAAGTTATTTATGCAAATCAGTCATCATCTTCGTACCACCTCCCATTTCTTCTCTATTCAACAAAGCCTCATCCTTTGCTTCCCACTTCAGATTCATATTTGTTTCCTCAATACCATGATCACAACACCAGCTGAAGAAATTGCAACCACCTTCTTCATTTCCATTTTGTAAAAAAAATACACCAATTATAAGGACTTACTACTAACAGAAACAACATATCATCCACGTTCTTCTACCTTGTACTTAGGACAATCCCAAAATTGCCTCCCTTTATTCTTAGCAGTTTGAGCAGTTCTTAGAACTGATTTATCTCCACAAAAGCAAAGGGATGAGACACCATCAATCCTAGATCCTCCACCACCACAAAAAACCACATTAAGGTTTTGCTTCTGCCACCCATTACACGTCGAAGAAGAACATAAATGGGACATCTGTAATTGATTATCTATTTTCGCCATGAACCCTAATTCGATGGACCCTTCACAGCTTTCCCCAATTTCTTTTTGCAAATGTTAATTCGAACAAAGGGTTGGGTTGAATTAAAATATCCCTAATTTCTTAATTAAAAAAAAATTAAAATTACATGTCAAATTAACCTTATTACCATGTAAGTTATGTCACGTCATTAAAAAAACACCATCAGCATGTCACGTACACACCAGTCTAACGGCGTTGATCCAATTTAACGACAGGGCTCTATTTGTGTCAATTTTTCAAAAAATAAGACCTAATTGAGAAAAAAATAGTAGGGGGCATATTTGAGATTCTAACGCAAAAAAAGGACCTATCGAATGATTAAACCTAAAAAAAAAGGTTAGTAGAGAAGGTGGTGAATAAAATATAATTTAGAAAAGTGAATGGAATAAATAAAAGTTAGTGTGAGAAATTAATATAAAAATGAGGTGGGAAAATAGATGGAGAAAATAGATGAAAGAAATAATAAAGAAAGGTTAGTGGAGAAGGTGGTGAATAAAATATAATTTAAAAAAGTGAATGGAATAAATAAAAGTTAGTGTGAGAAATTAATATAAAAATGGGATGGAAAATAGATGGAAAATATAGATGAAGGAAATAATGAAAAAGGTTGATGAAAAAGGTGGTGGATAAAATATATTTTAGAAAAGTGAATGGAATAAATAAAAGTTAGTAAGATAAATTAATATAAATATGGGGTGGAAAAGTATATGAAGAAAATGGAAGAAGGAAATAATAAGAAAGGTTTGTGAAGAAAGTGATGGATAAAATATAATTTAAAAAGGTAAGTGAAATAATTAGAAAAGAAAAAATTAATATAAAAAGGAGGTGAAAAGAGTGAATGACAAAGGTAGATAATGTGAGATGTGACGTGGAGGGTAATGTAGAGAACGAGGTGTGAGAAGAAAAAAAAGATGGTGAAAAAGTAAAAATGTGTTATTTTGGAGGTGTAAATAAGAAAACAAATTATATTTTTTATTTTTCTCTTTATTCTTTTTTATTTTGTGATACAGATAAAATTAGGTGTTGAGAACATTCAACCAATCATAAACCATATGTATAAGTTTAAGTGTGTTATAATGCCCTTGTGAATAAATTTCAGTACATAAACTATTTTCACGTCATCAATACGATGTCTCGATCAGTAATTAACCAATATAATAATATTAAGAAAAAGAATCGCGTTGACTCATTTTAATTAAAATATAATTAAATTGAAAATTTTTAAAATATTGAAACTTCAATAAAAAAAAAATTGATCAAATATTACAAAGAAAAAACTAGTTAACCTAAATTTTACAAATGATTTCCTTTTCAATTTTGAAAGACTAAAAATAAAGTATTAAATGAACTATGCATTTTTCACTCTCTATCACCTAGACTTACTTGTTTGATAAAATTAGTTTCCTTGACCACATATTACGCATACAATATGATAAGTCCACTCCATGGATGGATTTGAGCCAACTCCAATTGCAGATGCAGAACTGAGTAGAAGGAACAAAGAGGCAGCGGGATGAAGCAATGAATGGAAGGTATATGTTGAAGATATGAAGGAGGAGTCTCGGTGAAATGGTTTGGTGTGTATGGTGGTGCGATTTGAAGCCTAGTTAGAATCCTAGCTAGGGAAGGTGGCAAGAAGAGATTGGGAACTCTCTCTGACCGGTGACCTTAAGAAGGATGAGTACTGGAGTAATCTCTAGAGCATGTCATTACAAAAGCTCAAAAGTCCATATGCTTCCAAATCAATAAAGCCTTCACTTCTTGTCCTTTTGATACATCTTCAAGTTCTTTTTTAAGCTTTCTCACCATATTACGAGTGATAGACCATTGAATGGATTCTGGACTTGAGCCCAAGTCATCACAATACAAAGTTTTGTACCGAGAATCAAAATCTTATTTCCCCCCTTTCTTTTATTCCATCTAATACCCTCTTTGATAATATTTGATCCGATTTTTCCATTCTTCATTACCAATCCAAATAGAAACATTAGAACTGACCCATAAATGATCAAAAGAATTATAAGTTGATGCAGATGTTAAACTAAAAGGGAGTTGTCATTCTGTCCTCACCACCAAATGGCACAAAATTGGTCAACATCTCTCCCACCAACTGTTTTGTTCCCATGAAGTTCGAGGATATTCAAGTTTCTCCCAAATTTACATATGTAAATATAAAAGAAAAAGAAGGAAAAGTTGACACTATTTTTCAGTTATTCGGTCAGAACATGAGCATTTTACTTATGTATACCCTACAAAATATCTACGTCAACACGTTCAATACATCTTCTCATTGGTCATGCGAGATTTCTCTTTCCTCTCCGTTGGCACCCTCGGAACTACAGTTACAGTTTTTTGTGTTAATGAAACATCATAGTCTTCTTTCTCATCCCTTGTCGACAAACTTGGTTCGGTCACTGACTGTGATTTCTTGAAAGAGCCAAACTCAATACCCTTCCACTTAGCTTCTTTTGAGGATGGAAAACTCTTGGTTTGCTTAGTTAACTGACCAGACTCTGAGCAGACGGTCTTGTGGTTGCTTTGCAGAAAGGGGTAATCTTTCGTTGAGATTGAACTACCATCCATTCGGGTCTCAGAACAAACCTTAGGAAGAAGGGGGAAGTCTTCCTTAAAGAGTTCAAACAACCGTGGACTACTGCCATCTATGTCAGTCTCATAATGAACCTTTACTAATGGATGGGACAAATTTGAAGGCTCAGACATAATCGAATTACCATAAACGCCTGTCTCAGAATGAATCTTGGCTAATGGAGCATAGCCTTGGGCTTGTGTTGACTGTGTAGCCTTGCAATTGCATGGAAGAAGGGGAAAATCTTCGTTTGAGAGATCAAAAAGCCTGGAATCTGAATTACCATTACTCGTGTCCGTCTCATAGTGAACCTCCTCCTCTTCTTGCTTCTTCGGAGGTGATTTGGGAAATGCAATGTGCTTTGCAGAAGTATATCTCCTTGGCCTGTTCGTCCTTGCACGTATATCCCAGTAGGAATTATAATTCTGCAAGATTCAACCATTTTGGGAATGATATAGTGTTTTATAATCTTAATATAAGGTCATATTTAAATACACTTCTCCATAAACACTTGTAAGAAGAGTAAATAAGATAAAATACATTGAGATTCTCCATAAGCTATAATCATCTTAGCTTTTGGAGATTTAAATAAAAGAACTTTTTTAAAATTAAGTCTATAAGTTAATTTTATCTTACATGAGAACTCCCATTTACCTTAAATTCTATATTTTATTCTCTTGTATATGTGTGTGTAAGGAAAGTTTATCCAAACAAGACCGATATAGATAGAAGAAAGACATTATACCAAGTCAGGGATGTATGTGCCTGTTCCACGTGATTTCCCTCCTTCTTCAAGGCTGTAATTTGGATGATAAAGTGTCTGTCCTGGGATATATACATCTGTAACGCCTTGGTAAATCATACTCCAGTTTTGCTGCCTTGATAATGCAAGGATATCGTCCTGAGAAGGCCTTGAAGGAGAACTGGAATGTGCAGTTACTGGCATGGTATAGTTACGATACAGCTGAATATATTGTAAGCCACCATAGTAACTTTCACAATCTCCACGGAGGACACACTCTTCAGATCTTCCAGTACCAAATGGTGAAACCGGAACATCAACATCCGCCCTTTCTCCTTTCCCATTCCGGTCTAAAGTGCTGAAGAAAAACTTTTCTAGTGCTGCACCCATGTTTTCTCCCGGAAGTGTGAGGATCTGCTTAAGCCTTCGAGCACCATAGGAGAGAGCAAATCTTAATCGATGTAAACTGGCTGCAGGTAAGTAAAAAAGTAGGGAAATAAGTGGAAGTAAACTAAGAATTTTAAGAAATAAACTATTGGAGTGTTAAACTATCATGAAACATCGTAATACCTAATTATTTCAGTATCACATATAAAACTTAAAAGTCATCATGGGAGTATATCAAATATTGATATCTATAATGATATTTAAATAAGTCTTGATGCATTTTCACCAGTACGCTGAGTTGTGAACTTGTAGATGTTGAAGACCTTCTAAACTATAACAACTTTCCAAAGGGTAAAATTTGGATCTACTAAATATCACGTCCTTTAATCATTGTGAATAAGCCCAACCAATTAAAGTGTCTATGTATTCACCATAAATCATATGCTTTTCTTGTTAACATGTTAAATGTGCAAAGTATCCATCACCTTTACAAGGAAAAAATAAATTACCTATGTTTACACTGCGTCCTAGGTTGTTGTCATTTCTAAGAGGATCCAAGATGTTCATGTACTTGACAGGAAATTCATGGGCAGTAGGCTCAGATGCCCTTGCCGGAAAAGAGCACATATTCTTGTAATTTCTGAGAAACTCTTTCTGGAGCAAGAATCCATCCTGATCGCATTCTGCTGTCTCTGCAACAAGCAAGTGAGTATGGGTATATCAAAGATTGAAGATTAAAAAAGCATCCAACTGCTTACACACTGCAACACTTACCAGCAACTTTTGGAAGGGAGGTTAAGGCTTTCGGACCCCATATACTAACATAATTATGGTCCCAATCAAATGAGCCATAGTAGTCTAAAAATGTGTATAGCACCTGCTAGTAGTAGTAATTCAGTGGTTTTATTCTTGGAGCTTAAAAACAGATGCTGAAAGGGTGCAAAGAATATTATTGATGGAAAGCGTCACCCACCTCTAGAGGACCACGCACTGAAGAGTGAAAACGATTGATAATATACAAGACTAATATTTCTATGGCATATGTCGATAACAGGCCATGGTGTCCACCAAGAAGTCTGCTCTCATAATAGCACCAAGCTTTGATTAAGATAATACTGCGCTTGAAGAGATGGTTCTTTCCAACAAGTTGATCAACCTAAAATTATTTCCAATTAACAAAATTAGCAAAGCTTGAATACAAACTGAAAAAAAAAAAATTGAATTTAATCAGAAACATGGGTGAAGTTTCTGTTTGCAATTAAAAATGAAGTAATAGCAGAATTTCATTAGAAGGTTAGATATCAACAAGTATTTGTAAGATGTTAATAAAAAAAATACGGATACATTATGAGGATGGAGAATTGGTAACATTCATTTATCAAGAAAATGAATGGAGTAAGAGAATGGAAAGGGCCAAGCAAAAAATGAAGTCATCATTGAGACCACTAAAAAGCAAGTTGACTGAATTGAAACATAGGAATTTTTTTTAAGGTGTTCCTTACATGACATCTGAAACACAGAAACAGACCAACGGTATGTAGAAATCAAACATCAATTAAGAATAAATATCAATTAATACAAATACCTGCTCCAAGAAACGTAGAGTATAAAGTCCAGCCATCTGATTGAAAGAGATGTCAACTGCTATATTTTTCACTGTGCATTTCAAAAGCCGGACCTGGGGCCCATCATCCAATGATCCAAACAAAAGAAGGTAAGTCTAACAAAGCAGAGGAGATATCCTTTCACAATAAGAACATTAAACACCACTTCTAATAAGGTCAATCAAAGAAAATAACTAATTCAATGTAAAAGCCAGTAATAAAATTGTAGCAGACTAAAAGAAAATTTTGTTTAACAACCTGTGCCCGTATATCTTGAATGTCTTTTACTTGGTATTCAGGGTCATCTACACTTTGAAGTACATTCAATACTGACTGTGCCAGATCCTCCTCTGCATCTTCATGACTAAGAGCAGTCAGGTCAATATCTCCATCAGGAAGATAGGTTTTTAGTGGAACAGAACCGAATGGCAAGACCTGTAGGAGATCCACAAAGGTAAAACATTCATTTTCAATCACCACGGTCATGGTATAAACATAATTAAATCAACTAGTGCGGAAAAAAATCTTTTAAATTTAAGTGCAATGAAGGTTAAAAGAATCTGTAAATTTGATATTCAAGCCTTCCCCTAATGGATTTAGTGTCCAATTCCAGATGTCAACAATGTTCACCCAAGCAATCAATTACTAGCAAAATACGTCAACATCATTTCAATTCAGGCTTTTTGAAGTTTTTAAAACTACACATCTCATGGTATAGAGAAATGAAATTTATCAAATGCAGTGGGCGAGCTACATGTTGCACATGTTTTTTTAACTCGGGCAGTAAATCTTGAGCTGGCTGGGGACAATCTGTGCATGCATGCTTGTGATTCCATGAAGTTTCAATTCATATAAATTGGAAATGAAGTTTTCTTTACTGGTGGTCAAGCTGAGAGGAGGTGAACAATATAAAGGAAACTAAAAATAGTTTGAAGATTTTAAGCCAGCCTGCAGAAGTAGGATTATGCTGATCATAAGAATTGCAAATGATAACTTGCTTTTCCATGACATGATATTTTATGTTTCTTAGATATCAAAATATAAAAGGGGAAAAGGATGCATTCAATAGGGTAAGGTGTCAATCTGCACGTGTAAGGTATGGTAGAAGTATAAAAGAGCCAACACCATGCTTGTAAATTCATGTTAAGGGACAGTAAAATAAATAATAAAATCACATTCAAATCTAACTGCTCTTAAAATAAAAGTATGATAGGGGGAAAAGAAAAAAAAATCGTCAATCATTTCTACAAAATATAAAAGAACATTCGTCAATCAAACTGAATCTGATTATGTACAAACAATTCAAAGCAGCAACCGATAAGAACACCCAACTACTAATGAGGGAAAGCAAGCAACTTCGTTAAATGAAGAAAAGACCAGATGTAGAAAACCAACTCAGGCAATAAAATTTATAAATATGATAATTGGATCATAATATTCTAACCTCAGATCCATAGCAACCTCTAATTAGCTTCTGAACATAATCAATAACATCCTTTCTGTTCACCTCAGATAATACATTTGGTTCAATTGTCCATAGTATCTCTTGTGCTCTCTCTTCAGCCATCTGCCATAGTTCCTCGTCGATTGATAACAGTTGGCTAGGCAAGGTGGATGATAACAAATTTTCTTGTTTATCATCCATAGCCCAGATGTAAGAGCTTAGAACTCTAGAAAAAGAAAATAGACATGTAAGACGAGCACAAACACAATATCTTGGCAATAACTTCAATCACTGCATGTACAATAGCAAAACTGCCCCAAAAACTAATGTCCTTTTATATGATAACAAAATTCATGAAAACGGGATTAAAAACGGGACACTTGTAACTAGTTAGACTTAAAATTGTCAAGCCAAGATTCGTGGGGTCAATTTATTAATTCTGCATAGTAACAAAGGGAAAATCACTGCTTGACCACTGTGATAGTCCTCCATGACCATTTCACACTTAGTGTGCTCTCAAAACCCAATAATTTATTAAATTTGATATAAAAATTACAATGAATTACCCAGAACTTTAAAGGCAAATAAAATATCAGTGAGGAAACAATGAGCTTGTAATTTAATTGAAATTTACTAAAGTCTTTAAGATTCAGATACAATAATGCTGTCAGGGTTTGGATTTCCACTAGGCACACCTGTCCCCCTCTCCTGCCTGTTCTTGTGACTCGAATATGTAATATATACACACAAGGACTAGTTCAAATAAAATTGTAACAGGATCATTTTTAATCAAAAGCAATGGCAAAATTGTAGCAAAGAGAAATGATTGTGAATGAAATCAACTGAGATGCTAAGAGTAAGGGGAGAAAATTTTGACTCACTATTTACACTAAAATTATAATGTTCTTTTTCTTATGTTGTTTATTTATTTACGAAGAAAAATTTTCGAATCAGCCAACTAATACAAAACATTCTAACTCAGGGTGTTTTAAATAGTTTCTAGCAACACATTATTCAGCTTTCCTCTGCCTCTGTTTAACCCAGATTCTCATTTAGGGCTTATGATCAAAATCATCATCATCATCATTTCCTTAATATACCTTCTTTCCAAACACTAATCTACCGTACATATACTCT